>CM053403.1:11563493-11833375 GCA_028644305.1 Xerus rutilus | reverse complement strand
CTCAGCCACCTCCATGTTATGAAACAAAGGTGGCATTAATGTCTTCCTCAGAGGGCTCAGGTGCTTTTCACAATGTGGTAACCAAGGTGGCCCCAGCTTTCCCTAAACTTCTTTCTGACCCTGGGTTGCCCTTCCCTCTTTAAAACCATTTACTTTAGAAAAAATTGGAATTTCAAATTCTTTCCCTGCCCTTTTGAGATGTAAATCTTTAAAAAAGCCTCCTGCCCATTTACAATCCAAGAATGTCTTTCTAAAGGACTTGAGAGCCACCCTTGGAAGTGTAGGTGTGAGGGAAGACAGCTCCCTGTCTGGCAGTCTCTGTGGCAGGGTGGGAGCCCAACTTCCAGGGGGCATCTTGCTCTGTGGCGAGAAGTTGCCTGGGAGAAGATGCAGTAAACCTTGCTTTCCCTTGGGGGAAGGCCAATGAACAAGCACAGGTGGCCTAAAACACCCTTCCCAGCTCTTAAAACTTTCCCATTTTTCATCTTCTTTCTTTATTTTATTTTTTAAAATATATATATTTGTGATTGTGGATGAACTTTTATTTTTATTTATTTTTATATGATGCTGAGAATCAAACCCAGTGCCTCACACATGCTAGGCAAGTGCTCTACGACCACTGAGCCACAACCTCTCGTATTTTTAGAAAATGTTTTTATGAGGCTGGATGCTGTGGCGCACGCCTGTAATCCCAGCAGCTTGGAGGCTGAGGCAGGAGGATTGTGAGTTCAAAGCCAGCCTCAGCAAAAGTGAGGTGCTAAGCAACTCAGTGAGACCCTGTCTCTAGATCAAATACAAAATAGGGCTGGGGACATGGCTCAGAGGTTGAGTGCTCCTGAGTTCAATCCTCAGTACCCTCTCAAAATGTTTTTATTGGTGTGCTATAGTTAATGCAATAGCAGGGTTCATTGTGACATAATCATACGTGCCTGGAATATAATTTGCTCCATTTCAGTCCCCAGTGCCTCCTCACCCTTTGTTTTAGGGCAGTTGAGCTCTGGCTGAGTTCTAGCCTCTCTCTTCTATTGTTTTAACCTTGAATGAAGTCTTCCCTGATGCTTTACTTGACTCAGTGCAAGTTTTTACTTTGACATCAGTCACATAGTTAGTGCTCAATAAATGCTATGCATTAAGCGTGTTATTTAGCTTCACTTTCTGACCTCAAGAGTCTCTCGTGGTTGTCAGGGGAACAGTGTATGAAGTCACCCAGGTGGTACCAGACACATGGCGAGCTCATTGATGGTTAATCACCTCTGATTGCCTCTTTCTTGTGTGCAGGGGGCACGGAGGTCATGGACCCACAGAGGTAAGAAGCCGTCACTGCCCTCTGTGAGTGTACCGACACAAGACACATAAAGCGTGACCTAGGGCCACACTGCAAGTTTTTAGTGGTGGTTCACAATGAGCAATGGGAACACACGAACTACGCATCTGACTAGGAAGGTTTTATTTCACCCAAGAGGTACCAGAAGGAAGAGGAAGGACATGGAATCAGTTAAGCAGATAGGAGGCTGGGAAGCAGCAAGCTTTTTGGAGAAACTGGGGGTCAGAGTGTGGAACTTGGGTTGGGGGATGGGAAAGGCTGAAGAGGGAGACGTACATGGGCGCGTGATCGTGAGGGTACAATGCAGATGTTACCAAAGGTAAATTTCAGCCATCATACCAAAGAACCTGCTTAAAAATAAAGGCTTGAACAGTGTGTCATGAGCTCACTGTCCCTTGGCATGATCAGGACTGAGGCTGGCTGGCCCACCTTCAGGGGTCCCCTAGGAAAGATCTCCTACTGACTGAGGGCTTGGGGTCAGCCCCTCTGAGACCTCTTCTGCCCTGAGCTGAGAAACAGGTTGCAGATTAATGGAGAACACTCGTATATTGGAATTAAGTCCATTGGCATTTAAATACCAGATTGGTGACTTTCTAGCCATAATCCTGGACATATTATCCACTCTCCCTGAGGTTCAGAGTCTTTATTAATAATGTGGGCTTATAATGCCTATTATAAAGGTAAGGATTAGGTTTTGCTACTATTACAGAAAAGTCCAGATAACACTGACTTGAATGACACGAAGACTTTAAAATTTCTCCTATAAAAGTAGCATGGCGGTAAGGAGTCCAGGATCACTGTGAAATCCCTCCACTCACGCCACCTTTGGGGTGGCCTTCAGCATCATTTCCACATTCAAGGCTGCAGGGAATGTGTGTGTATGTGTGTGTGTGGGTGGGGGGTGGCTAAATACAGGTCTGTGTCCCTGATGAATCTTCTGTTTTTAACTGATTGGTCACAGCTTAGTCTCATGATCAGAACTGACTGCCAATTGCCCCCTTTCCCCAAATGATTAGGGTTCCATTGCTAAAGAAAGAAGGTAGAATGGATATTGCTACACAATCATTTTTGCCTTCCCCTCCCTTTGCACCTATAAGGATGAAAGAGATAATTTATGTCCAATGCCTGAGCATAGTAAATGCTCATTAAATAGCCATTCTGTTCTTATTGTACAGCAGTTTGTCAGGAGATGGGGCTTCAATGTGGATCACACTAGCCCAGGGGCTTCCCAAGAGAACTTTCTGTAAGAAAGATAGAAAAAGAATCATAAATTCCACTAATTGGCAGTAACAGGAAGAGTATTATAGAATATGGAAAAATAAAAAAGATAATTATAATTTCCATTTGCTGAGGTTAGGTGCCAGACAGGCTTGGGCTTGGCCTGTGTTATCTCATTGACTTCTCCCAATTGTCTTATGGGACAAATGCTGTGTTTTACCTTATTTTAAAAAAGAAAAAAAAAGACTGGAACAGTTAACCAACCTGCTGACGGTCAGGTAGCTACTGTATGTTCAATTCAGGATCCGCTACATTTAGAACTCAAAACACTCAACACCAAGAAAACAACCCCATCAATAAATGGGCTCAGGAGCTGAACAGACCCTTCTCAGAAGAAGATATATAATCAATCAACAAATATATGAAAAAAATGTTTGACATCTGTAGCCCTTAGAGAAATGCAAATCAAAACTACTCTAAGATTTCATCTCATGCCAGTCAGAATGGCAGTTACCAAGAATACAAACAACAAGAAGTGCTGGTGAGGTTGTGGGGGAAAAGGCACGCTCATACATTGCTGGTGGGACTGCGAATTGGTGCAATAGATCTGGAAAGCAGTATGGAGACTCCTTAGAAAATTTGGAATGGAACCACCATTTGACCCAGCCATCCCACTTCTCCGGCTATACCCAAAGGACTTAAAAACAGCACACTACAGTGACACAGCCACTTCAATGTTTATAGCAGCACAATTCACAATTGCTAAATTGTGGAAGCAACCTAGATGTCCTTCAATAGATGAATGGATAAAGAAACTGGTATATATACGCAATGGAATATTACTCAGTAATAAAAGAGAATAAAACCATGGCATCTGCAGGTCAATGGATGGAGTTGGAGAATATAATGCTAAGTGAAGTAAGCCAATCCAAAAAAACAAAGACTGTTCTCTCTGCTAAGTGGATGCTGATCCATAATGGGGAGCGGATGAAGGAACTTTGGGCAAAGAGGAGGGAGGGGAGGGGTGGGGGCATGGTGTCAGGAAAGATGGTGGAATGAGATGGACATCCTTACCCTAGGTAAGTGAATGACTGCACATAGGGTGCAGTGCTACATTGTGTACAACCAGAGAAATGAAGAGTTGTGCTGCATTTGTGTACGATGAATCAAGATGCATTCTGTTGTCAAAAAATTAATTAATTAAAAATCCAGGATCCACATTCAAGGATGTCAGTCTTCAAAGCTGGTGGTTTTAACCTTTAGACTGAATTACCAAGCCATTTGTTCCTGCAAGTCTTTATTCACGCCATGCATTCTTACCAAGTGCCTACTCTTGCCAGGCATTGTTTTGAAGCCTAACGGGGAACAATACAGATAGGGTGAGGAGTTCAACAAGTTCATATGCTGGTGGAGGAATCGATGAGTAAGTGGTGACGTAAGCGAAGGGAATGAGTGCAGAGGGAGATGAATGCCAGGGAGCAACAGAACGAACAGAAGACGATTTGGCTGGGGAGAGGGGTTACTTCAGACAGGGTGGTCCACGTAGGTATGTGGTCCTACATGGCATACTTCATTAGAGAGAAGAAAGAACATTCTGGGGTGGACTTTTTCTTACTCCTAGTTGAACAGCAACTCTGTGGTTGCTGTGAAGTGTGAGAGAATGAAAGACAGAGGTGACCAGCCACCGCTGACCATCAAGCGAATTGCGTGCAGGCCCAGAGTAGGACTCAGGTGTGGTTGGTCAGGGAGGTGCAGAACCACAGCTCCTACAGAATCCACCAGTGCATGCTGGAACCTGCCAGGTGATGCTGTCCACGTCATTCCATCAACATGTGGCTGTTCCAGCATCTGAACCTGGTGTAAAAGGCGACCCAAGAGCTTGGGAAGCATGTGGTCAAGGTTTTGCCTTAGAAAAACAGATTTAGACAGCTGGATGCCCCCAGGGTGCAGAGGTCAAGACCAGGGTGTGTGGTGGGAGAAGTGACCCAGGAAAGGAGCCCAGAACTGTCCCTTGGAGCATGGCCTCCAGACCAATTCTGCTGAGTTTTGTGCAGACTTGGGTCTTGATGATTGAAAAGTTGTAATAGGCAATGGAGAAGAAAAACGTGGGCAAGATTTGGGATGTGAGAAGTGTCCATCCTGGCTCCAGAAGGCGATGAGACAGAAGTAGTCAAGTCAGGAAGAGGAGCTGACTGTGGATATGTTGAGTTGGGGCCTCACTGAGGATGAGGACGCACCTGGTTACTGAAGCGGGGTTGTATATGCATCTTTGGCCTTTCAGGATGGGAAATTCAGATTTTTGCAGTGTAGTGAGCCCCTGGGGACAATGAAATCAGGACTCTGAGGTGATGGCCACATCTCTGGCCAGCCTTAAAACCTGCACAGGGCTAGACTGGGGGGCTGGGAATGCAAGGGCTGTGGGGAACATGACTTTGTGCAGTGAGATGGGAAAACCACGTACCCCTCCTTGTATAATCTTCTCTGCTGCCAACCCCTGACCCTGGTGCAACTCGATTTTTTCTTGAGTACTAAATGATGGAGACAGAAAATTAAGCTGGAGCCCAAGTACTTCATCTGCTGTTCGTTTCCTTAATTGTATTTCCTACACATTCTTTATAAATAGATTTAGGCAAGACACTATGTTCTTTAAATTGTGCATTTCTGTTGTTATGGAAACAGATACTTTTATTTCTGCCCCCCTCCCCCCCGCTTAACCATAAAGTAGAAGTTAGCATCTGTTTTTTTCAGGCAGGTGAATTATCTACTAACCCTTGTCTCTAAGAAGGTCTCTAGGGGAGGGTCAGAATGATCTGCCATGGACTCTCTGCCAACAATCAGGTGAGTGCCTGTGATTCTCAGAAGACACGGTCCATCCTTGCTAACCCTTTAGATGTAAGTGACTCACTCCCAGATTCATAGAGAGTTGGAACTAAAGAGAAATCTCCAAAGAGATAGTCTTCATAATAATCATTTCAAATCACCTTACAGCGTACATTCAATGTGTTAATTAGTCTCTAAAGGAACTTTGGAATTAAATCATTTGTTCAAAAACATTTACCAAACACTAATATGGAGCTGAGGCAGACACGGGTAATCAACCCAGAACATTGCATGGTGACTGTCGCACGGAAGAGACCAGATATTTCCGTGTGAGTGAGCAAAGCTGTCCCCTTTTCCAGGATGCTGGGGGCTATAAACATTTAATGGTTTTAATGTTCTGTGCCACATGCTTGGATATGGATTTGCATGCAGTGTTGTGGGAGCAGACACTGGATCATATCTTTCCTCCTCTATTTTTTTGGTGAGAAGTGAGAAAATTAAAAGAAGAGGATTAGAAAGGGAAATACCTGGTAACATAGCATGGCTATTTAGTGGCAGAACTATGTATAAGATCCAGGTTTCCCGAATCCTGTTCTGATAAGTTTTTTCCTAGATCATGTCAATGTCAAAACCATTCTTCTGAAACTTCAGTAGGTGCAGAATCACCAGGTGTTATGGACTGAATATTTGCCCCCGCTTTCTACACTGAATTCCGACCCCTTTATGTGATGGAATTAGGAGGTAGGTCCTTTGGGAGGTGGTGTAGGTGACATGCAGCCCACATGAAAGGGACTAGTGCCCTCTTAAAAGAGGCACTGGAGAGCTTGCCTCTTCCTTTTGCCATGTGAGGACATAGTCAGAAGGCCCTGTCTATGAACTAAGAGAAAAGTCCTTGCCAGACACCAAATCTGCTGGCACCTTGGTCTTAGCCTCCCCAGCATCTAGGACTGAGAAATAAATGTTGTTTAAGCCCTCGAGTCTATGGCATTTTTGTTATTGCAGCTTGAATGCACTGAGACACCTGGGGATCTTGGTAAATGCTGGTTCTGCTCCTGTGGGTCTGGAGTAGAGTTTGAGATGCTGCGCTTGTCAAAGGGCACATAGGTCTACGGTACATACAAGGAGCTATAATGTCACTCAATAAATACAAGAGCAGAATGCAATTTCTTTTCAATTCAAAAAGCATTCATTGAGCATTTACAATATACCAGTCAATCTATTGGATGCTGGGGTTATGGCAGCAAAGGATAAGAACATGTTTTGATGGAATTTATATTCAGGAGGAGCTGAGGAGCTGGGCAGGCAATATAATAAAACTGGTTCTGCTGACTATACTCTTCATGATAAGGCAACAAGGATACTGAGAGAAATAGAATTAGGGAAAGAGAATAGGCAATGTTTGTTGATGGGGCGTTTGTGGTTATAAATAGGAAGTATAGCAAGTGCAAAGGCCCTGGGGCAGCAGTCTGGTGAGAAATAGCTAGGAGGTACCTGTGACTGGAACAGAGGGAGCACTGAGAGAGGAGATGGAAGTGTTGCAACCAAAAAAATGCATGACTTCTTGGACTTTTATAAGAACTTTAGGTTTTACCTGGAGAAAGATAGAATTCTTTGGAATGCCATGTGCAGAGGAATGATATGTCCTCACTTGTGTTCAAAAGGATCATGCTAATTCCTGGAAAGAATAAACAGTACAGAGAAGCAGGGCAGTGGAGAGATCCTTAGGAAGACCAGTCATCACCCTGTCCTATCCTGGTGGGTCTCCCCTACAGTCATGGGGATAGAGTTGACCGTGGAGATGGTCACCATTCCCTCTAGTGTGCCCTGAATTTTGCAACCGGAGGAAATAACAATGTGTGTTCACTTCTTGGAGCTGGATTCTCCCCAGAGAGTGTGCTCACATGGAAGATGTATATCCATCCTTCTTAGGTGTACAGCAGATGTGGGGAATAGCACAAGAAAGGGTGTTTAAATTAGGGGACACCTCACAATTTTCACAAGTGGACATTAGTTTAATTCAGCCAATTGCTGACTGGTGTTGTGTTATGAGACTCACATGGTCTGAGACCCAGTCAATGGAAATCCTGTTTAGGAATGAGCCGGTTAGGGAAGGATCTGCTGTTCTATTATTAAAAGAAATGGATCTGTTCAGAGAGCAACATATTTAGCCCTAAGAGCCCACTTGGTGGATGAATGCACTTAAAAAATATCAACTAAGACCTGGACTGAATTCTGGTGAAAATCAGAGATCTGCAGAGTTTTAAATGACAAGTCATCTTAGATATTGTATGATCACCTTTTTTTTTACTAATTCAAAAATATGCTCAGAGAGGGCCAATGAATTGCCCATGATAAGCTGGTTACTGTTTGGGGACACCCATCCTCTAATTTCAGTGGCTTATTGCAGTAGTTTTCTCTCATGTCACAGATAAGAGTGAGTGGGCAGGGCTCTGTTCCACAGAGTCCCTCAGGAACCCAGGTGCTTTCCATTTGTTGGTGCCTCCATCCCACAAGTCCTCAGAGACATCGTGGTTTAAAGACTCTGAGGATCATGCTGAGGAGGAGGTTTGTACAGGCTGGACTTAGAGGTTGGTACATATCATTCTGCCTACATTCCTACTGGCCGGAACTCAGTGTCTTGGTCAAAAATGGAAAGTGCTGTCTTACTATGAGCCCTGGAAGAAAAGAACGTGGACATTGATGAGCATCGGCCATACAGATGCAGAGTTGGGCAGCAATAGGCAGAGGGTGAAATGCCCGGTTCCATAATGACTCTCCTCTCCCTCCCTCCTTCCCACCTGCCCTCCTGGGTCTCTCCACCTCATCTCTCTTTCTGGCCATCTCCCTCTGCTTTTCACCCCTCTCCCCTTCCACTGATACGTGATGAACATCTACTGGAAAGTCAAGTTGAAGCAAGCATGGATCCTGAGGGCCTGTTGGTACAGTTTAAAGGTGAAATAGGCAGAAGAGAAAGACTTAGAACAGAGGCAGGACTGAGACCTGCCGCAAGCATGGCCAGAGTGCTCCCTAGGCGGCAGCAGGAAGCCAGCCGCTGGAGACAGTGAGCTGGATTCCAACAGTGTCCTGCACCAGCTGTGTGATCTGGACCTGACCCACCTCTCTGAGCTCTTTCCCACCTCTAAAATGGGGACAATGAGATCCTCCAGGGATGGTGCTGGGGTAGTCCATGCATTCCTGAAGAGGCTTCTATGGATGTAGTTGTACTCCATGCACATTGGTCTTCTTTGGTCAAGAGATGCCTGGAGGAGAGGGAGAGAACTTCCTGCCTGTGAGGCAGAGAAGGCTGCTGGTACAGGTGGCTCTTCACTATAATGGAAGATCTGAGGGGCGGGACGGACTAGTTGAAAAATTCTGCAACTACAGGGCAGTGGCTTGCCTGTGGTGCTCTCTCGCTGTTGTAACAAGTTATAGCAAAGAGTGGCTTCAACAACAGAAATATGCTATCTTTCAATCCTGGAGATCCAAAGCCTGAACTGGGCTTCACTGGCTAGCATTCAGTGGTCAGCAGGGCTGTCCTCCTTGGAGCTCTAGTGGAGAATCCTATCTTTTGCCCTTTCCAGCTTCTGGGAACCACCTGAATTCCTTGGTTCCTGATCCAGCTTCAGAGCCAGCCACATGGAAGTGCAGTGCTTTGTCTGACTGACCCTCCTGCCTTCCTCATATGATGACGTTGGGCCTTCCTGGACCATCCAGGGTGACCTCGTCTCTGTGAAGTCTCTTTTGCCATGTAAGGTAATGTTCACAGACCTGGGGACTAGGCTGCATACACCTCGGGGGGCTTTATTCTTTCTATTACACATGGTGAATCTGTTGTTCAGGAAGCCCTTACTCTGTTCAATGCCCTGCAGTGAGCTGGGTAGGAGGAAGAACATCTTGTGCATTGTCTGGTATCTGCAGAACCTCTATGGGGTACCAATGCAGCACCATGAGAGACAACTTGGTTCCTCCAGCTTCCTACGTGCAAGAAGGGAGACACAAGTACAAGCTGATGTCTGGCCACCTGCCAATCATCCCTCTACCAGTTGGCTAATCCTGGAAATTTTACATGGCAAGATCTGTATTCCTTTAAGTCTTTGATTTTTTTTAAAAAGAACGTGGGAAAGAAAGAAATAGGGAGCTGGGAAAGGAGTCGCATTATTAGTTACTATCATTTGTTTGGACTTTGGTATAAATCAGTTTTTTATTGTTTTTTTGTTGTTGTTGTCAGGGAGAAATTTAATGAAGATAAGAAAGGAGGAAAAATATGTTTAGTGCTTAACTTTGCAGCAAAGAGTGGAATCCATCAGTGTGTGGGGCGGGTTTGGAAGGGGGTAGTAGCTAGAGGAAGAAGCTTTTCAGAATGTGGTTCCGGGAGCTATAGATGATTATCTCCTTCAAATATGGTCTATACCTGCCAGGCAGCATCCTTGGATTTTCTGGGCTGCCTCAACCAGCATTTTCCCCTGTGCTTGCATAGAACTAATATACACTTATCCAGATCCTAGCATCTGAATGTATGAAGTGTCTCTTCTCAACTGCTATGCCTATCACCATCGGAAGCCCTCTAGTGGAGAAGGTCTAGGTAACTCCAAATACACACTGGTGTCTCTGGAAGGTTGGAAGGGATGGGCAGGAGAGGACTCTAAGGGTGTTCCCCCAACCCCCAATATGATTATATGATTAGCCAGCAAAGAGAACCAAACCATGTCTTTTGCACTCTTCAGGATCTTAATGTGTCTGCCATCCTTTGGGGCACAATCTCAGGGCTGCATCAATGGAAATGGCACAACTCTTTGAGCTGGTTTTGGAAGGCTAGAGTTATGGAGAGCTGTAGGCTAGAAATTAAATTGGATTAAGGACAGAATATTCTTTCATCAGCACAAAAAAGAAGCCCTAAGTGGGTATAGAGTTTCTGCTTCTGTTGAGTTAGATACGAGTGCTCCATGTGGGAGAATCAGGGAAAGCTTGTGGGCATCCAACAGAAAAAGGCCTAATGGGGAGCAGTTCTGCTTTAGCTCCAGCCACAGCAGGTAGTACCAGGGGCTGTATTGTATTAGTTTGTTCAGGCTGCTGTAACAAAATGGCTGATGGGGTTGCTTAAGCAACAGCTGTTTATTTTCTCAACTTTCTGGAGGCTAGAAGTCCAAGATCAAAGTGTTGGCGGGATTGTGTACTTCTGAGGCCTCCTCCATGTCTTGCAGATGTCCACATTCTCATTTCTCATGTGGCCTTTCTCTATGTTCAGGTACTCCTGGTGTCTCTCCTCATAAGGCACCAGTCATATTGGATCCTAGCTCCATCCCCATGACCTCATTTAACCTTAATTATCTACAAAGGCTCCATTTCCAAATATAGCCACATTGAAGGTTAAGACTTCAATTCTGAATTTTGGGGAGATCCAATTTGGCCCACTATAGGCATAGTGCTCCTTGGAGAGAACACATGGAACTTACAGGAAGAATCCCTATTTGGGAAAATGGCTACTGGAAATCAACTTCATTCTAGAAAATACCCATAGAAACATATTTAGCAAAAATATACTGGGAAAAATATACATCGGGAAGAATTACCACTATAAATGCTCCCTAAGAAAAATATCTTCTGGGAGAAAAATATTCATTATAAAAATGCTCACCATGAAAAGATGTACCAGAAGTTTCCACTGGAAAAAATTAGTACAAAAAGAAAGGGGTACAGGAGTGTGATCCTTTGGAGGAAGATCTTTTCCAAGAAAAAATGTCTTCCAGGAAAAGTTCACTAGGAGAAACAACCACTCACAATATATGCCCAGGGCCATGTATCAATGAATCCCACTGTTGTGCATAATTATAATGTACCAATAAAATGTGAGAAACACATGCACAGGAAAAATTACTTACTGGGGAAAAAATCACACCTAGTATGAAAACTTCTGCAGACACATCTCAAGTGGGATAAATACCCACTGGGAAAATGTGCGTGAGAAAATCATTCATCAGGAAAATGGCCTTTGACTGTATTCCTACTGTGAAAACCAGGAAACTAGGGTTTATTTTGTGTGTGCTGTGTCCTGTGTTCTTCTAAGAGTTTCACACACATTAGCTCATTCCTCATGAGAGCTCTCTGAGGTGGATGCTATTGTATGCTCCATTTCACACAAGGGGAGACTGACGCAGTTAGGCTACTTGAAGTTCCTTTGAGTGCTTAGGAAAAGAGATTCTGTCCCAGAGCCTAGAGCAAAACATAACTCCTCTGGGAGCCACTGGGACATGTGAACACCCAGGAGAACATTCTTTGGTGCGTTGGGAAAAAACAATCCCAGGGGAAATATTCACCAAGACACGTACCTGCGTGAGTATTTGTTTAGAACCTAGTCCAGCAAGGAGGCCTCTCACCTACCTAAGTCTTCACTTTGGGCTGCACAAACCCAACAATGTGACCAAGTCATGCAATGGCCCGCAGGAGCCATTGGGCTGCAGGAGCCTTTTTGCATGGGAGGAACTGGAGAATGTGGTGGGAATTCTGAGTTCTCTTGATCTGTGGAAACTCCTAGCCACTTATGGCTAACCCCATTTGGATGTCAGCCTTGTGATGTCTATGTAGTTCACCTCTGCGTTTACAGAGCTTAGAAAAGTTGGTGCTTGATAAATAAGTATGTCTAAAAGAGGGAATGTCACCCGCGGTAAGGGCAGAGTTGTTAATAGTCAGGGTGCTATAGGCAGATATCTAACTTGAGTCCCACCTCTGCCATGTCCTGGCCATGGTGCAGCCTTGGCTACCAGACTCCTTAACTCTGAGTCAGTTTCTTTATCTGTGCTGTGAGAACAGCAAACCCTTCTCCTGAGAGTCCTGGGGGGGATTTTGGTTAGGTAATACCTGTGGATGAACACAGTGCCCTATGCGTGGTAGATAGTCAAGAAATAATCGGCACGGATCCCTCCTTTCATGAAGTTTATAATTAGATGGGTTGTCCTCAAGTCCACCAGCCCTCCTCTCAAGAATCCAGATTGGAGGCAGGAACCCAGATAGGATTATTTAAGTCCAGAATCTGCAATTCACTGTTGTCTCTGGAGATCAAGGGCTCTGTAGGATTCCATCTGCTTCTGTAATAAAACATAAATTATTAAACCCATAAAATACTGATGAACTGTTTTATAAAACAGAGGGACTTTAATGTATCGATTATGAATTGAGAAAGGCTTTATGAGTTTCAGGAGGAAAAATGATTGAACAATGATAGGAGGTTGGTTCGCTCTGTGTCCCTGAAAGAGTCAGCTAGGAGGAGGTGCTCCTGGAGTCCCATCCTTACATCTCTGTCATCTTGCATTGGTACCATGTTCATTTTACACCTATGTTCCCACGCACACTAAAACCCGACCAAAGAGAGAGGATGGGGTAGGGGAAAGTTCCTTGTTAAAAAAAAGAAAATTGGTTGAAGATGATTTTGCTTTTAGTTAGCATCCTGGATAGCTCCCGCAGACTCTAGAAACTGGTAGTTGACATTGTAGTTCTTTTCATTCTTTGGTGATTTATTCAAAACGTTTTCTCACTGAAGTTCAGGACAACTGACTTTATCCTTTGATTTCTCAGATGAAGACTGCAGGAGCCAGGCCAACGCTCTCAGTTTACAGATGGGAAAACCGAGGTCCACAGGGAGGAAGCGTCTCATTCAGGATCTCACAGTCGATTAGTATGGAGAGCTGACATGGCACCCAGGTCCCCTGTCTCTGGGGCTGGTCCTTCTTCTGCTTCCACATCATGAAGGGGGACTTGTTGATGGTGAGAGGTGTTCCGCTGAGGAATGTGGGCGGGTGGGGTTTAGCCTTGGTGAATAGTGTGGAAAGAGAGGTTAGGTGGGCTCTGGACTTCTGGGAAGACATTTTAAAGGGGTTTTAGAAATTCTGTGGAGTAAAGCAGTGACTTCATCAGTCACACACAGCTGCCATGTTACCCTTGAAAGAAAGGAGGAGAGTGAAACACCATGTCCCTGAAACACCATTTTCCTTCCCAAGAACCAGACTAGAATGTCCAGATAAATAGTAACTTAATGGACACGGAGTCTCCCTTCCTCGTGCACTTAGAACTAGGGCAAACATGTCATCTGCGGAAACTTCTTCTTGCACACACACCAAGGCAACTGTTCCTTGGAATGCCAGGTGTGCAAAGGAACAAAGCAAGCTCGCGATGTCACTGCTTCTGTAGCTTAACCCACGCAACCCCTGTCCCTGCGTAACTGGTGGGGAGCACAGCACTGCGGAGAGGACAAGTGTTCATCCACCCAGACACCATGGACATGGCGCCTTGAGGGATGGGGGTGCTGTTTATCCAGCCTGATGCTACTGGATCTTCTCCAAAAGCAATTCTCAATAAAGCTCTGCCTCACGGGCCATCTCGGTGTCTTCTCTGGCATCTCAGCAACTCCTCCCTCTGCCCTAGCACAACTGGACTGTGGGACAAGACACCTGCTGATTTCCAGAATCCCCCAGGTAGGACTCCAACTGACAACTTCAGACAGAGAGAGCTACGTCTTTGTGATTCTTGGAACACGCAGAGAGGGGAAGAGCCTGCCGCCTTCATTGAGGAAGCCCTCACAGCTACTCTATGAGATAAAAAGATGAAGATCCCAGGTTCAGGGAAGTCAGGGCAGCGGCCCAGGCTCACAGAGCTCATTGGTGGTGGAATCAAGGACTAGAATCCTTATCTTTGGAAGACTATATTACCGTTTCTATACAAATACCATGCTGCTTTTAAATGGAATTTGGAAGACTTTATTGTGAGAGCAAGAATTAGGTATCAGCAATGAGATGAGCAGAGGTGGCAGGGGGCGGTTGCTTTCTTCACTTTGTTTCCACATATATTAGGTCTCATTCCTACCAAGGAAGTTGGCAGAAAGGGCACCGTAATATTTGCCGCTAATATTTATGGAAAACTTTCTGCATGCCAGGGAACTCTGCCGGGTACTTTAGTCCCATTAGCTCATTTCTTTTTCATAGTAACCATTGAAGGAGGGAATGCTCTCAGCCCCACTTTACTGAGGCACAAAGAGGGGAACTGAGTTAGGTAGTGAAGCCAGCACTTGCGCCCACTGAGATGGACTTAGTCGACACTCCTAGCTGATCAATCATTGCGGGTACCTTTCTTCCTGTCTGGAACCACATTCCTTCACTTGACACAAGTGACCTCTTGTTGTTTCTTTAAGCTACTGATGCTTTGAGTGTCCACTCTGACCCCCTTCTTGATCCCTTTCCCCTTCTTACTTCCAGCCCCCGATGGCTTCCAAGCCACTATGATTTAATCGTGTCCCCCCAAATTCATGCATTGAAGACGTCGTCCCCAAGGCAACAGTGCTGGGGGATGAGGCCCTAATGGGAAATGTTTAGGACTCCGCCCTCGTGGATGGATCAGAGCTGCCAATGCAAGAGTGAATCTGCTATAAAAGTGAGTTGCACCCCTCTTCCTTCCCTGGCATGCTGTCTTGACTTGTGACTCATGCTGCCACACTATGCCACAGCAAGAAGGTCCTGCCAGATGCAGCCCCTTGACCTTGGACTTCCCAGCTTCAGAACCATAAGCCAAATACATTTCTATTCATTGTAAATTACTCATTTTGTGGTTTCCTGATATGGGCACAAAATATTAAGACACCAGAATTCTCTTACAGGCTCACAGTCCTTTTTACTAGGCAGGCTGTCCTTGGACAATCTTAGCTAATTGCATGCATTTCACATGCGTTGCTGTTCACGCATGACTGACGTCCAATCCTGTGGCCTGCCCAGACTCTCCTCCAAGGTCGGGTAATTCTGGCCTCACAAGGCAAATTGGTAATGATTCCACCTGCCTATGTTTTCTGTAAGAGATTGTGTTGAATTGACATTATTTATTCCTTAAATGCCTGAGAGAATGTGTGAGTGAAACCATGTGGGTGTGTAGATTTCTTTTGTTTTTTTTAAACTCAAACTCTGAATTCAATATCTTTAATAATTTTGAGGCTGTTCTGTTTATCTATTTCTTCTTGAGCAAATTGTGCAAGGAATTGATCCGTTTCTTCCAGTTAGTCAGTGATGCGTGTAGAGTTGTTCATAATATTTCTATTTTATCCTTTTATCTGTAGAGTATACAATGACATTCTCTCTTTTATTTGTAATATTGCTAATTCAATGCATGTTACTAGATATATATTTTTTTACCTTTTCACAAAATACTTCTTGGTTTCATTGATTTCCTCTTTGGAATTTTATCCATCTCTGCTCTTAACTTTGTTTCTTTGGACTGCTTTGGGTTTATTTTGCCTAAAAAAATCTTTTCTAGTTTTTTAAATGGGAAATGTAAATTACTGACTTGAGACTTCTCTAATTTTTCAAGATCAACATTTAGCCCTATACATTTTCCTCTAGGTGCTGTTTTAGGTGCGGCTCACAAATTTGATGCCATGGTTTAGATATGATGTGTCTCCCCAAAACTCATGTGTGAGACAATACTAGAATATTCTGGGGTGAGATGATTGGGTTAGAAGAGCATTAAATGAACCAGTGCATTAATCCCCTGATAGAGATTAACTGGGTGGTAACTGGAGGCAGGTAGGGTGTGGCTGGAGGAGGTGCATCATTGGGGGCATGCCTTTGGGGCTTTATATTTTGTCCCTGGCAACCCAAGCTTAGTCTCTCTCTGCTTCCTGGTGCCATACCCTAAGCTGTTTTCCTCTGCCACATCCTTCCACCATGGTTTTGTACTTCACCTTGATTCCAGAGCAAAGGCACCAACTGTCTATGGACTGAGACCTCTGAAACTGTGAGCACCAACCAAACTTTTCCTCCTCTACAATTGTTCTTGTCAGGTCTTTTGGTCACAGCAATCAGAAAACTGACTAAAACATTTGGTATGTAAAATTTTTATTCAGTTCAATAATTCTTATAATTTCTCTTGAGGCTTTCTCTTTGTTCCATGGGTTATTTGGAAGTGCTAATTATAGGAAAGAGAATTGGGATTTCCCAGACTTTCCATTATTGTTTAATTTCATTGTAGTTGAGGAATAAGCTATGTATAATTTTAATTCTTTTTAGCTTGTTGAGAGTTTGTCTGAGCTTAGAACATGGTCTAACTTGGTGAGTATTTCATTTGCACTTGAATCAAGCATGTGTATTCTAGTATTTTCAGGTGAAATATTCTATAAATATCCATCAGATCCAGTTGGTGATGATGTTGTTCCATCTTTGCTGATTTTTTTTGTCTATTATTTCTCTTTATTATGGAAAGGAGTTTAAAACTTCAAACATCAGTTGTAGATTTGTCTTTTTCTCTTTTCAGTTCTCTGAGTTTTGCTTCATGTATTTTGAAACTTGTTAGTTTGTGCGGACTGGTACTTTTTGTTAAGATGATCCTTTTATCAAGTATTTCCCCCTTTACTCCTGATACCTTTCTTTGCTCTGAAGTCTACTTAATATAGCCACTACAGGATTATTTTTATTAGTGTTTGAATAGTACATCAATTTTCTATTTTTTAAAAACCTTTAACTGACCTATACCATTATATTTAAAATGAGTTTCTTATACAAAGCATATAGTTGGGCCATGTGTTCTTATCCATTAATTCCAAAAATCTCTGTCTTATTTGGAATATTTAGACCATTTACATTGAATGTAATCATTGGTAGGTTTTAATTTAGATATATCTTTTTGTTTTTAGTTTTTAGTTTCTTTAGATTTTGTTCCCATACTTCATTTCCCCTGCCTTCTTTTGAATTACGTGAATGTTTTCAGAATTCTATTTTACTTTCTCTCTTTAGATTTTGACTGTACCTCTTTTTACAGTAATTTTAGTATTCAAAGAGGCGATTATATTATGTGCATTTAACCTACTTTTAATCAATTCTTCATGCTCTTGACTGGAAGGCAGTACTATTACTGCCATATAGACCCCTTTACCCATCCACCTTTATTTTGTCTGAGATATTACATCAAATTCATTAAAAACCGCACTAGAAAATGTTATCTTTCTATTTTCAACTATGAAATATTGTTTTAAAAACTGAAGAGGAGAGCATCATCCATTATAGTACCCTACTATTTTCTATTTGTTTTATTGTTCTTTGCTTTTAATCAAGAAAGAAAAATTATATATATTTATGAGGTACCGTGGATTTTTGATCTATGTAGATATTGTAGAAAGATTAAATCAATCTAATTAAAACATCCATCACCTCAACAAGTTGTCACCTTTATTCTTAATATTCTAAGAGTAGGAACTTCTTTTGGTAATTCCTTTACATAGGTTGTTTTCATGATGTGCTGTGAAGAATTTTCAGGTTGTTTTCGTGATGTGCTGTGAAGAATTTTCAGGTTGTTTTCGTGATGTGCTGTGAAGAATTTTCTTTGTCTTCCTCCCAGAATGCCATTATTTTAAGTTTATTGCTAATATAAATCACTAAATATAAAATTTTCAAATTCTTCTTTTACATTTAAAAACATTATAGTAATATAATAACAATGTGACATTTTTGTTTATATTACTGAAATTACAGTGCTTAATTTCATAACCCTGACACTGTACCATTATAGTTCTGGACTCTGATTTCTGAAGAGCAGCTCAGCCATTTGTCAAACTTCGGAAGTTTTCAGCCTTTATTTCTTCAAATATTTTTTCAGCATCGCGCTCTTTCTCTTATGCCTTTTGGACTGAGATGACACAAATATAAGATATTTTGTTATAGTTCTGCAGGTCTCTGAGGGTCTGTTTATTGTTTATTAGGTTTTTTTCTTTCTATTCTTTAGATGGGACATTTTCTGTCAAATACAGCATAATTCCACTGAATATTTCTTCTACAATCTGCAATTGAGCCCATGCAGGGAATTTGTTTGTTTGTTTGTTTGTTTTATTCAGTTATTGCAATTTTCAACTTCTATTTGATTCTTTTATATCTCCTGTAGTTCTTTAATGAGACTTCTATTTTTCCATTTGTTGCAAGGTTGTTTATGATTGCTAGTTGTAGTGTTCCTATAATGACTGCTTTGAAGTTTTTGTCAGATAGTTACAAGATCGGTGTCACCTGTACCTTGACATCTGCTGATTGTGTTTCCCCATGGGAATTAAGAGTTTACTGGTCGTTGGTAGGCTGGGTAATTTTGAATTCAATTCTGAACATTTTAAATAGTATGCTATGTGACTCTGGACCTTATTTAACTTCTATGGGAATGTTGATATTTTTGTTTTAACAGGCAATCAATCTCATTAGGTTCAGGTGGCAAGTCCCAACCCTCCTCCTGAGGACTATGGTTCCAATTGTCAGTTCTGTTTTCAAGCTTCACAGTGCTATTTAGATATACCAGATGTTTGCACACCCGGTGGTGGTCAGTCCAAGGACACAGGCTGCCTGTTAGTTCAATGCTGAGAGTATTGGTTATGTTGATTAGATTGGCTCCATGCAGGACCAGTGTGGGTATGAGCACAGCAATTCATGAAGGTTCCCCTCCCCTGCATGCAGTCACACCCCTGGCACTTTATATGCGCATGGGATTCTCCTTTTTCCTCCTTTGGCTGGAAAGCTGGGGCTTAAGTGACCTTGAACTTAGCTACCTGTTTCCACCAGTATTTGTCTCATCTCCCTGGGATCACAGATGCACTGATCTGAGAGCCAGGTGTCCTCTCTCAGAAGCTTAGCTCTGGTGGCTTCTAAAGTGACCTCTGCCAACAACATAGAGGGATTGCTTGGAGACTGGGTGTGAGAGGACAGAGAGAAGGGAAGAAATGGGGATTCCTGTTCTGAGTGTGAGCAGTTTCCTCTCCTGTGCCTGGAGCAGGACCAGCAGGCGGTTTGAGGTCCACCTCTCACTTTCAACCATATTGCTTTCAGCCTGGGGACACAGGGAGAAGGCAGTGCTCAACTCCAGCTTGGTGGCTGGAATTCCAGTCTTCTCCAATCCACCCGCCATGATTTAACTTTTCAAAATGCTTAAATAGCTGCGCCAACATTCTGCGTTAGGTGGGGGGAAGGAGAGGGAAGTGTGTTATCTTCATTTATTTTTTATTTGATTTTTTTCAACTTTTTTATTTTTATTTTTTAAGCTATAAGAAGTAATTGATTTTATTTATTTTTTTGGTACCAGAGATTGAATTCATGGGCACTTAACCACTGAGCCACATCCCCAACCTCTTTTTATTTATTTATTTATTTATTTGATTTTTTTCCAATGCGTTTCAAGTCATAGTATATATAGAGAGCTCAATTTTCCATCTCTCTGGTGGCAAACAAGATAGAGTCACACCGTTTGTGTCTTCATACATGTACCTAGGGTAGTGATGTCCATCTCATTCCACCATTTTTATTACTCTCATTCCCCTTCCCCTCCCCCACCTTCCCCCCATTGATTCAAAGTTCCTCTGTTTCTCCCATGCTCCCCACTCCCACCCCATTTATGTATCAGAACCCACTAATCAGAGAGAACATTCAGCCTTTGGTTTTTTGGGATTGGCTTACTTCACTTAGCATAATGTTCTCCAATTTCATCCATTTACCTGTAAATGCCATGATTTTATTCTGTTTTATTGCTGAGTAATATTCCATTGTGTATACATACCACAGTTTCTTTATCCATTTGTCTACTGAAGGGCATCTAGGTCGCTTCCACAGTTTAGCAATTGTGAATTGTGCTGCTATAAACATTGAAGTGGCTGCATTACTGTAGTGTGCTGTTTTTAAGTCTTCAGGGTATAGACCGAGGAGTGGGGTAGCTGGGGTCAATTGGTGGTTTTGTTCCAAATTTTCTAAGGAATCTCCATACTGCTTTCCAAATAAGTTGTAGCAATTTGCAGTCCCACCAGCAATGTAACAGTGTGCCTTTTTTACCACATCCTCGCCAGCACTTATTGTTGCTTGTATTGTGGATAGCTGCCATTCTGACTGGGGTGAGATGAAATCTTAGAGTAGTTTTGATTTGCATTTCTCTAATTGTTAGAGATGTTGAACATTTCTTCATATATTTATTGATTGATTGTATATCTTCTTCTGAGAAGTTTCTATTCAACTCCTTAGCTCATTTATTAATTGGGTTATTTGTTTTTTTGGTGTTAAGTTTTTTGAGTTCTTTATATATCCTGGAGCTCAGTCCTCTATCGGATGTGTGTGTGGCAAAAATTTGCTCTGAGAATGTAGGCTGTCTGTTCACCTCATTGATTGTTTCTTTTGTTGAGAAGAAGCTTTTTAGTTTGAATCCCTCCCGTTTGTTGATTCTTGCTTTTATTTCTTGTGCTTTAGGAGTCTTGTTAAGGAAGTTGGGGCCTAATCCAATATGATGAAGATTTGGGCCTACTTTCTCCTCAGTTAGGCGCAGGGTCTCTGGTCTCTGGTCCTAGGTCCTTGATCCACTTTGAGTTGAGTTTTATGCATGGTGAGAGATAGGAGTTTATCTTCATTTTGCTGCATATGGATTTCCAGTTTTTTCGGCACCACTTGTTGAAGAGGCTATCTTTTCTCCAATGTATGTTTTTGGCACCTTTGTCTAGTATGAGATAACTGTATTTATGTGAGTTAGTCTGTCTTCTATTCTGTACCATTGGTCTACATGCCTATTTTGGTGCCAATACCATGCTGTTTTTGTTACTATAGCTTTGTAGTATAGTTTAAGATCTGGTATTGTGATGCCTCCTGCTTCACTCTTTTTACTGAGGATTGCTTTGGCTATTATGATCCCTTATTTTTCCAAATAAATTTCATGATTGCCTTTTCAATTTCTATAAGAAATGACTTTGGGATTTTAATTGGGATTTCATTGAATCTGTATAGTGCTTTGGGTAGTATGGCCATTTTAATAATATTTATTCTGCCTATCCAAGAGCATGGGAGATCTTTCCATCTTCTAAGATCTTCTTCAATTTCCTTATTTAGTGTCTTGTAATTTTCATTGTAGAGGTCTTCACAGCTCTTGTTAGATTGATTCCCAAGTATTTTATTTTTCTTTGAGGCTATTGTGAATGGAGTAGTTTTCCTGGTTTCTCTTTCAGAGGATTCATTGCTGATGTATAGAAATGCATTTGATTTATGGGTGTTGATTTTATATCCTGTAACTTTACTGAATTCATTTATTAATTCTAGAAGTTTTCTGGTGGAATTTTTTGGATCTTCCAAGTATAATATCATGCCGCCTGCAAATAATGATAGTTTAAGTTCTTCTTTTCCTATCTGTATCCCTTTAATTTCTTTCATGTGTCTAATTGCTCTGGCTGATGTTTCAAGGACTATATTGAATAGCAGTGGTGAAAGAGGGCAGGGCTGGGGTTATGGCTCAGTGGTAGCATGCTCGCCTAGCACGCACGAGGCACTGGGTTCGATCCTCAGCACCACATAAAAAATATAAAATAAAGACATTTTAAAAAAGAAAAGAAAAAAAGAAAGAGGGCATCCCTGTCTTGTTCCCATTTTTAGAGGGAATGTTTCCAATTTTTCTCCATTTAGGATGATGTTGGCCTTAGGTTTAGCATAGATAGCTTTTACAAAGTTGAGGTATGTTCCTACTATCCCTAGTTTTTCTAGTGTTTTAAACATGAAGGGGTGCTGTATTTTGTCAAACACTTTCTCCGCATCAATTGATAAAATCATGTGATTCTTATCTTTAAGTCTATTGATATGATGGATTATGTTTATTGATTTCCATATGTTGAAACAACTTGCATCCCTAGAATGAACCCCACTTGATCATGGTGCACTATTTTTTTAAAATATGCTTTTGTATGCAATTTGCCAAAATGTTACTGAGAATTTTTGCATCTATATTCATCAGGGATATTGGTCTGAGATTTTTCTTTTTTGATGTGACTCTGTCTGGTTTTGGTATCAGGTGATACTAGCCTCATAGAATTAGTTTGGAAGGGTTCCCTCCCTTTCTATTTCATGGAATAATTTGAGGAGTATTGGAGTCAGTTCTTCTTTGTCGTCTTGTAAAACTCAGCTGAGAATCTGTCTGGTCCAGGGCTTTTCTTGGTTGGAAGGCTTTTGATGGCATCTTCTATTTCCTTGCTTATAATGATCTGTTTAAGTCATGAATGTCCTCCTGGTTCACTTTGGGTAGGTCATATGCCTCTAGAAATTTGTTGGTGTCTTCAAGGTTTCCTATTTTACTGGAGTATAGATTTTCAAAATAGTTTCTAATTCTCCTCTGTATTTCTGCAGAGTCACTCATGACATTTTCTTTTTCATCACAAATTTTAGTAATTTGGGTTTTCTCTCTCCTTTTCATTAGGGTGGCTAAGGGTTTGTCAATTTTATTTATTTTTTCAAAGAACCAGCTTTTTGTTTTATCAATTTTTTTGAATGGTATCCTTTGTTTCAATTTCATTGATTTCAGCCCTGATTCTAATTATTTCCTATATTCTCCATTTTGGTGTTGGTTTGTTCCTCTTTTTCTAGGGCTTTGAGATGTAGTGTCAAGTCATTGATTTGTTGACTTTTACTTCTTTTGATAAATGAGCTTAATGCAATGAACTTTCCTCTCAGCACTGCCTTCATAGTGTCCCTGAGATTTTGATATGTTGTATCACAGTTCTCATTTACCTCCAAGAATTTTTTATCTCCTCCCTGATGTCTTCTGTTACCCATGCATCATTCAATAGCACATTATTGAGTCTCCAGGTGTTGGAGTAGCTTCTTTTTTTTAAACTGTCATTGATTTCTAATTTCATTCCATTATGGTCAGATAGAATGCAGGGTAATATCTCTAATTTTTTTTGTACTTGCTAAGACTAGCTTTGTGGCATAGCATATGATCTATTTTGGAGAAGGATCCATGTGCTGCTGAGAAAAAAGTGTATTTGCTTGTTGAAGAATAGAATATTCTATATATGTCTGTTAAGTCTAGATTATTGATTGTTTTATTGGGTTTTGTAGATTCTTTGTTTAGTTTTTGTTTGGAAAATCTATCCAGTGGTGAGACAGGTGTGTTAAAGTCACCCAGTACTATTGTGTTGTGGTCTATTTGATTCTTGAAGTTGAGAACGGTTTGTTTGGCATACATGGCTCCTCCATTTGGGGGGAGCATAGATATTTAAGATTGTTATGTCTTGTTGATGTATACTTCCCTCAAGCAGTATGAAATGACTTTCTTTATCCCTTCTGACTATCTTTGGTTTGAAGTCCACGTTATCTGATATGAAGATGAAAGCCCCTGCTTATTTACATGTGATTGATACATTTTTTTCCATCCTTTTACCTTCTATTTGTGAGTGTCTCTTTCTATGAGATGAGTCTCTTGGAGGCAGCATATTGTTGGGTCTTTTTTTAAAATCCAATCTGCCAGTCTATGTCTTTTAATTGCTGAGTTTAGGCCATTGACATTCAGTGTTATTACTGAGACATGGTTTGTATTACCAGACATTTTGGTTTATTCTTAGTTTTTAACTTGACTTTGATTGGCCTTTCCTTTAGTGTAGTTCCTCCCTTTGCAGGTTTTCATTGTTGTTTTTCATTTTCTGCTCATGGACTATTTTGCTAAGAATGTTCTGTACTGCAGGCTTTCTTACTGTAAATCTTTTAATTTTTGTTTATCTTGGAAGGGAAGGCAGTGCTCAACTCAGCCAGCTTGGTGGTTGGAATTCCAGTGTTCTCCAATCCACCCGCCATGATTTACCTTTTCACAATGCTTAAATAGCTGCGCCAACATTCTGCATTAAGTGGGGAAACATTAACTGCATTAAATGTAATCTTCATATTTTTTTGTTTAATTTTTTTCAACGTTTTTTCTGACGTATAGGTAAGAAAAGTACATAAGATGTCAATATATAGTAGGAGAGTATGAATGGACACCTGTGAAACAACCCCTCAGGCATAGGAGGGCCACCTATGGCTTCCATAAAGCCTCGATGGCAACTCCCTCCCTCCCTGATGGAAGTGACCACCATCTTCTGACTTATCTTTTACTTTCCACCTATGCCACCGTGCGACGCGGTTTAGCTACACCTTTTGTACTTCATATAAATTGAATCACACTTTATGTATTCACTTATGACTGGCCTCTTGAATTCAATGCTGGGATTTGTCCACACTGTGAGAAGCTGCCACTGGTTAGTTCTCATTTCTCTTTCATTGTGAGAACAGCAGTGTGTCCATCCATGCAAATGCTGATGGGCTTTGGGGTTGTTTCTAGTTTGGAGCCATCATGAGCAATGCTAGTGTAACATTTCTATGCATTTCCCTTGGAGCACAGAGCCCCACTTTCTCTAGGAAATGAATGGCGTGGCTGGGTCCTAGGTGTACCTTCAGCTTTTCTCAAGTGGTGTTCCAATTTACACTCCCCAGCAGTGTGTGAGAATCCCTGTGGCTCTGCAGGGCCATGTCATAGTCATGTTTATACCTATCATGAATGACACAAATGATGTCCAATCTACATCTGTTAAGCCATTGAACTGACAGCTGGCGGTGACTGTGTTATGTGTGACTGAGAATGAAATCCTTTTGTTTGAATTCTGAAAAGCCTTGGGTTACGCTCCACTTTCCATAGAAAGAAATGAGGACATGTCACAACAATTATCTCCCGTGGAAAATGTGTTAAAGAAAGCTAATGATGATTGGTGAAGGGGGATGGAGAGGCTCAGTCCTTTGAAGACCAAAATGGCACATGGAAGGCCATCATCTCTTCATTTTAGAGTGATAGGGTTGGTGGGGGGTTGGGAGGCAGGGGGATGGAAATAATATAAAAGAAGTATTATTTGGAGAATCACAGGGCAGGAAAGAAATGAAAACTGAGTAAATGCCATGGTTGAAGAACAGCCCGTGAAGTACTTGTTGTGATGTGTCAAGAATTACAATTTGCTCCATTGAAGTGATGGTATTCAAGAAGAGATGGGAGGAGTTCAGCCCATGCATGGTTGGGACAGACAGACCCACTTCCTTTCTAGGCTCTGATTCGGGTACTGACTTTGTCCATAAATTCCTTTAAACTTTCAGATCTGAAAAAATTTTAAAATGTGACAGTTTAACATTCACATGTGATTTAATGGTCATACAAGGGTAATTTGTAAAATTCATGATGTCCTTTTGAATCTGATACAGATGGAAAAGGAGCTATGAGAAATAGGATATTCTAAATTAATTGAAAATGACCACATATTCCTTCTAAAAGGATCATCAGGTATTTTTGAGGCAGGGATTGTGTGCTAGTGACTGAACCCAGGGCCTCTTGCATGCTTGGAAAGCACTCTACTGTGGAGCTATATCCCCAGTAAGAGATGAATTTTTAAATAACAAAATAAAAACTAGACTAAATAATGAGAATAAATGTTTGCTATTATTATTACATTTATTTTGCCTGTCAAGTTTCATCTCAGTGCTTTGCCTGGACATTCTCAATGAATCCTTACAAAAGTCTACAAGGTACAAAGCATTTTATAAATTGGGAAACAGAGGCAAAGAGATGCGTAAGTGACTCCCTCAAGGTCACACAGCCAGTTAAGAGTTTCAGTTGGGAACAAAATGCAGGCAAAGACCCAGAGTCTACATTCTACTCTTCTTCCCCTTGCCTTGCCTCCTCTTCCTCCTCTTCCTCTTCCTCTTTCTCCTTCTTTTTAATTTACATTTAATTTACATAGGGTAAAACTTTTGGTATCCAGGCCCATGAGTTTCAACACACGCTAAGATTTGCGTGACTCTTTTCACAATGATAATACAGAGGTGTTCCATTTCTGCAAACCCCACATGCTCTCCTTTGTGACCACAGCTCTTCAATATCCAACCCTTGGCCCACACAATTTGTTGGTCTTTTCCAGAATGTCTTGTGAACTCAATCAATTATACCCCATCTGTAACTTTCCAGATTGGCCTTCTGGGTTCATTCAGTAATTTTGTCCTTTTCCTTGCTGACTAGTATTCTATCTTGTGGTAGAACCATAGTGCATTCACTCATCTGCTGAAGGAGAGAATTTTTGTTGTTGTTGTTGTCTCTGATTTGAGGAAATTTTAAATAAAATTCTATATCTGTTATGGTTTGCATGTGAGGTGTCCCCCTAAAGCTCATGTGTGAGACAATGCAAGAAGGTTTGAGGAGAAATGATTGGGTTCTGGCCTTAACCTAATCAGTGAATTAGTCCCTGGAGGCGTGGCTTTAGGGTATATATTTTGTATCTGGAGAGTGGACTCTTTCTGCTTTCTGATGATCATGTGAGGTGCTTCCCTCTGCCATACTCTTCTGCCATGATGTTCTGTCTCACCTCCAGCTCCGAGGAATGGAGCCAGCCTTCTATGAACTAAGACCTCTGAAACTGTGAGCCCTCAAATAAACTTTTCCTCCTTTACAATTGTTCTGATTGGGTCCTTTAGTCACAGCAGCAAAAAAGCTGACTAAAACAGTACTTATGTATAGAATTTTGGGCAAACATGTTTTTATTCCTTCATTTAATTTTTTTTCCTTTGGTGCTGGTGATTGAACCTAGGGCCTTGTGCATGTGAGGTAAGCACTCTACCAACTGAGCTACATCCCCAGCCCTCCTCCATTTAAATATAAGAAGTGTGATTGTTTTGTTGTATAGTTCACAATGTCATAGGAAGCTGTCCAGATGTTTCCAAAGAGGCAATATCATTTTAGATTCCCACCAGAAATGCACAAATGACCCAGCTGTTCTGCATCCTTGTCAACACTTACTACTGTCAGGTCCAATAAAAGGTCCATTTAGACATTCTGACAGGGGTACAGGGAGTTCTCAGGGTTTTAATTTGCAATTTCTTAATGACCAGCAATATCACACATTATTTCCTGCACTTATTTACCATCCAGATATTTCCTTTGGTAAAGTAGCTGTTTGACTCTTTTGTGCATTTTTAAAACAATGAGTTGTTTCCTTACCAATAAATTTTTAAGAGATTTAATGTATTTTACATACACATTCTATTAGATGGGTGATTTGTAAATGTTTTCTACTGGTTTTCAGCTTATCTTTCCATTCTCTTCATGTTGCTTTTTTACACAGCCAAACTTTTTAATTTTAATGAAGTTTAATTTATTAGTTTATTATTTTGTGGTCCCTGCTTTTGCTGTCATGTCCAAGACCTTTTTGCCTAACCAAAGAACACCATGGTTTTCTCTCATGGTTTCTTCTAAGTTTCATATGATTATGTTTTCCATTTCTATGTATCTTCTATTTTTTTTTTTTGGTACCAGAGATTGAACTCTGGGGCACTCAACCACTGAGCCACATCCCCAGCCCTGTTTTGTGTTTTATGTAGAGACAGGGTCTCACTGAGTTGCTTAGCATCTCACTGTTGCTGAGGCTGGTTTTGAACTCGCAGTTTTCCTCTTTCAGCCTCCTGAGCTGCTGGGATTACAGGAGTGCACCACTGTGTCTGGCTTATATGTCTTCTATTTTGAATTAATTTTTTCTAAGGTGCAAGAAATAGGTCAATATTTATTTTCTTACATGTGGCTGTCTATTCTAATACCATGTGCTAGAAACATTATCATTTGAATTGTCTTCGCAACTTTGTCAAAAATAATTGGCCATATCTTTGTGGGTCGACTTCTACATTATTATAAGGGTAGGTCAAATTTTTCTTGAAGTGCCATGTAGTAAGTATTTTAGTTTTGTGGGCCATGAGGGAGTCTCTGTTGTGTGAAAGTTTCCATAGACAAGAGGAATAGGAATGGGAGGGGCTGTATTGGCCATGGAACTTGGGGAAAAGGGAAGAATTGAGGGCGACTCTTTCTTAGTCCCTGAAGTTCTTTGAATTTTCCATTGTTTGAATTGTGGATAAAGAGGAGTTAACTGTTTCAGACACTGCCTTTGCTCTATCCTGAAGTTCTTTAGGTCAGGGCTTTCAAATGTGAGTCTGGGTTAGAATCACCAGGAGGGCTCCTGAAAGCAATTTGCCAAGCCCACCTCCAGGAGGTCAGAGCGAGTGGTCTGGGGTTAGTCATGAGAATTTGCATTTCTAGCAAGTTCTCTGGTGATACTGATCCTGCTGGTGCTCATTAGTGAAGTACTGACTGCCTGGATAAGGACGCTGAGCCGCTGTGTTTTTTCTGCCCTGGGGCATCTCTGGATTTGCAGTATAGGATGCTTGTGGGGAACCCACCTGGTGCTCAAAAATGTGCTACCTGGGAGTGGACGTGCCCCATGAAATGGTAAACTATAATCATAAGGGGTGTTAGCTGGTGATCAAATGTTGGCAGACAATTCTGAGATACGTTCTAAATGGCTCTGAAGGTCCTGGGGAATTGTGCCCCAGCGGTCCACTGTGGCCGCCAGCTCGATATCCTGCCTCTTGTCCTTTTTCCATGAGTCCCTATCTACACTATCCCCTCCTGTTCCTGGGTTTACTTTGCAAAACCAACTGCCTGCCGGCATAGAAACCTCTCACTCAGGTTTTGTTTTCCAGGGGGAGCTCAGTCTAAGACATTTCCTGTGGGTCTCTTTTCCTCTATCTCAATCAATTAA
This sequence comes from Xerus rutilus, assembly GCA_028644305.1. NCBI lineage: Eukaryota > Metazoa > Chordata > Mammalia > Rodentia > Sciuridae > Xerus > Xerus rutilus. The sequence goes on along the minus strand of CM053403.1, from coordinate 11,804,627 downwards.
GTGGCTTAATGACGTTCACCTGGCAAGACAAACACAGTTCCCCAGACTCCGTGGGCAGAGGGGATGTGTCACTAATTTTTGTAGCCACAGCACACATGCTAGTGATTGGCATGCATGGTGGGTGGTCAGAAAATTATGAATAAGTGAAGTAGAGAAGTATTTTTAGACTTAGGAAATGAGAGTTAGTAAAGGGGATTGGGCAGCCGGAGGTGGAGAAGCCAGCTCTCAGGAGCAGGGCAAAGTGTTGGGTAAGGGCTGATGCTTGGTGGACCTCAACCTGAGTGTGTACTCCATTTCCTGGCTTTGTGGCCCAAGGCAAGATGCCCTTTACATTTGACTTCCCCCATCTGTAAAGTGGGGTATAATAACATGCGCCTCACTGAATTTTATTGAGACAAAGAATGATGATGTGTCCTAAGCACCTAGCACTTGCCTTGGCTCCTAGTAGGTGTTTGAAAAATGTCCGTTCCCTCTGTGGTTGGCTACCTGCAGGAGCAGGAAGTTGGATAGCAGGACCTCTAAGATTTGTTCCACTTCTGAGATTGGTGGAACAAATAATATCTTCTAAGCAGACTATGCAGGAGCCAGGTACAAATTATTGTTATAAATGAAAATAATGCTTCTTAATAGTACCTAATTATAGTGTCCGCTCTATGCCAGGTGCTATTCAGAAAGCTTTATATTTTGACTCTTGATTCTCAAACCACTCTGTGGGGGTAAATTCTATTATGCTTCCAATTTTATAAGTGATGAAACTATAACACAAAGAGGGTAAGTAACTTGGTCAGAATCACACAGTTGTTAATAGGTGGAGCTGGGATTTGAAGTGAGGCAGTCTTTCTCTTAATTGCTGTGTCATCTTGCTGGATTTGAACTAATCTGTATTAGTCTGGTCACGAAGACCCTTGGTCTTATCTGCTGTGCCCCTTGGCACTTAGGGTGCGGGCATTCCATTTTTTAGACCAATTTCACATATGTCATTTATTTGAGCATTAAAAGTGGGAAAAGGAAGAGAAGTGCAAGTATCTCCATCACTCTGGCCAAAGCTGATGTGTTCGCTCCATTCTACCTGACTGTGCTACTTCATCTCAGGTTTAATGAGCCAGGTACTAAGCTCTGTAGAGGTGACAGCATGAGGTGCCACCTGGAAGGGAGATGGAAGAGCGAATATTTTACCACACACAAAAATGCCATTTGTGGTTTGTAAAGGTCATAGTTTGGGGGATGGACAAAGGGGAGGTGGTCACTATGTTGGGGAGGGCTGGGAGGACTCCAGAAGAGGCCACCACCAGGCCACCCTCCTTCCTTGGTCCTTGAAATTGCTTTCTGAGCCTCTTCATCTTCTCCCGAAGGAGAATGGGTTAAAATAAAAGAGATGACAGCCTGAACATGTCAATAAATAAGAGGACAGAATGAGCATTATTGGTGTTTGCACAAAGCATTTGCCTCCTGTCCATTCCTGGCTGTTTGTTTGAAAAGTTACCCTGAGGAATGTCAGGTTCTGTTAGGATCTGGAAGGAGTGAGATTGAGATGCCCAGGCTCAGCTCGGCTCCTCCTGTATTATTTGTGTACACGGGAAATGCAGAAATCCGATGAGAAGTCTTTTGTTTTAAATTGATCTCTTTGATGTGCCTGAAATTGATGGATTATGCTGCTGGCTTAATACAGACAAAATATCTCTGTCTGTTCTACACACTCCACTTACTCAGCCCTGGTGGTGCTGGTGGCTCTTCTATGGAAGGCAGGGGACAGGCAGCCAGGAAGGAGAGGTGACTGAGCCCTGTTCGGAGGGATCTTCCCCCACCATTGTTTCCTTGACAGGGACTCTCAAGGGCCCTTTCCTGCCCTTCATGCCTCTCACCTTCAGTGTGGTGGGGGGAGTTACCCAGTCCACCTTTCTGTCTGGACTAACGTCACAGAGGGGACTGATGGGGTCCCCTCCCTTTCTCCACACGACCAATAGGAGGCAAAGGCTGGATGGAGGGTCTGCTCTGCAGAGGCAGATATCCTCCCAGAGAGCCCCTCTTGACCGGGAGGTGGGGTGGGTGAGCATTTCCCAATCCCTCCTAAACCCAGACATGCCCACGTGAACTTGGTGCCCGATGACTTCCTATGGCCCCTCCGGCTCATCTTTCTCCACTTCTCTGTCCTCTGCTCCATGCCAAGAGGCATCGCCAGGCTCCCCAACCCCTCTGAGTTCACACTAGGGAGATCTAGAAAGAGCTAGAAGGCAGGAGGAGAGTAGGGTGGGGTACTTTTTCCCTCAGCACTGGGGGCACTGGTCAGACGCCTCCCTTCACAGAATCTGTGGCTCATATAGGATGACCACTCCCTCCCCTTGGCTCCTGAGGTCTAAGGGTGGTAACAGCTTTCACTGGACCAGGGCTGCTTCCCTATCCGGTCCTCTGTAACCTAGCCTGATGGTCAACCTTGCTCCATGGGCAGATTATCTTTTCCAAAGATGCCTGCACCAATATATATCTGATTCCACAGGCGCCCTTCCTGATCTGATGTGGATACTTCTCAGACTATGAAAATGACAGAAATGAGACCATGGGACTCCTGAGGCTCAGTCCTAAAGGGCAATGTGGCTTCCTTTTGGTCCTCTGGGGAGGATCTCCCCATAATTCTAAGCAGGAAGGTATCACTGTTCACATTTGCTGCAGAGGCAGGAGAGAGATGAACAAACTACCTGAAGACCTCTAAGTCCAAGTGGAACCTTGGGGGGCAAGCCTCTGAGTGTTCCCACGAAGGCGACCGGCTGTTCCATCTTATCACTAGTTGAGCGTCCCTCACCTGAAAATCCAAAATGCTCCAAAATCCAAAAGTTTTTCAGTAATGATACGATGCCACAAGGGGAAAGTTCCACACCACCAAACTCTGTTTTGGGTACAAAATTATTAAAAATATGGAATAAAATTAGCTTCAGGCTATATGGATAAAATGTATATGCAACATAAATGAATTTTCTGTTTCAATTTGGGTCCCATCCCCAAGATATCTCATTATGTATATGCAAATATTCCAGAATCTAGAAAAAAGTCTGAAATCTAAAACATGTCTGATCCCAAGCTTTTTGGATAAAGGAAACCGTCTAACGTTGAATATAAAATGCTAGTCTCCATTGTTACTTGGAGCAGCAGGTTTTGTTCTGTGGAATCTGCATCCTTTTTTTATTTTGAAAAGAAAAAGAATACTTTGTGAGGCCCTGGCTGTCCATCATGGAAATCCCATTTCCCAGAGTCACTGTGATGCTCTAGGAATGCGTTGCCTCCCTGGGTGACGACCTCTTGGCCACGTTGCTTATCGCCCACGCTTGTTCCATAGGAAGGTGGAGAGATTCCCATGAATGTTTTTCAAGGTTCTCCTGTTTGACCCCAGAACCTCTTTCACTCACTGAATTTCCTATGCATAGGCCAACATGCTCCTTGGGGTCAGGAGCTACGGCAATCTGTCCATCTTTACACCCCTCAGTGCCTGCAATTTAATAAATGGTTAGTAAAAATTGGTTGAGTGTCTGAATGCTTGTGTGTTTCTCTCAGGCAAAAGGTTTCATCTGGGTCTTCTCTTCTTCATTTCTCATTTGAAAAGGACCTCATTATTGACCTCCGAGTGGACATGATTCCCTGTGTTTGGGACATGCATGTTATTCTCAGGCCAGAGCGCTCATCCTGCCTGGTTTGTGAGCTGCAGTTTGCTGGCACCATGGCCTTAAGTTGTCAGCTGCTTATCAGCTTTACTCCACTCTTCAAAGTCCTTTCCACCTTTTCAAAGACTGTCTCCACCACACCAAACTGCTGCCAGAGGAGCTTTCCCAAAGACGGAGTTTGATAAGTTTATCACCCTGTTGAAACTTCCCTTAACCCCTTGGTTTCTACAGGAGAGACCTCATCCATGTCATGCTAAGACCTGTTATGATCTGGCCCTGTGACCCCCTCCACGGAGAGCTCTCACTGCTCTCCCCGCTCCTGCTGTATGCACCAAAGGCACGTGGGCTTCTCAGCAGGCCTGGACAAAGAGCGCTTTTCATGCTTCGTCACTTTGTACTGCTGTCCCAGTGCCTTGTTCTGCCCCCTACAGGTCCCTTTCTTCTCTTCCTGGCGAGCTCCTCAAGCTTCAATGGCCCCTGCCCTCCCCTCCCCTCCTTTCCCTCCCCTCTTCACTCCTCTCCCCTCCCCAGGCATGAATACTCTGGTCCTCTGTTTATTCTCAGCATTTTGCCTGAGATTCGATCACAGTACTTGACTCATTATTTGGTCACTTATGTGCTTACACGTCTGACTTCCCCATGAGTCTGCAGGCTGTTTGGGGTCCAGGTCTGTGGCTCAGTCCTGGTCGAATCCAGGTGCTCTGCTGCTGATGATGATCACGATACCAGAAGCTTTAAGAATCAGATGACCTGAGATTAAAGCCTGGATCTAGCCGACAATTACTGGCTCTGAGACAAAGGACAGTTATTTAACTTCTTTTAAATCAATTTTTTTTCCTTTAACATAAGAACAATAGTACCTATTGATAAGATTGTATATATTAAATAAAATAACCTCTAAAAAGTACTTGGCATATAGTGATTGCTTAAAAATATGACCTGTAATTGTCAATCATAATGAACAATTACCATGTGCCAAACATTAGCTCATTAAATCTCACAGCAATTCTACTAAATAGGCATTATTATTCTTATTCTACAGCTAAAGAGACTGAGCCGCAGGGAGTGTAAGGAGCTTCTCCAAGTTTGTGTGATTGGTATGTGCTGGAGTGTCCTGCATGGGTTGCTTACTAGGGGCTTCTGTAGAAGCTTGTTGAATCTATTTAAATAGCCCATTCAGCCTTTGTCCCTCCTGGAGACTGACATTGAAATGCTGGGCGCAGTGGCACATGCCTGTAATCCCAGCACTTTGGGAGGCTGAGACAGGAGGATTGTGAGTGCAAAGCCAGCCTCAGCAATGGCAAAGCGCTAAGCAACTCAGTGAGACCCTGTCTCTACATAAAACAAAAAATAGGGCTGGGGATGTGGCTCAGTGGTCAAGTGCCCCTGAGTTCAATCCCTGGTACCAAAAAAAAAAAAAGAAAGAAAGCCCTTGTGACTGTACCCTGGGAGAGTTTAGCTCCAGGGGGATTGTCCAGCCTCCTCCTCTGAAGCCTTCTTCTGGGTTGCTCTTCTAAGCCAAGCTGCCTGTGGGCTGGTTTGTTTTTGACTCCATTGAAAAGTGTCTTCGGGCCTATTCCCAGGTCAGCGAGCAATCTTATCCCATCTGCCTCACAATTAAGATTCAAAAGCAGACGGCAGGCAAATCCCTCCCTGTGCACAGATTCCAATCAGCAATTATGCCCCCAATGACCAGCTAAGAAAGAATTCACAAGAATATAATTCTCCTTCCTTGTATATTTTTTTGCCTTTTAAGTAAGAGACAACTCAAAACAAAGATCTGTAGGGAGGTAGCCGTTCCCCAGAAGCCATTACAGGTCTGCAGCCATATCACGTTCCATGTGAACTGCTCTATCATGATGAGGTTCTTAGCTCTGCAACCTGCAGACCAGCTGCCTGGTGGTTACCACATGGTACCTTCAGATGAGTTCAGATGAGCTGGCGCTCAGTGCATGATGGGAAAATGGACCCACAGATATTCAGAAATAAAGCTCCAAATAATCAAGGAACATGTCTGTTGGGCCACCATCTGTGCTGACACCTTCATGCACATGGTCTCACGGGGGCCGGAGAAGAGTCCTGAGACGGAGCTGTTGTTACTGTTCCCGTTGGACAGATGAGCAGAGTTCAGAGGACTGACCTCACCAAGGTCCCCTGATGATGACTGAGGCACATGCTCCAGGGTGTATCTGACTCCTAAACCTCAACTCTTGACCAAGACCTCACAAGAGAAGAATCCCAAGTCTCCAAGTTGTGGCAACAGGGATGGTATGCCATGTTTTGACTGGATGCGACCCAGGCATGGTATTTGGGGTTTTCACAAATATTGGAACCATTTAGCCTGACACATACCTTGTTGGACAGCTACTGGCATTTCTCTGGTGTTGGTGAGTCCACTTTTAAGTGTAATAGCCCAGGGTGTCCCTCTGAACTACTCTGTCTCCCTGGGAAGGCCACTGAGGTCAGTAGTGGATGGAGCTCCTGTTCCTTCAGGGCGCCAGCACATGGGTAGCACCTTGCTGCCCTGAAGCTGGTTTCAGTTCTTGGGGAGGGTCAGCTGACACAAGAAACTCACCCTCCACTCCTTCCTACTGGGCTCAATGGCCTGAGGCTTCACTGCAGGGCTGGGGCGTTAGTTTCCTAGGACTCCCGTAACTAAGGCCCATGGACTAGAGGGCTCAAACAACAGAAATCAATTTTCTCACAGTTCTGGAAACTAGATGTCCAAGACTGAGGTGTCTGCAGGTTGGTTTCTTCTGAGGCCTCTCTGCTTGGCTTGGGGAAGGTCTTCTTCTTCCAGGGTCTTCTCACGTCTTCCTGACATTGTCTAAATTTCATTTTCTTCTGAAGACACTGTGTTAGTCAGCTTTGCATCACTGTGATTAATATGCCTGACAAGAACAACTGAGAGGAAGAAAGTTTACTTGGATTCACAGTTTCAGAGGTAAACGGTTGGCTGACTCCATAGCTCTGGGCCTGAGATGAGGTAGAACCTCATGGCAGAGGAAAGCGGGTCGATTCATGGCAACCAAGAAGCAGAGATAATTTGAATTCTAGGAACCAGGGATAATATAATCCCCAAGTTCCCCCTCCCAGTGACCACTTCCTGTAGCCACACCCTACCTGCCTAATGTTACCGCCAATTAATCCATTTAAATCATTAATTCACAAAATGATTAATATGGATAATCCACTAAATGGATTAATCCACTGACTAGGTTTCAGCTTTTATAATCATTTCACTTCTGTAATTTCCTGCACTGCCTTTCACATGGGCTTTCAGGGGACATCTCATATCCAACCCTAACACACAGAAGTCATGATGGATTGGGCCCCAACCTAGTGACCTCATTTTAATTGAATGACCTCTTTAAAAATCCTATCTTCAAATACAGTCACATGCTGAGATATTGTGGGTTAAAACTTCAAAATATAAATTACAGGGGCAGGGAGAGAGATCATTTAGCCCATAACAGAGACCCAGTAGATTTTCATCTTTTTTTTTTCTCAAGTATAACTTGAACATCCATAATTGATTTTTGGCAAGTTTGTATGGGGAAAACCCCAACCCCCTCTGCTCGGTGGGAGGGTTAAGGCTAGGGTCTAAAGCAGTTCATGTTGGGAATAATTCTGCTTGAATCATGGGGTGAACTTTTCCTTGTCTACTGCCCCGGGCTTGTAGCTTTGGAGCATCAGGGACAATGCCAAGCACTCACCAGTCTTGCCTTCTGTTCGTCTTCTTGTGACTGCAGACAGGTTACAGCACCTACTCTGGCCACAGGTAGGTTTGGGACACCTGTCTGAATTCCAGCCAATGGTATGCAGTGATGTCATCTGCTCCCAGGCCAGGCCGATGTTTTGGAATGATTTTTGACTTATAGAAAAGCTACAAAGATCATCTAGACAGTTCTCACACATTCTTCACCCAGCTTCCTGACGTCAGCAGCTTTCACAGTAGGTGGGCATGGTCAAAACTAAGACATTAACCTCCGCGCATTTTAGTACTGAGACCACAGACTTCACTGAGCCAGACCTGGCTTCCACTGATGTCCTTTTATATGCTCTAGAATCCAAGCCAGGATGCCACGTGGGATGTTGTCCCCAAGTCTCCTTAGTGTCCTGCACCTGTGATACTTGCTCATTCTTTCTTTGTTTTTCATGACTTTGACACTTTTGAAGAGAACTGGTCAGATAGTTTATAGGATGTCCCTCAATTTTAGTTTTTCTGGTGCTTTTCTCATTATTAAACTGGGATTATGGGATTTGGGAGAAAATACTACTGACCCCAAGTGTCCTTCCTATTGCTCAGGGCAGACATCTGCGTGACTTAGCGCTGCTGGCACTAACCTTCACCGGGAGAAGGTAGAATCTGCAAGTGTTCTCCACTAGGGGGGCAGTAGTTCCCCCTTTCCATAATTTATTTTTTGGAAATGAGTTAGGAAGTCCAGCCCCTGCTCAAGGGCTTAGTCTAGTTTTCCCTTGTTTTTAACTTCTTTCCCTGACAGTAAGAAATCTCGTTCCCATTATCTATGATTTATTTACTTACTTATTTAACCTTGGTATACATCAAAATGCCGTTTTAGCAAAGTTAATTAGGTCAATTCTTTTTTTCCCTACTCCCAGCAGAGAGGCTGTGTGATATGTTTATAATACAGCTAGATTTATTTTTCACGGTCTGTATTCCATCCTGGGATCTCTGGACATCCTAGCTCCTTTTAAGCAGTTTTTGTTGTTTGTTTGTTTTTTGGTATAGCAGAGTTTACTCTCCTGGAGTTATGCATCTATCACCTCAGAGCCATGCAGAATAGTCCACCATCCTAAAAATATCCCCCCTCTGGCCTGCTCTCCATCAACCCCTCCCTTTCTGCCAGCCCCTGGCAATTATTGATCTGTTTCCTGTTCCTGCAGCTTTGTCTTCATTATGTCATATAAATGGAATCATATACTATGACTTTGTTAGGTGTGGACTTCTTTCACTTAGCAAAATACATTTAAGATGTATCAGTATTGCTGTTGAATCCACAGCTTGCTATTTTTTATGACCCAGGAACATTCTATTGTACAGATGTGCTACAGTTTATCTATCCATTTAGAGCTTTGGATTTTTTTTTTTCTGCCCACTAAAAATGTCACTGCTCTTATTGTGAAGACCTCACCAGCGTTCTTGTTTTTGTGTTGCTCAAACCTTGAAGCAGGACTCAGTAGCTCTTTGTAAACATACACACACACAATGTCTATTTTGTTAAGGATTTGGAGAGAGAATTCCAAAGAGATTTACATGGTACATCAAACACTGATTTATTGGGTATTTCCAGATACTCCACCAATTGTGTGTGTGCGTGTATGTGTATGTGTGTCTGTAAGAAAGAGCACACATGTCCATGTGGATGTGTGAGTCTTCTCTATTTCCCCACTTGGGACTGGCTCTGACTTCTGGGTCTTACTTTCTAGTTCCCTAATCTTCTTCCTCCCTGTTTCCGTCATTCTCCCTCATTCTCTCTGGTCTGATGTCACATAATTTAGTTCTGATTTCTTTGACCTTACGTTCCTACAAACATCACCCTGCTCAGCAAATGGAAAACCCCGTAGCCATCAGAATTAGTCTTTCTCAGTAATGCCTGTATTTTCTATCTTATTTTTTATAACTTTATACGGTTGATGTGAAAGCTACATGAATGAATGAGGCGATGTATATGGAACACTCTGCATAATATCTGGCATATAATAAAGTGCTTAATGTGTAATGACTTTGATTCTCATCCTTTTATTATTACTACTAGCAATAAAAGATGACTACCATAGGAAGCTACCAAGCAAATTAGCATTACTTAGGTCTTCATGGCATGTTTTGCTTTTGACAAGAGAGATTTTGGCCTGTTCAAGGTTGAAGCTCAGAAAGACTCCAGAAATCCAGGCATGCCTACCTCCAAAGTCAATTCTTCAAAGCCTTAATAAGAGCGATTATTGATTAATGCTCTGCGGTCTGCCCACCCCAGGGGCAAATGCTGCCTGCTTACTAAGGGGGAAAACCTGCTGACTACTGGCTTGTTGCACATTGCTAGGTGCCTGGAGAGGTTTCCTGGCAAAGGTTGAGAAGCCGGAATGTGCCCATCTGTCAGGGATTTTGCAGGCCCAGCCCAGTTTGGAGGCTAGGGCTAGATACATGACCTTGGGATAGATGTTTGCTCACATCTCCACTCTTTTGATACCCACAATCTGTACTGAGATTCTAGTTTGCTTACTGTGCAGCTGGAAGGTACAGACAAAGTTCATTTCTAGTCCTGCTTGCTCTAATCCATTACCTTCCCCTTCCATAACAGCCTTGGGCTCCATTTCTCAGTATTTCCATTTCTCAGCATAGCAGCACTGATCACATAGCCATCCCTTGTAGCCTTCTTGAATCTTTCTCTCCCTGACCCGATGCTCTTCTTCTAGTCTTGAGGATTTGGCCTCCACAACATCTCTGAGCTCCATCACTCTCCACTACCTCTGGCTTCATTCATATTCTTATCAGATCTTTGGGTTGCTGCAAGACTCAGCTTTATTGTCCCCAGTCCTGCTAAAATAAAGCAAACCCCAAGTGGCTCCCTCCATTGGTAGACTTTTGCCGTATCACACAACAACAAGCAACTCCAAAATCCCCGCTGCATTCAACCCCAAAGATTTATTTCTCAAATGGGCCACATATATATTGCTGGTCAGCTGTTTCTCTGCTCCATGTTATTCTGGACCTGTGCACTGGAATGGAGCCGTCCCTTTCTGGAAGAGGATGGTCCTTCTGTCCAAGACAAAGAGAGGGAATGTGGTGAACTATTTTTTAAAGATTTTCCTGGAAGAAACATAAATGATTTTTCATCATACTTGATTGACAGATGCAAGTCTTTTGACCAAATCAGTATCAATGAGATTCAGAATCAAGATCCTGCATGGAGGTGGTAAGTCAGATGTCCATAAGCAGTTAGCTGGTGATGTTCTTTCATTCTCCTATTATCCACAGGGGTTTTGCATCAGATCTGAGATAAAAAATCACCAGTTTGTATTCTTTTCTGTTTATTTATGCCCTTGCTCACAACTCTATTTTTTCGTAGTTTATCCAACCAATGTATTTCCAATCAATATCTGTGCAAATAACTGGGACATATAAGATGCAAATCCTATCCTTGCAAAGTTTGTAAAAAGAGAAATCAAAAAGGCTTGAAAAAATACATTATAGAAAATTTTGAACACATACCATACATAAAAGAATATAACAAACTCCCTTGAACCCATCTGCCAGCTTCAGACATTATCAATTCATTTCCAAAGCACCAACCTTTGTCTACACTTTCTCAAACATTTTCTGCTTTGTTGGCCTTTAAGTGGAATTTTTATCAATGTCATTGTAGAGTCACATGACGTTGTAAGATACGATACAGAGATTTATGTATCCTTCACTTAGTTTCCTCCAGTACTAGTTTCTTGCAAAACCATATCCACATCACAACCAGAATATTAATGTTGATTCAGTCTACCAATCTTATTCTGATTTCTTCCATTTTACTTGTGTTCTTATACTAATTTGTGCATGTGTATGTGTGTGTGCTTATTTTATCTTTATTATTTTGGAAGCAAATCTGAGACATAATATAATTTCCTGCAAATTATTATAGTTTATATGTAAATATATACATATATATGTATGTACAGATATATTTACAAAATAAGGAATCTAAAAAATAATGCTACCACTGTCATACCTTAAAAAGTTAACAATAATTCTTCAAGACCATCAAATGCTAAGGTCATGCTCAATTTTGCATTTTCCATAAATGTCACTTTTTAAAATAATTTGATTGAATAAGATCCATACCTTGTGATCAGTAGACATGTATCTGAAGGCTCTAAATCTAATGTGTTTGAATTGTCTTGCTCTCCCTCTCACCCCCTGCAACTGTACCTTTAATATATCTCTCTCTATATATGTATTTCTTACACCTTGGTAGTTGGATTTAATGTGTTGTCAAATTGAGGTTCAATTTTTTTTTTTTTTTGCATGACTCGTCCAAAGGAGTTGGAATTTTCCAACACAAAAACTGGCTACCTTTTTTATGATGTTGGTCATCATAGTCAATTTCTAAATTTCTTATTAATCAGGGCTTACAAAATGGCAACACTCTAACAACAAAATTAGATCAATAATAAAATTGATTCAATATGTAATTATTGATTCTTTAAAAATCAACTTCTCACTTTTGTTATTTGATGAGTTAGAAGAAAAAAAGGCAGGTATTTAAAAACAGTAAATTGAGTTCTCTAATAGATTCAAATACTGACCAATTATTTTAAAAACTTTAGGCATCATTATGCTCTGGGGGGTGTTAATGAATGTGACATATTTCAATACATTGAAGTTATTTTCCACTGATGTCTCATTTTTTGGCTAATAGGAGTCTCTGCTGTTGATTTTCTTGACATCACTCTGATAGTCTGCTTGTTTTCTAGGAACCTGGTAGTACAGCATTAGGTTCACTTTGAGCCTTTTCTGCCCCAGATCTAGAATTAGTCATTTTTCTCAGGAACTCTGATTTCTTTTACTAGGAAATGGTATTTCAAGACTATAGTCTCTGCTCTGGGAATGCTCACTGATGTCAGGGTTTCCATTGTTCTAGGTTGTGCTTTGGTCAATGGTGCTAAGACGTTTTTAGAAGAGATAAAATAACACTATGAGTTGATACAGATATCTCCAACTCAGCGCCAGTATTACAAGGTTTCTCCTTAATCTCCTCTATATTACATCTGATTTCCTTTCTCTACTCAGAGATTCTTGGTCTCATGAAAACTGAGAAAAATAGAGTGTTGTAGAAGTTTGCATTATCATTACACACAACAGAATAATACTATGACTATTACTGCCAAATTTGTGATTACTGAAAATAATTACATTTTAGTAAGGCCTTGTTTACTCCACTGGGAATTTATACTTAATATCATTGTATTTTAAAGTTGTTTGGAATAATTCTGTTCTATGGTGACTCCACTACCATTTAAATTCCTTCTTAATGATTTTTGCTATTGTTTAATTTATTATTTAAATGTATTTTTAAGTTTTAGTCATTTGTTTGATTTTTATTTTATAATTGCATAAAGTAGTTTATGTTTACAAGTCAGATCTATAAAACTAGATACATTCACATGACCCTAGCTTCTACCTCTGTACCTTTCACCCCATGCCTTCCCTCCCTTGTGGACAATCATTATAAAATCATTATGTATGGTTTGTCTTTCAGTTTTAAAAATTGTAGTAAATATGTATTTATACTCAACATTTAAAAAAAAAATAAACAGAAACATATTATAGGCTGGCTGTGGTGGTACAGGTCTGTAATCCCAGTGGCTCCAGAGGCTGAGGCAAGAGGATTGCAGGTTGGAGGCCGGCCTCAGCAACTTAGCAAGGCCCTAAGCAACTTAGTGAGACCCTGTCACAAAATAAAAAAAAGGACTGTGGCTGTGGCTCAGTGGCTAAGCGCCTCTGGGTTCCATTTTCAGAACCAAAGAAGCAAGGAACATATGATATACAGTTTTTTAAACTTTCTTATTTCCTTTTAAACATATATCTTAGGGTCCCCTCCGTAACAGTATAGAATATTCCTCACTTATCCTTTTCAGTTATATATAATAGCCTTATTGAATACCCCCAGACCCCTCAGTTTTGGATATGATCTATTGGCTATTGGTTGTTTGTTCTGAGCAATATTGATATTAGTAAATAATCTCTTTTCCCTCCTCTCTTCCTCCTCAAATTAATACATTTTTACTCTCAATTACTATAAATTACTAGCTTAATTTAATTTTCATTTGATTTCCCCTTTTCCCGCCTGCTCTTGATAGCTAAGCTGTATCAATGTCAGAAAACGAAATAGTACTGAGCACTCTCCCTCTCCCTTAACAGTCAAGCCTGTGTGTGTGTGTGTGTGTGTGTGTGTGTGTGTGTGTGTGTTCACCTCTGGTCTTCCTGTTGCTTTCTCTACAGTGATTTTGGCCAACCATAGCCTACACACAATTGAGCACACTCAGGAGACAATATTCCCCCAGCATTTTACTGATGAGAACTATATACGCGCTTTCACGCCTGGAAGTTGGCGTGGCAAGGTACCAAATCCTGGGCTCACATTTTCTTCCTTTGATTATTTAAAACCTGTCACTCATTGCCTTTTGGCCCAACATACTACTATCAGAAAGTTGGATGACCATTTGAGATTCTTTCCTTTATACGTGATTAGTCTTTGTGCTTGGATACCCCAAGAGATTATTTTTTCTTTTAAGTCAAGAAACTTGATTAAACTCTGTCTCTGTATCCTTTACCCTGACATTTTTAGATAGAGCTTCAGATTTTAAAAATATATTTTAGGCTAGATTGCCTGAATTATTTGTTCTTTTTCTTTTTCTTCTTCTATGAATCTAATTATATTGGATTCTCTCTTATTTTCTTCTACATTTGCCACTTTCTTAAACTCATATTTATGTCTTTTTATTTAAAAAATTTTCCATTTTGTCTTCTATTTCTTTTATGCTATTTCCTGTTATTTATTTACTCTCTTCTGTTCCTTCTAGTTTGGTCTTCCTTTCCAAAATGCACTTTTTCTTCTGTTTCTGGAGTTTTATCCATTTTCTAGTATGTTCTGTTTGATTGGCGTTATTCTCTCATAGCTTCTATTATTGCTTTGAATTTCTTTTAATTCATTTTGAAATATTGTTATAAAGTTTCTTTTATCTATTTCTTTAATAAGCTTTTTGTCATGCTTTATATGTTAGGAAATTATTCTGCTCTTAATTCATGGTTTATATAATAATTATAAGAGAGTTAAGCATAATCTCTTTCTGATGATATTCATTTTCCTGCACGGTTTGGAGGGAGAGTGGGTAAAGATAAATTTTCCAGCCGCAGAGGTCTGGAGTTCTCTTTTCTGCTGTTTTCGAAAAGTGTTAAGAGGTCTGTGTCTTGGGAATTCTGAGCTCCCAGGCTCCACCTCCTCCCTCCATTCCTCTTTGAACTTGGGTGTTCTTTGGCCCCGTTACCTTTGCCCTGCTTGATGTTGGCCATTCCCAGGATATCTCCACAGTGTGAGACTTGGCTTGAAAGGGTGGGATCAAGTTGTCCAGTTAGCTTTGGGTGTTCCTGGGGCACAGACTTCTCAGCTCTCTGTGGCTCCTGTGAACTCTCTCCTGTTCACAGTCTGTCAGATTCCCCACTGATCCCCTCCTGCCTTGCACACAGCTCCTGCCACACAGCAGGAATGGCCATGGTTTGTCTTCCATGGGTCTTATTTTGGTGTTTGCGTAATATCTTGTCACCTGCTTTGGTTGTAGGTTTTGCTGGTGGAACTTGGGTTTGCCATGTTAACTGCTCTGCATGTTTTCCTGGGAGGGGATTAAAAACTGACATCTCAGTAGCATCTTTCTGGGGCTACTGAATGTAATTTTAAAAGGACTCCCATGGCTTTGTAGGCACAGGCCACCCCGAGGTACAGAAAAAGCAGAGATAGTGGGTGATTTGAGGGTAACAGAAGGTCACCTAGAGGGAGTTGGTGACTAACCAAAGAACAGCAAGTTGTTCAGGCGAGGGAACAGCAGATGAGTGGTTGGTGGGTAAGGGCATGTACATGGGGCATGGCCTCTGGTACTTGCCCCATGCCAGGTGAGGTCTGGTGGGGATAGGGTGGCACCTCTTCTTTTTGCATAGGACGCATGCTTCTGTCTTCTTGCTTCTGTGCAAGCAGCCTGGTTTTCCAGGATGGATTGGTTTTTATATATTGCTGGTTCTCACCTTTCTGGTCTCTGTGTAATTCTCATTATTCATTGCTATTTACAGTCCTCTCAATTTAGAGCCATCTGTGAAGTTAATTTTCAGTACTGTTTACTCTTCTTTCCCCAAATCATTAATGAAGATAAAACATTCAATGGAGCTGAGCTTTGCAGACATATCTGGGAAATTCCACTGCGGTTCACTCTTGTTCCTAGTAATCATCTTTAAATCAAACATGTTATCAGTCCTTTGGTCAGTTGTTGCTGAAGATATTGGGTTTAAGTTTGTGTTCATTTAAATTCACTGTTTCCCAAAGACTCCATTAGGAAACCCAGCTCTAGTCTTCAACAGAACAACAAAAAAGGTTTAATCTCACTAGTAATCAAAGGTATGCAAATGAAGGCATTATTGAGGAGTTTGTGTTTTTCACTGATAGAATTTGTAAACATTTTAGAAGTTAGCACCCACTGCTGGTGAAGTGTGCTAAAATTAGTATTTCTAAATGAATTTAGCAATCAATATTGCAATTAAGCCCCAAGACCCATTAAAGGGTTTATCTTCTTCGACCACAATTGAGAATTTATCCTGAGAAAATAATTCTAGAGGAAAACAATTTGCATGAAAATAGTTGTTGAGTATTAATTGCCAGGTTATAAAATGAAAACTATGAATATTCACCAGCAAATGAGAGAAATTTTAAATAAATTAAGGTGCACCCACTGAGCAATGGTGAATGCTCATGTAGGGTGGCTCTCAACCCCTGGTGGCTCTTATCACTGTTGACTGATGTCCATGTTATTGCTGTCCTCCGACACTGCAGGGAGCTTTTTCTCCATGACACAGTGACCACAATTCCAGTTTACTGGTGAAGACCCCAGTTGAACAAATGTCTAGCCAAATAATTATCAGGGAATGGAATTGAGGACCATAGTTGTAACTTAGAGAATGCTAGCAGGTAGCTTACCGTGAATAAGAACTTTGTGATAGCCAGAATCCTGCAGGAATGTTCATAGCAAAACTGACCACTGCACTCCCAAACCAAAATCAACCCAAATGTTTATTAACTATTAGAATATGGTACATTGCTACAATGGAATATGATTGGTCAATAAAAAAAGAAGACGATATCAGCTACAACGTGGATGAACCTCAGAATCACTAAGTGAAAGAAGTCAAGGTTCACATTGGAAGACTCCATTTATGTTAGATGTCTGGAACACACAAGCCCATGGCCAGAGAAAGCAGGTCAGTGGTGGCTTGGAGATGAGGGGCAGTGGGGGGAGTGGAGAAAGTGTAGAGGGCATGGGGTGTTTTGTGGTGATGGCTGCTACAACTCTGTGAATGTACTGAAAACCACTGACTTACACACTTTAAGTGGGTGAATTGAATGGTATGTGACTTATATCTCAATAAAACGGTTAAGGTGCAACCACTGTGGAAACCAGTATGGACATGCTGCCACGTCAATGTTTATAGCAGCTCAATTCACAAGAGCTAAACTATGGAACCAACCTAGGTGCCCTTCCACAGATGAATGGATAAGGAAACTGTGGTACATATACACAATGAAATAGCACTCATCCAGAAAGAAGAATGAAATGATGGCATTTGTCAGTAAATGGACGGAGCTGGAGAATACCATGCTAAGTGAAATAAGCCCGTCCCAAAAAATCAAAGGCCGAATGTTTTCTCTGATATATGGATGCTAATTCACAATAATGGGGTGGGGGATATGGAAGAATAGAGGAACTTTTGAAGAGTAGGGTTATTTTATATTAGGTAGAGGGGAGTAAAGGAAGGGGAAGGGATATGGGGATGGGAAGGACAGTTGAATGAAACGGATATTATTACTTATGTACATACGTGACTGCATGACCAAGGTGATTCTACAACATGTACAATCAGAAAAATGAGAAATTATACCCCATTTTTGTATGATATATCAAAGTGCATATGTGCATTCTACTGCCATGTATAACTAATTAAAACAAATTTAAAAAATTTAAATAGATACAATAAACTGATGACTCAAAGCCCAATTATGTAACCATTCTCTATAATACATAGTAATTCAACTTGTAGCAAAGCTCAAAGGTGAGAAAATGTCTTGGCCTCAATGTAAGTAATACTTTCATAAGGAAATCCCAACTCCTTATAACTAAGTCATAGCTTAATACAACTGATTTTTAAGTTCCCTTATTTTACAGTTTTCGGACAGGCAAAGCATTTTTTTTTTTAAATTTATAAGACTTTGGTAAACCACCTGTACCTTTTAAACTAAAGAATTCAAACCACTTGGTCTTCTGTGAGTTTAGAAACCGTATCCATTGAAATCAGGATTGGTCAAAAATAGCAGGAGCCTTGAGAGAGAAGAACTGAAAAAAAAAATAAAAGAATGATTTAAACAAAATGGATAGAAGAACATTTTCCCTCATGTAAATATTGATGAGCCAAGCAGACACTACAGTTCCATGGTCACTGGGGACCCAGTTCCTCCCTGTTAGTTAATCCATCATTTTAATCCTGTCTACCAAATAATCCCTAATGGCTGCTCAGGCCTTGCCAATAGGTCAGCATTCCAGCCAGGAGAAGGATGGACAGAGAGAAGAGGATGCATATAGTTCTTTAATGAATGGATTTATTCTAGAAATAAGATACAACTTTCTGCTTATGTCTCCTTGCTGGAACTTAGTCCTATGCTATATTTAGTGTCTAGGGAAAGTAGGAATTTTTTTTTGGTACTGGGGACTGAACTCCGTTACTTGATCACTGAGCCACATCTCCAGCCCTATTTTGTATTTTATTTAAAGACAGGGTCTCACTGAGTTGCTTAGCACCTCAGCATTGCTGAGGCTGGCTTTGAACTCATAATTCTCTTGTCTCAGCCTCCCTAAGTGCTGGGATTACAGATGTGCACCACTGCGCCCAGCTATTTTTTTTTTCTTGAGTGACCAGGAGCCTAGTTAAAATTTGAAAGTTTTAGTGCTACAGAGAAAGAGGAGAATGAGTATTTAGGATTAGCACTTCCTAATATGAAGCATCTCTGCCTCTCATTTTTCATATGCCTCTTTCAAATATGGAAGATACATTCAGAATTCATGGGTTTGCATTCCAAACTCTGTCTTGTAAGATCTCTTAATGTAAGATCTCACAAAACTATTTCCTCTTCTACAAGATGAGAAAATAAAATACTCCTATCTGGTGAGATGGGATGGGGGGACAGTGTTCAACTGTTTATAAGTGTTGGAAGTATTTTATCATCTATAAAACAGTACACAAATGATAGATCCAGCTTGGAAAAGAGACACATGGGAGGATGTTAGAGCTATTTTAAATGTCTAGACTCCCTAGAGGAAGTCAGAGTGACCTTTTAAAAAGCCTTGACCACTCCAGAGAACGGTACTGGGCTCCACAGTGAAGGTGAGGGGAGGCAGATCACTCTGAGTACCCCCTCTCTCAGATCTGGGGCTGTGCAAGGGAGGGGCTACTTTTTGAAGGAGTGGATACCCACTGGAGGCCCCTGGTTAGTTGTCAGGAATGGAGTGTGCTGGCGACTCATCCAGGGTGGACCAGGTAAGCCATTGCCCCATCTCCCTGTCCCTTTCTTTTGGCGGGGGTTACCAGGGATTGAATTCAGAGGCATTTGGCCACTGAGCCACATCTCCAGCCCTATTTTGTATTTTTTGTAATTTAGAGACAGAGTCTCACTGAGTTGCTTAGCACCTCACTTTTGTTGAGTTTTGAACTCGAGATCCTCCTGCCTCAGCCTCCTGAGCCACTGGGATTAGAGGTGTGTGCCACCATGCCCGGCCCTGTCCCTTTCTTGTGGTCTGGATTTCTTTCTTTCTTTCCTCCCTTCCCTCCTATTTTATTTCTTTCTCAAATCTCATTTCCTTGGTAGACAAATCACATGGTTTGCTGGCCTGTAAAAGACCTACGTTGAAACACGAAGTGGGGCTAAAGTAGCTGAGGGCTGCAGACTGTCCTTGCATTTCCTTTCATAGCACTGAGAAGGGGACATGGTCGCTGGCCTGGGACCATGCCCTCCCTGACAGCTCCCCATAGGCGAACCCTTTGTCTTATCTGAGTCTCCATCCCCAGAGCTCACTTGGGGCAGGAACCTGCCATGCTTGCTTGTTTTGAACCTCAGCTCAGACACTGACCAGCTATGAGGTCAATGTCACCTTATTTCTATGTGGCTCCCTTTCCTCATTTGTAAAAGTGACAACATTCAAACTTGAGAGGATTCTCTGAGATGAAAAACTCATGGTAGATAGGCCTGCACTTGTGCCCTGAGGCTGTGGAAACAATTACCACAAAATCCATGGCTTAAAACAACAGGAATTATTCTCTTAGGGTACTGGAGGCCGGAAGTGCCCCATATCCTCTGAAGACTCTAGGTTCTGGCCTCTCTGGCTTCTGGTGTCTGCTGTCATTCCTGTTTGTGGTCAGTCACTCCAGTCTCTGCCTTCCTGTTCACATCACCTCCTCTTCTCTAGGTCTTTTCTTCTGTCTCTTAGAGACTCTGTCATTGGATTTAGGACTCACTGAGTATTCCCTGATGTTCTCAAGATCTTAATTACATTTGCAAAGACCCTTCCAAATAAGGTAACATACCCAGGGTATGTTAATTTGGACTTGGGCTTATCTTCAGGGGATTTGTGGGGTGGCTCTGGTACTCATGACCATTCTTCTACCAAGTCACCCTTCCCAGCAGGGAGAGTCTGCATCTTGCAGGACCCGAACAGTTGCACGTGCCTCTTTTCACTCTAACAACAAAGGGATTTAAAAGATTGTTAGTATTCTCCCATTTCACAAGACTTCCCTCCCTTGTGTCCTGAGCTCTGCTGGTTCATCCTGCAGAGCTTCTGAGGGAAACCCAGTGTCTGTGGATGCCCAGTCCAGTGGAGCTGGGTCCCTCGTTGTCATGGTTTGGATCTCAAGTGTCCCCAAAAGGCCAATGCTATAGGCATGGTCTGCAACTGCAGTGCTCTCAGGAGGTGGGGCCTAGGGGAAGGAAGTTGGGTCCCTGCTGGGGTGCCCCTGAAGGGGACATTGTGACCCTGGCTCCTCCTCCTCTCTCTGTTCCCTGGCTGCCCCAAAGTGAGCAGCTTTGCCTCCTCATGTCCTGCCACCATGGTGTGCTGCTTCGCCACTGGCCCCAAAGCCACAGGACCAAATGACCATGACAGAAACCTCTGAAACTGAGCTAAAACAAATCTCCCTTCCTGGTAAGTTGATTATCTCAGGCGTTTGGTCCCAGGGATAAAAAGCTGACTAACACACTCATCTTGAATTTACATTCTAGAAATCTGTGGGAGAATAACATACATCCCTGTGGAAACCTTAACGATTCATGGACTTTCCCATTTTCCAAATGATCAAGAGCCTTCTAGGTACCAGCTCTTAGCTAAGCCCCATGAGATTCAAAAGATGTCAAAACACAGACTCTACCTTCAAGAAGCTCGTGATAGCAAAAGGGATTTGAAATACATAAAAATCATGCTGGCTCATAGGAAAAAAGGTAAATAAAGTCAGAACGGGCTTCAGACTTGTGTGCAACAAAAGGAAAAGAATGCATGAACACTGGAAGTAAAGGCTTCTTAAACTTGTACCTTCTTTCTGCACCAAACAGTTTTAGAAATACTCACTAAAGGGCAAGCCCTCAGACAGGGAGGGTGTGTTCTCGAGAGTGCAGATTTTTCCGAATGTTCTGAGCAAGAGTGAGAGATTTTAAGAAGGAGGCGAACATTGAAATGTGGCTGGGGGCTGGGGAGGGGGGAGCACTTGCAAAGACATCAGTTGTATTATTAATAAAATCGATCCAACCAAGTCTAGTGGAAAAAAAAAAAAAAAGGAGGAATTACATTAAGACAAAAGATACCTCCGGTTACCTTGAACTCAGTATTGACAGAAGAGTGGATAGAGAGATTTTAAGAATCAATGAAACTATTTCTAAAATCTCAAGGCAATTGATTGAAAGACAGCAAAATAAAACAGTCAAAAAAAAAAAAAAATCCCGGTCCGTCTTTGCGAACGAGGCCACATTGCTGATCACCTGCTCTCGATATCAGACTCTTAATACAGGCTTCAGGGGGCAGGAAAGGTATCATGTCATCTGAAAATAGGCTAGGGTGCTCTCTGTATTTATAGGAAGGGAAGGATCTAGCTCACGTAGTCTAAGAAGTTCAACTTTTTTGTATGAAATCAAATCAGCCCCACTGGTGACAGTAGATTCTTTACCATCTAAACCAACATCCTGTCGTTCTTCTTAAGTAAAAAAGAAAAGAAAATATTCAATCAAAGTGTTCTGATGCTGAAATGAAACATACATAGCATAGCACGCTCCAGCTTCACTTACAGAGAGAGGTTTCGGTTTTCTTCTCTGCAAACTCTTACTTTACTTCCAAATTTCTTAGCCAGGATTTGAGGGTCCTGTGCCTTGGTCTCAATCAATCTTAAAAATCATTCTTGAACTTCAATGATTTAATAAGCCTAGTATTTTGGGGTGAGCTAGGAATCAGCTGGACTCTCGTGTGTTACTATGTATGGTAGCTTAGTTACCTGGAATTCTCAGAAAGCAGGCTGACCTGATTATCAGATACATTGTGGCCGGTACCTGCCTCCCATTCATTTCTCCTTATTCCAGTAAAGTCACTATCAGTCTCACTCTCAGTTCATTTTTTCCTTAACAAAAGACTTCATAGATCCTTTGCCATGGAAATGGTATAGTTGTAGGTACTGGAGATAGAGTGGTAAGGCAGACAGAGAGGATTCCTGGAAAAAACAGGAACAAACAGTTACATAATTTGTAGAAGAGAGCATTGGTACCAAGAAATTTAATGTCGGTAAAGCAGAGACTTTGGGAAAGGCTGGAGAAGAGGAGAATGAGTTGAGGAGGTTTTCTTTGAGGAAGTTCAATGGTGCAGAAACTGCATACAGTGGAGAAGCAAGCCAAGCAATAGTTGAGGAATGAATGTTTTAGGGAGAAGAAAAGGCAAGTGCAAAGGCCCTGTGGTGGCCACTGGCTTGGTATTTTCAAGAATTAGCAGGATGATCAGGGTTGCTGATTCCAAAGGGTGGGTGGAATACAGAGGTGATGGGGGGAGTGGAACCGTATAGGACCTTATGGTCCTAGAAGTTGGATCTTACCCTGATTGATGTGCACCACTGGATGGTTTAAGTAGAAGAGGGATTTATATCATTTAAAGGTGATTTGAGTTGCAGTGTAGAGAATGAATGGCAGGAAGCAGTAGAGGAGCTAAGAGTGGCCAGGAGCTTGGAGCATTCGGGATGGATTTTGAAGGAGGTGCTAAAAGGGCTTGCTCAGGGATGAGACTTGAAAAAGTCGAGGTAGTGAAGAATCAGAGGTGATCCTGGGGCTTCTGTCCTGAGCAATGTGGCGGATGGTGGCCCTGTGCAATGACACAGGAAGAGCAAGAGGGGATAGAAAATCAATGCTTCTAGTCTTTAAATTTGAGATGAATAATAGACATGTCAGCATAAATGGGTGAAGGAGGCTGTTGGGCACAGGAGTCGAGTTCAGGGGAGGTCAGAGCTGCAGGTGTGTGTTTGAAGTCTTGTGCAGATGGAGGCCATGTGAAGGTATGGGGCAGATAAAATCATTTAGGGAGGAAATACAGATGGAAAACAGTGTCGAAGACAAGCCTGGAGACCCTCCGTGAAGTACAAGACACCCTGGCTTAACCTTCAGCTATAGGTGTATTCACACAGCATAGAGCCTCCACCAGAGGTAAGCTCGCCATTTCCCAGGTTGCTGGGAGTAAGATGTGCTCCTCTTGGCTAGGCTGGGGTTCCTGGAGGGCCATCAATTGAAGAGAACCCTTCTGAGAATATGATAAACCCCGAGAAGAAAAGGGTCAGAAGATGAAGAAATATTTCTAATCATATCACATGGACACCTGTGCTTAGCCATGCAGAAGCTTTGCTGACCTGTTTTCTTCTGGTACGTGGGCCAGGAGGATTCTCTTTTTATTGACACCAGTTTGATCGGACTTTATGTCCCTTGCAGCTGTCCCTCATTGCCCGACTCTGTATCCCATAGAGGCTAATCAATGTGTCTAAGTCTCCATGGGTATTAAAGTCACAGATGAACTCAATCCCACCCTCCTGATCAGCAGGCCAGGGGTCTTGTTCACTCCATCTTCTTAAAGGTGCCACTAGGTCATGTATTTCTACAGTTGCTGTGTTAGTGTAATCTAGAGTGTCGTGTGTGTGTGTGTGCACGTGCTAAAAGGGCACACAGGTGCACATGGTACGACTGGGTACCTCCCCTCCAGGTTCCTGTAAGCTGAGTGCCACCAACATACCTATTCTCTTATAGGCTGGACTGTGTCCACCTCAATTTCATATGTTGATATCCTAACTCTCAGTCACTTCACCATGCAACTATACTTGAAGAAAAGGTCTTTAAAGTGGTAATTAAGTTAAAACAAGATCTTTAAGGTGAGCTCTAATACAGTATGACTAGTGTCTCCATGAGAAGAGGAAGTTTGGGCACAGACATGCCCATGCAGGAGGAGGAGCCCAGAAAGACACCGCTACTTGCAAGCCCAGGAGAGTCCAGAAGAAACTCACCCTGCTGACGCTGGACTTACTGCTCCCAGAACTATAAGAAAACAAATTTTGGTTGTTTTTGCCACTCAGTCTGTGTGCATGTTTTTGCAGCCCAACAACCTAATGTGCGCACTGAGAGAGGAAGCTGGGGATAGACAAAGATCCCAGAGGGCTCCTGCCAGCCTGTGTGCTACCATAACCGGCCCCAGCCATCAGCCCCAGGGCAGATGCAGGGACCTCTGCTCATCTGGAGCACATTTAATGCAGGGGGGCAATTCATCTGAAGCCCAAACTCTCAGACTTGGGCTGAAGGTGCTACTGGCTGTGTAGGTTTCTGTGAGGACAGCCTGTGAGTTGCCATCTCAGCTACTGTCCTGTCCCTTGGCCTCACACCTTGCACTTTGGCACAGAGGTCTGTAAGACCCTGATCTCATCCACTGACCAAACCTTTATAGAGTCCCTTCTATTTTCCAGATGATGCCAAGTCGTCTGGAAATGCACGTACTCAAGGGAAGTCTTTCTCTCAGAAGCTCGTGGTTTACTAGGGGATGAAAACATAAACATGTTGTGGTCAAGTTCTACCACATGGACTCAGGAGCAAAGTGCAGGGACTCACACAGGAGAGCATGTGGTTCTGGACTGGGGGATCAGGGCACCTTCACAAAGGCAGAATTGCCTCAGGCTGGGCTCTTGAGGGAGCAAACAGGCAAAATAAATTTTTAAAGCAATCGGATACAGGACAACAGGGAGAGAAGCCCTGTGCAACTGAAGAACACCTGTCCTCTCCAAAGACATTCGAAAGTGACCTTTCCCAGGACATTGTGCTGGCTAAAGAAACTCATCTGCAGGACACTGTGGGTTGTCACTTTTCCATCCCTGCCTTTAAAGCCACCAGAATGCTCCAGGCAGAAAAGGCACAGAAACATTCCTGGGAGATAAGAAGCCTGAAGATTGGAGCCTGCTCAGCAGGGTGTACAAAGCTCCCTGCAGCGACAACCAGGCTAATGCAGTATGCAGGCGCCCCTAGAGGTTTGGTCTCCTAGCTGGACTCCTATTACTCAGACCTGCTTCATTCATTCTGAACCATCTGCCTGCTCTGACCTTACATTGTTATTTAATCAATTCTTCAACATTGTTGCTAAAGTTTTGGATTCTGGCCAAAGCTGTAGTTGTCTTCTCACTCTGTGTATACCCTGACCTCCACTTGTCTCCCTCTTAAAACTGTCTTTTATGAATTTTGAATGCAGTTGAATGCACTGATTATATTTCATTATATGGTAGCTGGCCTCCTAGGCTAGAGAAGGGTCCTGACTTTGGGAGTCCCAACAAACCAAGTTTGGACCCTCATCCCAAACATCAAATAAAGAAAGTAATGGTGAAGTACAAAAGGAATTTGAATATTCACTATGGCTATCCTGGGAAGACAAGGGGACTAATGTCCTCAACTCTGTCCTCAGTAGTTCTGACATGAGCCTCAGGTTTCAGCAGGGGGAGAATTGGGGCAGGGGGTGAGAGGAATGCATAATGAATCAGCTTTTCCCCACTGGGACCAAAACATCTGATAGGAAGAAATGAGAAGAGGAAAAGTTTATTTTGGGCTCATGATTTCGGAGGTTCAGTCCCTGCTTTGGCTGACTGCATTGCTCTAGGCCTGAGTGAGGAAGACCATCATGGTGGAAGGTGAGCAGAGGAGAGCATCTCAGCCCAAGGTGGCAGGGAAGCCAGGGTGGGGTGCTGCAGAGAAGATGCACCCTTCCAGGTCACACTCTCAAGTGACCCACCTTCTCCAGCCACACCCCACCTGCCTGTAGTTAACCATCCAATTAGTCCATTCAAACTAGGATGGACTGATTAGGTCACAGGTCTTGTAATGTAATCATTTCAACCTCTGAATGGTTCCCCAGTAACCCAGGAGCTTTGGGGGGACAACTCATGTCCAAACCACAAGGTAAGTACTCTAGTTGAAACTGAGTTGGTCATTATTTCAGGACTGGCTCTGCAAGGAGTCAGCTCTGGAGAAGTCATTCTCACTTGAGGTTGTAACCTGGTTCCCTGGTGAAATGATTGCTTCTGCTTAAGGGGGCAGCCTCTGTTCTTGTTATGAAGTCTTTGTTCTTATTTAGGGGGGCAGTCTCATCATGGGGTAACCTGCCTGCAGGGTTCCTTGTTGCTGGCAAGGTTAGGGTAATGACTGGAGACCTCTAGGTGCCACTCTGGGGGTCTATAAAAGCTGACTGTTGACAATCTGTTGATTATGATACCCATGCCAATCTTGAAAGAGAATGTAGTGACTCTTATCTCTTAGTACCTTCAGCTCTGAAGATGGAAGACAGGTTAAATAAATGGAGGGCTAACTAACCTTACCAGTTTTTAGAAGATATACCTTAAATGATTTACATGACTATGTGCAGAGCTGAGCTGGAATCTGATCTAAAGTTCAAGGTAATAAAGGAGACAGACACAAAGGAAGGCAGAGATGCCAAGCTTCTTCCTGCCTTTAGTTACCCATCAGTGATCTGCGGGCCCAAGTGAAGTCAGTGCTTTTAGCAGAGACAGCCTCTTAATGCCTGTTATAATTTCATAGACATCATGAGCATGGGTTTTGAATCAGACACTTGGGTTGAAATCCTTGCTCTTTACCTGCTATCTGTTCACCTTTAGGACAGTTCATAAACTTCCATACTTCCTGTCTCTGATCCTCACTTTCTTCACATATCTATGGAGTGGGTACCATAAGCCACACTTCACTGTGTTTTGATAGAACCTGTGGTTTACTTCCTAGGACACAGAAAAGCATTGCTCAGAGGAAATAAACAGACACCAAAATACAATCTGCTTTCCCACTTGAGATCTTGTGCTGGATACCTAACTTGGCCTCTGCCCACCAGATTCTGGATGTGTTCTGGATTTGACCATTTCTCTGCTGCTTTCTGATCCCCTGTGGATTCTGTGTTCTGGGTCTGCCAGGTCTGGCATCCCACCTTGCTCCCCGCTGGCCAGGTGCTGACGTGGGTAGAGCGAGTACAGCTGTCCTCTGCATCAGGACTATTCAGCATGTGCTTAGCACTAGATGGGAAAGGTTCTGGATCTTTCTGATAAAACCAGAGCCAACTTTTCCCTCCAATGACCCTCTTGCTCTTGCCGCCAGAGTTCTCTCTTATTGTCATTGACAGATATTGCTCCCATCGGCAACATGATGTCCCGGGCTCCCAGTTTCAGTGGGAAGTCCTGAACTTCTGAAGCACTCAGCTGCAGCCTCCTGCTTTATAGCACCCCTATGGTGCTCCATAATTGCCCGGAAACACATGGTTTCTCCCATCATGCTGCTTAATTAACATTCAGTTCTGTTCAAAAGAGTCACAATTAAGAGGTGTTTTCATCTTCCCTTTCTCCTGCTATCATTTTAGGGCCCCTGGTTGTGATGCTCCCTTGCTTAATTCTGGACATTGAAATATTCTAGGAGCAGTGTATGAAGGCCCGGCAGTTGTCTCCATAGCCATGCCTAGAAAAGAAAGGCACTGTGTTCTATTAGGATCATATGTAGTGACACTTTTCATGAGTTATCTCATTGGATGTCCCTTTACCAGGTTACATGATCCTCACTCATTCTGAGAAGGAACTGAGGCTCAGAGAGGTTAGGTAGCTTGCCTAAGGTCACACAGCTTATCAGAGTAGATACAAAGAAGTAAAATACAGAATCAGCTGTCTTCATCATGTCATCAGAAGAAATACGAAAAGAGTAAAGAGTAGCTGGATAAAAACACCCTCATGAAGGATGCATGTTCAAATATCTGAAGGCTTTTGAGAGAAATTAACCAGTGATGAGTGAATGGGGGGGCTTCCGCCTGTGACCCTCAACCTCCAAAGTTTTTGAGAACTTATCAAAGAATTAGCATGTCTTCTTAGTATCTCTGTTCTCAACATCCAGGGTAGGGCAAAACTGGTTAAAGATTCTGTGCGCCAAGAGTTATATAGGCACCTAAATAACACGTGTTGAATCAAAAAATAATTTGCATAAATAACGACTTAAAAACCAGCATCTCTAAATGCTCTTAAGAAAAATAATCATCTTGGAGGCACTGCAGGTCTCTGCACAGCAGGACTCCGAGGAGCTGGATCCAGACCACTAGGACTGGAGTTGGCATTCAAGAATGTGAAAGGTTACTTCCTTGAGCAAGAGTCGCTTCTCTCTGCAATTCCAAGGCTAAGTGCGGGTTCACCCTGGCTCCCTTTCTTCACCCGCTCCCAGAGTAATTATCTCTCCAATTAAGGAGCGACTGGGGGACAACTGAACCTATCACAGCTAAACCAGGCTGCAAGTCCTTCTCTGAACACACAGCCCTCTCTCCACAAGGCTGGCTGCTCTGCTGTGTCTAATCAAACATGTCACACCTCCACTGAGGTAAATAGAGTCTATTGGAGAAGGGAAATTAAATTAGATCTGTTTAGGAATTAATGGTGACTGTCTAGGCTTAATCTATCATATTATCCCCTTTGTGGTGTACTGGGATCAGAATTCACTGACCCAGTTTAAAAAAAAAAATTCGACCTTCACAGCGAGAAGATAGGCATTTTGTTTCGGGCGGCAAACGCAGCAAAAGGGAGATGAAACTTAAGAACTAAAAAGCATGGGATCCACGGGTATCAGCTGATGCACTTTTGAAGAGAATGTAAAAAAAAAAGTCATAGATACCAAATGCCCCTTAGTTTGCAGATATTTGAAGAGATGGAGTTGGGAAATGATAGGTGCTTGATACAAGCATATTTAAACTCCTGGAAAAATGAGTGAATGGATGAATGAATGAATTTTTATCTTTTTTTTTTTTTTTTGGTACGAGGGATTGAACCAGGGGTACTTTACCACTGAGCCACATCCCTAGTTCTTTTTTTTTTTTTTTTATTTAGAGACAGGGGCTTGCTAAGTTACTGAGGCTGGCTTTGAACTTGTGGTCCTCCTGCCTCAGCCTCCTGAGCTGCTGGGAGTACAGGCATGCACCCCTGCACCCATTGTGAATTTCTATCCTCTTTATCACCATGACCCAAAGGCCTTTACTGAGTCACTACCAAGCCATATTCTTTGGTAGGTTCTCTCCATTCAAGGGCAAACACAGCATTTATTAGGTACTTACTGTATACTGAGAACTGTGTAAAGTGCTGGAGATACAAGAAAGACCAAGTTCCCACCACCATGTAAGCATACAGTCTGGGGGAAGCATGATGACAGATATAATTATGATAAAATAAACCTCTGTGATTGGAGGGTTTGGGGTAGAGTGGAAGCAAATACAGGCTGAACGTCTCCAGTCTGAAAATCTGAAATCTGAAGTGTTCCAAAATCCAGAACGCTTTCAGTGTCAACATGAGACTACAAGTGGAACATCTGCACATTACGAAACTTTGTTTCCTACACAAAGTTATTAACAATATTGTATAGAATTCCCATCAGACTATCTGTATAAGATGTATATAAAACAAATAAATTCCATGTTTAGACTTTGGTCTCATCCCCAAGATAGATATATATAAGATATGTACCTATATACATATATACATATGTATATACAGAGAGAGATACATGCACACATACACACATATATATGTGTATATATATACACACAAAAATATTTTAAAATCTGAGGGGAAAAAATCCAAATCTGAAACGCCTGCGGTCCTAAATATTTGGGATATTTGAGCTATAGTGTGTCACAGGGAGAACCAGGTCATGTCTCAGAGATTAATGACAAAGCCTTCTAACTGGGACTTGAGCAACATGGGTGGGAGTTAAGAGAAGGAATATAAATATGCTTAAGTCAGTTATTGTTGAGGCTATGGATCAGGACAGCTCTATTGTATGCTCATTTCCCCAGTGTAACCATAATTCCAAAAAGCGCCCTCACTGGGTGGATGCACTGCACTTTCTCTAGCTATTGCAAAGGTCCACGAGCTGCTGATGTGCTCAAGAGAGCAGCAGTTGGTGGTAACCAGCTGGAAGTTTCAGAAGGTAGAGCATAAAAGGCGGCCGGCAGCCCAGGATGATTTGGTTGAGAGCTCTAAATGAACCCTAGGCTTTGAGATTCTCTTCAAATCCAGAAGTGAATCTCAATTTCTGGACTCCCAGTATTTGGATCCCCTAAGAAACCTATGTTTGGTGATATCAGTTGCACAGTGTGGTGTGAGTCTTTGTTCTTTTTTCCTAATAGTGCAAGGGAGAGAGCCAGCACATGGGAGATGCTAGGTCAGTGGCCAGTGGAGATGGGCAGTCTGGGTCGGGTAAGCGTTTATTGGCCACCTGCAGGTAAGAATGCTTGGGAAGGAAAGGTAATTAGGAAACCCTTTGCAAGGCATCACCCAGCTGGAAACTAATGGGTGATGGAGACCTAGGAAAGAAGAGAGAGCCTAATTAGACTAAGTGAGGATTCTTTCTGGAACAGAGACATGTCAAGAATTGGGCAGAAAAAAATTTCCAGCAGCCTTTGAAACCAGATAAATCCATTTATCATCTTAATACAAGTATATGACTTCTTTTACATAATGAAATATTAATATTTTCTTTGCCAAAAGGGAAACAAGAAGATATTTCAGTCTCATCTCTAACACATATATATACACAGAGGAGCTAAATGATATTCAAGGAATAAAGAGAATGAAGAAATCTGAACAAGGATGGAGATTTGCAGATAGGACACAGGGACAAAAGGACCCTCACTTTTTGGTGACTCAACAATCCATGCTTCTCCTGCCGTGTATTTCCCCTCCCTTCCACTAAAATCATGATTATCAGCGAGTGCTAGAATTATCAGTCTTCTAATAATTCAGAATGAGAAGATGAGTTAGACAAGGAGCAGGTAGATTATCAGAGTAGTACGTTTCAACTTTGTAGGTGATACTACACAGTACATAAGATACTGGACAACTTCCTTTAGGTAAATGTGTTGAGTAGGAGTCTTGCAGAAGGCAGGCATTTATTCACTTATTTCCCTCAACGGAGATTTTTAGGATGCCTGGTATGTGCAGATAATAGAGATTGGAGATGAGGATGTGAGAATATGGTTCCTACTCTCAGGGAGTTCCTGTTTGGAGACTAGAGAGATACATGGGTCATGACAGAAAAGTAGGGTCTGCAGGGCACAGCGGAAGTGCAGCCAGTGGGGTAACAGGAGGGCTAAAGTCAGCCGGGAGACCGCGATGGGCCAGCCACTACAGATAGGGCCCGAGGAGCAAAGGAGTAAAGGTGAGGGGTGGTGCCGTGTGTGGGCAGCTAGGCTGGCTGTGAGTTAGTAGCATATGCAGTGGCGGTGTGAAGCCTTGGGTAGGGGTCCGTCCGATCTCTGGGAAAGTTTTCAGGACTTTGGATTTTATCTAAAGGTGAACAAAAGTCCTTGAGGAACTTAAATGAGGAGTCAAACAGTGAGACATTTGGAAAAGATCAGCCTGGCGGCCATGTTGCAGGTAGACCAGAGGGTCAGATAAGAGGTAGGGAGAGACCAGACCTTAGTACGAGCCCCAGTCTAGGTGAAAGCAGAAACAGGAGAGCCGGAAAGAAACAGATTTCAGAACTATCTCAGCCTGGATCATCTCCCGAGATAGCCGCTTCTACTCTATGGCCATGAGAGGGCTGAGTCCAAGGGCAACCTTCTACCTGGTGCTGGGCTGGAGAATTATGTTCCCAAAGTTGACCATCCTCTGAACACCAGTCTCACTCCTTGCTAACTCTTGGTAGACACTCAGAGCTCTCAGGTCCTGGAGGACAGATGGCTTGTACTGTAGAACACAAATCACTGAACTCCAGATGATTCTGAGCCCGTGCTACAGCTATTCCAATCTCACAGGCTAAACTTCCATATTTCTTATTGAGTGAGGAGGGTGCATGTAGCGGAAAACCTCAATGCTCGTGTTCTTTTGGAAAGTACAAGAAAAGCAAAGGGTCCTAAATAATTTACAACTGTCCTAAATTTTTCTAGCTGTCTCCTTCCTTCCATCTCTCCAAGGGATGCAAATGGCACCTTCTAGCACTCTAAAATGTTCATATGTCTAGAAGCTTTGGGAGAATGGAAGAAAAACTACAAGTGTTCCCTCTTTAAATATTCCTCCTATCATATTTTTTCTCCTCATATCCAATGATGGCAGGTAATAACCACAATTTTAGAGAAAAATGTGATCTAGTGAAAAGATCTTGCATTTTTTGGTCATGGTTGAATGGAATTATAGAGTGTTTGAGCTGAGATTTGAATTTAGAGGCAATCTACTTTAGAGATGGAGAACATCTGGCATGCATGCTATAATTCTCCTCGCCCACATCCATGGCAGACATTGCCAGTCCGTCACTGTAGTCATTTTCTATGAGCCCAGGTGTAGCCTCAAATCTTTGCCAATACAGTGCCTAAGTGACTACTGACTGATTGGAGTTGGCACCTAAGATGAAACTCATTTGTCATGTCTGATCTAGACCCTGCAGTTGTACCAGGGGAAACAGAGGTGGAAATGACCCTGTCCGTGGGTTTTGATGCCCACACCTGCCTCCGGGGTCTTTACTCGGACATCAACACAAGTAAGTTCTCTTCCACTCCCAGTTCTGAATCTTTCTATGTTGTGTCTCTATGTTTCTGTGCCCCTCCCCCC
Source organism: Xerus rutilus (assembly GCA_028644305.1). NCBI lineage: Eukaryota > Metazoa > Chordata > Mammalia > Rodentia > Sciuridae > Xerus > Xerus rutilus. Next base: position 11,771,999 of record CM053403.1, on the reverse strand, counting down.
AGAATCACCATGTCTTTCTCTTTCTTTGGATCTCAGAGCACCTCTCTGCTTTCTCATTGTCTCTGAGTTACCGTCTGTCTCTCTGCCCACAGCTGTGTCTCGAGGTGTCTCAGCTTACCCGCTGAGCAGCACTGGGGCCCTAGGGATGCTTCTTGACAGCTCCAAATGCAAATCGAGAATTGTAGCATCTCTTCTGCATCAGAGGAGTTTTAGAGTCTGGTTGCTTACCATCACGGGAACAGCATGGCTATAGATAGAGAGCTTACTGGAAGATGAAGTGATAGTTCGATTTGGGATCATGGGGGAGAAAGATTTTTCTTCAATAACAGAAATGGTGAATTTATTTGTGCATAAATAGCCTCCATTTAAGTAGCAGCAGGGGAAGGGGCCCTGTGGAGGACAATGGGAAACCATAAAGAGAGGAATGAAGTGGCAATTTGCCATGTCTAGAGAAGGAAGCAGTTCATTCAGGGCTCTGCACTTTTCTCTGTGGCTTGTTGGCTGGGGAAGTGCGAGCAGTCTCTTGTGGTTTTGCTCAGCCTCTGGGGCCTCAGAAGATTGTGGCCAGATGGCATTTTGGACATGCCCCTGGCACCCTCATGCCCCTAGAGGAGGGTCCTGGGACATGCTCACCTTCAAGCTTGTGTCTGTTTCCTGGCCCAAGAGAAATTGCCAACAAAACACATATGTCATCTCCTAGCTACTACACGGTTCCTAACCCAAGGACCCTCCTCAATAATTGACCCATGCCCTTTGTGCAGAGAGTGAGCTGACTTTTCTAGCGCATAAGTTTGCTCAAAAGCCAACAGAATCTTCTCAACATCTACCAGCCAAACAAGGAAAGTGTAATTTAAAAAAACAAAAGCTTGTGTCTTTATTTTTGTTTTTATTTTTCCCAGTTGTATTGAGGCATAACTCACCAAAATCACACATATTTTACATCTGGAAAGGGATGTATGTATATGCATATATATATATATATGTATGTGTATATATATATATATATATATATATATATATATATATATATATATATCCGTGTTGTGAAATGGTTACCACAATCCAGCTAATTAACATGCCCTTCACCTCAGTTCCCTCTGTGTGTGTGTGTGTGTGTGTGTGTGTGTTTTGAGACCACTTGAAATTTACTCTCTTAGCAAATTTCAACTATACAATACATGGAGGTCTCTGGAAGTTATTCATCTCAGCTGAAGGTTTGTACCCTCTGACCAATGTCTCACCTTTCTGTTCCCTAATGCTCAGGTAACCCCCATTCCATGCTTCCACAAATTCAGCAACAACCGCTACTTCTCCTCCTCCTTCTTAGATTCTACATATAAGTGAGATCATGCAGTTTTTGTCTGTCTGGGCCTGGCTTATTTTACTTTATATCCTTCAGATTCATTCATGTTGTTACAAATGGCAAGATGTTCTTCTTTTTAAGGGTAGAATAATATTTTATTTTGTGTGTGTGTGTGTGTGTGTGTGTGTCTGCGTGCGCATACACATGCACACGTCAGCCACAGTTGTTTGGTCCTTTTGTCTGGCTGGCCGTTCCAGTTGCCTCTATACCTCAGTTACTTGAATACTGCTGCAGGGACTGACTGTGGGTGCACAGGCATCTCTTCTAATGAAGAGAAGGTTCTTAAAAGGCATCTCTTCTATCGAAGCATCCTCCAGTAGAGGCCTGTGGTGAAGATACAGTACTGGAGTGGCCTCGCCGGTCTTGCCAATTCACCAGGCTTCCCAGCCCTTTAGTTTTCTCTTTCTCCTGGGGCCCTCCTGGGTCTCAGGGCATATGGTTTCCTTTTTGAGGGAAGAAGCTGGCAGCATGAGTCTACTGCGCTAGTACTTAAACTTGGTTGCACATGGAATTGCCTGGAAAGTTTAAAACAATGCTAATGCCTGATGCCATCCTCAGAGATCCTGGTTCAGTTGGTTTTGGGGATGGCCTGAGGATGGGGTTTTGAAAATTGCATTGAGGGTTCTTACATGAAGCTTCCAAACCACTGATCTGTAGTTATCAGCACTGATGAACTCAGCTTTCCTCCCTTGGGTTACCTTCAGAATTTCTAGAAAAGGGGAGCTCAGTGTGTCCTGTTATTCCTCCTATCATTGGTTAATTCCATCTTTGGATGCAGTTAACCTTGCAGTTGCTAATGAGCACAAAGCAGGTGGTGCAGGTATTGCTGGCTTTCATGAATAGGCACACCTGGATTTATGCTACAGTTTCCACATGGGGTGGGGGTGGGGATCTGGTGGTGGGAATGGGACACTCTCTCAGGGAGCTGACACTATGTGTCACCAAGAACATAAGAAACATATCTAGCAGAAAAAAATACATCTCCTCTTTTTCTAAACTGAAGTACCAATATCTCTTGCATGAAGATGGTTCATCAGATATAAAGATCTACCTACAGGAAAAAGAGCAAAGCCCAAGTGACATTTGGGCCACTCTAGATGGAAAGGCCAAATTGGTCTTTGTGTGGACACCTGTACTTGGACTCGAAACACACCTTGATGACTACCAGGTTACCTAGCCTCCGAGCCTTCATCCTCTTCTCTGTAAGATGAGTTTCATGAAACCTCCCTAACAAAATTATTTGGAGGACTCAATAAATTATGAACTTAAGGTTTATGGCACCAATTAGGCAAGTATTAATTGTAGAGTCTTACAAGAATGCAGAGAAATATAAAAAGCCTCAAATAAAAAATAAGTAAGAACATGAGTAATTTGTTGAAGAAAAATACATGTGACTAGTAAATGAAGGGAACATAATAGCATCACTAGTAATCAAAGCATTTCAGCGAGGACAGGAATACCATTCTTCTGTACTAAATTGCCTGTGATTTACACTGTGGCGAGATCTGTTCTCTCATACCGCACCACTGGGAATATGAATTGATTTGGTCCTTCTAGAAAGCAATTTAGCAACACCAAGAGCCTCCAAAAAGTTTTTTTTTTTAAAGCCAGTATCTTTATCTTAAGGAACTGAGTAGGATTGTTTATAGATGTGGCCCTCAATGTTATTTCTAATAGCGAAAAATGGAAATAATCTAATCACCAAAAATATGTGAGCAGTTAAATAAATTAGGATGCATTTTCAAAATATGGTAATGTAACCACAAAATTAAATTCATAAAGATTATCTACTGACATAGAAAAGCGGTTAGTGAAAAAGCAAGACAACAAACTATTTTTTGATGCTATCAATTTTGTTTTAAAACTATATGATATCTTACTAGAATGCTTTTGTTTTGCTAGGAACAGATGCTACTCAAACTGGCTCAAATAATAAAGAAAATTTATAGGCTCCTATAGCATAAAATATCCCAAAACATGACAGACCTCAAAATTGTTTGATTAAGCAGGCCAATATTTTGTATCAAGAATCCAGTTTCCTTTTAAATCCCTCTGCTGCCCTCAGAGCTGCCTTCATCCTTAGGCTGTGAGGGTCCTGTGCAGGCTAATATGGTCCAAAGAGAGTGGGGTGCTTCCCCAGCCCCCAATCTTGATCTCCCTCTTAGGTTTTTGTCCTCCTTTCTCTCTCTCTCTCTCTTTTTCTCTCTCTCCTTTTATTTCCTCCCTCTGTCTCTTCTCCTAACCAAAGAAGTGAGGAGATTTTTTCAAAAACTGGCCCACCTGCACAATTCCCTTCATTTTTCATTGACCTGAATTGAGATGGGTCCATTCCTGAACCCACTCCTGGCCAAGGAAGTGAAATTATACTCAGACCTGTTGGAATCCATTTCTGACCCTGAGATGCATGAGAGCTTGGAAAGGAGGGCTGAGACCCTGAACAAAATTAGAGAGGCATGGGGGAAAGTGTATGCTGGGCAGACCACCAACCGTGTCCACCTGGGTCTGTATCAGCCCTCGAAGACACCTACCTTCCAAAGGATATGACCCAGCAGGAGGAAGTTTGATGGAGAAATGACCTTAGATGTGGAGGAGGTCATTAGGCCAAATGCTGCGTGCTCAGATTGTGACTGAAGCCGGATTTCACATGAGACTCTTTCAGAACTCATGGTAAAGGGAATCAGATGCAGGCAGTAAACCAGCTAGGATGTGACCCTGATGACAGGCACTCCTGAGGTGGGTCAGAGGCCTCACTGGCCCGCTGGTCATTCTCTTTTCTTCACAGGACATGCCCGCTGCTTATCTTGGGATGAGGCTGTCATGGTGGAGGGAGTCAGGGTGAAACTGCAGGAAGACTATACGGCAGTAGAGCAGGAACTTACTTTGATGACTTATATAAGCTTCAGTTAAATTTTGCCCCATGCAACAGGCTGGAGATGTCCATAGCCTTGTTTTAAGGACACCATGGGAACAGGGGAGGGGCCCAATAAAATCTAAGATTCTGAAAACCAGTTAGCTCTCTAAATTCTTCATATTCCTCAAAACCCCAGAAACCCAAAGATGGTGTCCTTCCATAAGAAGCCTATGAATGTGTTCTTGTATTCAATACGCATTTTAACTGAAAAATAATGATAGCCGATTGTCTTAGTTTTCTAAGTGCTACCAAGCAGGTGGCTTAAAACAGCAGAAATCTATAGTCTCCCAATTCAGGAGGCTAGACATCTGAATCAAGGTGTTGACAGAACCACACGCTCCGTATGGAAGGTAGAAAGAAGCTCATCCTCGTCCCTTCCTAGCTCCTGGAATCTCACAGCAATTCTTGGACTCCCGTGCCCAGTCATAGATGCGTCTCCAGTCTCTTATCTCTGTGTGCATTATGTCTAAGCTTCCTGTTATGGTTTAGATATTAGGTGTCTCCCCCAAAAGCTCATGTGTGTCAGTCAGGGCTTCCTGGTGCCCTGTCCTGAGCGGCTTTCCCCTACCACACTCTTCTGCCATGATGTTCTGCCTCATCTTGGGCCCTGAGGAATGGAGTTGGACATCTATGGACTGAGACTTCTGAAATCATGAGCCCCAAACAATCTTTTTCTTGTCTAATTGTTCTTGTCAGGTCTTTTTTGTTGTAGCAGCCAAAAAAAAAAAAAAAACCCTGACTACAACACTATTAGATTAGGTCCCATGCTAACTATTTTTCAACTTGATTGCATCTGCAAAGATCCTGGTTCAAAATAAAGTCACCTTCACAGGTGCCAGGTGTTAGGTTCACAGATCTCTTGAGGGCACATGGTTTAACTTACAGCACCAATAATGCTGTGTACTTCTACTCTTCTGAGGGCTTTCTAGACCTTTACTGATAGAATTCTCACAAAAACTCTATGAAATTACTTCTAATTATTCTTGCTTTATAGGTAAAGAGACTGAATCGTGAAGGTGTTAATTAACCAGCCCAAGGTCACAGTTAATAAGTGGTAGTTCTGGAATTCAAATCCATGTAGTGCTTGTTTAGAGCCTGTGATTAGAACAACTACTTGGTATATTTGACATACAGTCTTGATTTGGCTAAGGACCAGCTGTGTGACTTTGAGCACGTTGCCGCCCTTTGTGAACCTATTTCCTTTTGTTATTTGGGAATAATAATGCTTTCCTTATTATTAGTAAAAGGCAAAAGATTTATATGATCTGAAGAGAAACCAAAGTATTTCCTTATTATTGGAATGTTGGAAGTTTTCGATGACACTTATGATAAAAACCCACATAATTATAGAGTATTATTTGGGACGTGCATCTGCAAATGTTTTCTGCAAATCTCTCTCCATGTCTTACTAGAAGGTAGAACTCCAGAAAGGTGGTGTGTCACTGTATCAATGTATCATCATGTGATGGCTCACAGTTCTAGCACAGAGAAGATAGCCAATGTTTCAAATAATTAATAAATAGATGGGTGGCTATGGAGTTGTGGAGACAGAGAAGAAGCATCAGCTTCAAAAGCCAAGACCACCAGCTCTAATCTTTCTTTTTTTAAATATTTTTTTTAGTTGTAGATGGACACAGTATCTTTATTTATTATTTACTTTTATGTGGTGCTGAGGATTGAACCCAGTGCCTCACACATGCAAGGCAAGCGCTCTACCACTGAGCTACAATCCAAGCCCTCTAATCTTTCTTAATATGGACCAATAGCCACAAGAAGAGAAAGATTTCTGTTCTGAAACACATTTTAATTTATTTTATTTACAGGACCCTTTGTTGGAGAATTTTTTCACATTTCTTTTGGATTCTTGTGTCTAGTGGCTCTCCAGCAAATATGTTCTGGATGAATAACTGAAAAAATAAATGAGAGAGAAGTCATCTCTTTCTTTTCTCCATTCTTTTCTTCTTCAATAAAAAGCTACTCAGAAGATTTTGTTGGCTTATGTGAAGGAGCAGAGCGCTGAGAAGACAGGACGTCAGCAAACGCGTTGCGGCAGAGGAGCAAGGGGGACATACGGGTGCTGGGCACTGTCAGGCCAGCACATCTATCTACTAGTGTCCCCCTGATGGAACTGGGCTGGAGATGCAAGACCAGAAAAGGTAGATGCCATCCTGTTTAGAAGGGGGATGACAGCATAGGGCAAATGAATGAGAATTAGAACTTATATTGTCCCAAGCACCTTGCTGATGGCATCGCCTATGATCTCAGTGTCTTTACAGTGACAGAAGTCCAGTTTTATTTATCTCTGTTTTATGGATGGTAACGCTGAGGCCAAGAAAGCTAATGTCACCCAATGCTGCAGAGCTCCCAAGTGGAGGAGCTGCCACCAGCCTCAGCCACCGGATCCTCTCCACTCAGTCCACAGGGCTACCTCGATGCCAGAAGAGCCCTAGCCCCTGTCCTACCTCCATGAACCCATGAGTGAAGATCATCTTAATAGTCCATTTACCTGAAAATGCATGAAGAAGTAACAAGCATAATAATATTGAAAGTGGTTCTAATTTGGGATCTTATGTCCTTGAGACCTGGGTGTGACCAAATCGTGTCCAAGACAATGACATAATCTTGCAAGGGGTGCGATATGACCAAAGAAATTTAAAAAGTGACTATTATTTGATGGGGCTTTGGTACTAAACTTCAAAGCTGAAGTCTACTAAGGTGGGCTGGGTCTTGTAGGTGAGGGTTCAGCAAACATTTTCAGTAAGGCGGGAGACTTTACTGAAAATACTTGGTGCTTTGCAGCCCGTTTAGTCTCTCTTGCCAAGACTCAACCCTGCAGCTGGAAGACAAAAGCAGCTTGTGGCAGAGTTCCAATAAATAGGTGTTGGGCTTAAATTGGTTTAGACGCTGACCCTTGAACTAGAAGCTTCTGTTTCTTTCCTGTACAGACAGCTTACCCACCCAAACTGGAGCAACAAAATGCTATTTCCTCTTAGATTCAGATCAGAGCTTCAGAAGATGCCACTGTTATGTGATGAAGCTCCCCTCCAGGCCTGGAGGTATGTAGTTACGGATCCAGAGAGATGAGAAAGTGTGGCCCTGAAGCCTGGGGCTACCTGCAGGAACTTACTTTTATGACTTTCATGTGCTAATCTTTCCTAACATGGACCAATATTTATTTATTATTTATTTATGTATTCTAATCAGGTACATATATGGCAGCAGAATGCATTTTGATTCATTGTACACAAGTGGAGCACAACTTTTCGTTTCTCTTGTTGTACACAATAGTCACACCATATGTGCAGTCACACATGTACCTACAGCATTGATGTCCATGTCATTCCACCATCTTTCTGCCCCTTGTCTCCTCTCCCTGTCCCCATCCCTTTTGAGCAAAGTTCCTCCATTCTTCCTGTGCCTCCCACCTTGATTATGGATTAGCATCCACTTATCAGAGAGAACATTTGCCCTTTGGTTTTTTGGGATTGGCTTACTCAGCTTAGCATGGTATTCTCCAGCTCCATCCATTTACTTGCAAATGCCATGATTTTATTCTCTTTCAATGCTGAGTAATATTCCATTGTGTAGATATACCACAGTTTCTTTATCCATTCATCTATTGAAGGGCATCTAGATTGGTTTCACAGTTCAGCTATTGTGAATTGAGCTGCTATAAACATTGAAGTGGCTGCATCACTGTAGTATGCTGTTTTTAAGTCCTTTGGGTATAGACTCAGGAGTGGGATGGCTGGGTCAAATGGTGGTCCCATTCCAAGTTTTCTAAGGAATCTCCATACTGCTTTCCAGATTGGTTGTACCAATTTGCAGTCCCACCAGCAATGTATAAGTGTGCCTTTTCCCCCACATCCTCGCCAGCACTTGTTGTTGTTTGTATTATTTATAACTGCCATTCTGACTGGCGTGAGAGGAAATCTTAGATTAGTTTTGATTTGCATTTCTCTAATTACTATGGATGTTGAACATTTTTTCATATATTTGTTGATTGATTGTATATCTTCTTCTGAGAATTTTCTGTTCAGCTCCTTAGCCCATTTGTTGATTGGGTTGTTTGTTTTTGTAGTGTTATTTTTTTGAGTTCTTTGTATATCCTGGAGATCAGTGCTCTATCTGATGTGCATGTGGCAAAAATTCGCTTCAAACATGTAGGCCCTCTCTTTGCCTTATTGATTGTTTCTTTTCCTGAGAAGAAGCTTCTTAGTTTGAATCCATCCCATTTATTGATTCTTACTTTTACTTCTTGCACTTCAGGAGTCTTGTTAAGGAAGTCAGGGCCTAATCTGACGTGATGAAGGTTTCAGCCTACTTTTTCTTCTAACATGGACCAATATTTCTAATCTTTCTTAATATGGACCAATCCCTACAACAAGAAAAGAGACAGGGTGGTATGGGGGGTGGTGCAGAGAAGCATTTGGGCCTTTTCAAATTCAGAGACAGACCTAACTCTCACATTGAAGAGCTAGAAGAAGAGGAACAGAGACCTGGTGTGTCTCTACCTTAGAATGCCTAGCCTAACTCAGGTCTTGGAATCTAATTCACCCAACTTGGCCCTCCTCCTTTTGGGGAGTGTGTGTGGAGATATTTGTCCTAGATCCTAACTAATCCTCAAAGAACAGAAATGTGGGCAAAGTGGGAACAAGAGACTGAGGCAAGTGGAGCGCCCCCTAGAGATCAACACATATATTATATTAAGACTTGAATAAGTCAGCAGCCAGGCTGCTTGCTCTCAAAATGCTATACTCAAGTTCTGTGCATTTTCTTTAACTGACATAATTTTACTCTTCTTTATGGCTAAATAGTAGTCCACTGTGTACATACACTACATTTCTTTTATCTTTTCATCTGTTGATAGGCACCTAGACTGGTTCCATGATGTGGCTATTATGAATTATTCCATGCTAAACGTGGGTGTGCAGGTATCTCTATAGTAGGCTATCTTTAATTCTCTCAGCTATCTATCAGGGAGTGTTGTAGCTGGATTATATAGTAGTTCTACTTTTAGTTTTTTGAGGAACCTCTAAGCCAGATTAAAAATGGTGAATATCACATGTTATCTCTCATATGTGGAATCTAGGGGAAAAAAGAAATCAGATGACATGAACGTAGAAAAGAGACTATTAGTGAAGTTAAGAAGGAGATGGGGGCAAGGGAGGGTGAAGGTGGGTAATGAGGGTGTGGAAATAATCAAACCATAGTATAGCATGTACAGATATGGCACAGTGAAACTCATTCTGTGTAATTAATATGCACTTGTAAAAATATATAAGTAAAGAATTCTATAAAACATGGGGAGGTGGGCAGAAATGCTCTGCTCAGTGTGAGAGAATGGCTGACTTTCTCTCGCAGAGTTCAAAGCCCTGCCAGCTCTTTACAAATCTGAGCCCCCGCTGTTTTCTCTTTAGAGGACCCCAGCTGCTGAGGGGTGCGGCCAGTGATGAAACCCAAAGGCCCTGACCCAGGAGGGCTCGGAGGTGCTGAGGAAGAGAAGCAGGTCACCTTCTTATTTGAGTCTCCAGATCTGCTTCAAAGGTAACTGTGCCTGGGTGACCACATTTCTGCGTTGGGTGCAGGGAGCTGTACTCTGGCTGCAGCTCAAACATGGGACTGAAATCCCTTAGGAGTCTATGGAGGAGTTAAGAATATTCGAGTCCTATGGAGGAGATGAAAGCAGGAGGAGGAGGTGGGCGGAATGGAGAGAGCTGGACGAGAAGAAAAGGTAAAAGGCGCCACAAGGTTTTCACAGAATGAAGCAGAGTGAAAGGGAGGCCTCCCTACTGGTGGTCACCTTTGCCTGTTCCCCTCTCCACCCTCTCCTGGTACCAGCAACCTGTCCCACACCCCATCCATGTGCCCTAAGTGGGAATGACTCTGTGCTACCTACACCCAGTACCGAGCACATGAGCCAGGCCTGGGCCATCATTCAAGTATTCCTGGCCAAAGCGATTGGTTCAGGCTTGAACCCTGAACTCTAGTTCGAGGTGGCCTGAATTCCAGAATGTTTGCAGGAATAATTGAGAAACCACAGCTCCTCTTCTGCAGGGATAGTTACCTATAAAGGCAATTTAAGCTTGGAGATGCAAGTCTCTGGGTGGGGCAGATTTATTTAATGGTGAAGTCAACTCAGTGAGAAGCAAGACCAAGAAATAAGGGTGGGAAAGGAAGAAGAGACAGAGAGAGAGAGAGAGAGAGAGAGAGAGAGAGAGAGGGAGAGGCCATTATTTAAGCAGCTGGCCCCAACAGGACTGAAGCCAGCCGGCATCCTTTTTAGTTACATGAGTCGATAAGTTTTCATTAGATTGAGATTTCCTAGCCATTGGTACTGAAAATGGCCTGCTGGATAGGATATGCATGGTGTTCAGGCTGTTTCAACAAAATGCCATCTACTGGGTGGCTAATAAGCAATGTAAATGTATTCCTCACATTCTGGAGACCACAAAGGCCGAGATAACAGTGCCCGCACATTAGGTGTCTGGTGAGGATATACTCCCCAGTCCCCACATGGCCGTCTTCGCCCTGTCCTCACATGATGGAGAAGGTAAGAGGGCTCCCTGGGGTCTATTTTATGAAAATGCTGACTTTACTCATGGTGGCCTTTAACTCATGACTTAATCATCTCCTAATTATGATCACCCTGTGGATTAGGTTTCAACATTGGAATTGGGGGATGGGGAAGATGCAAGCCTTTAGTCTATAGCACATGGTTTGAGGTACAGCATGTCTTTGGTGCCTTTCAAGATTCATGACCTTGGACAGGTCTCTTTATATCTTATTTCCTCATTGCTAAAATAAGTAATAATTGATATTCAAGATCCCTTTTCTTTATGAAATAAAGAAATAATCATAATGATTTCTAATATTCAGTGAACAATTGCTATATGCCCAGTACAAGCCGGGTACAGTGGCGCACGCCTGTAATCCTAGCACTTTGGGAGGCTGAGACAGGAGAATCGTGAGTTCAAAGCCAGACTCAGCAACGGCAAGAATAAGGTAAGACATTATAGCATTTGTTCCTAATTCTAATCTTATGGCATACATATTGTCATTATCCTTACATTACGGATTTACAATCTGAAGTATGGACAGGAAAGCCATTCTCCCAGGGTCAGAGAGTCAGTCAGTGGTTCAGCTTAGATATGAGCTCAGAGGTCTATTCCATCAAATATGTTCTCAAACCCCTAAACTCTTTACTATGCTTGTTGGAATGAGAACAAAAGGTTCTGGTGGAAAGACAACAGGTGGTGGAGGAAAGAAGCCCTGGGACCTGGGAGGCCCACATTCTACTAAGGTCTGCTACTACGGCGTTCAAGCCTGGATAAGTCACCTCCACTCCTAGGAAATGGTTTATTTTCACTTGTTCCAGGCTTTCTCACGGCCTTTTCTTGAATTTAGGCCAATAAAGCTCACTATTCTATAACCATGGTGACCATGTTTATTTGGGAAAACTTGAATTGATCAAGATTGTGAGTTGTAAACCATAGAAACCAACACTGGACTTATGAAGTGCAAAGATGTTTATTGGAAGGCTATGGGAACTCACAGAGAGGCTGGAGGACTGGGCAAAGAAATTGGGAATAGCTGGGGAGGCTCAAGGGAGCTCATGGCTGGACCCCTGCAGTAGGTCTGGAACGCTCATCCTCCCTATGATGAGTGACTACAGTCTCTTTCCAGCATTCACCTGAGTCCTGCAGAGAGCAGCCAATTGGCCATTTGGTGGGTCACAAGTCTGCTCACTGGCTGTACCGTGACAAGATGACAGAGATCCCATAGCAGAAAGGATTCGCCTGTGGGACAGTCTGGCCAGGATGTGTGTCTCCCTAAGATGCATGGGTAGAGGTACTCCCCAGTAGGCATTCAGGTGCTTTTATAAAAGAAATAATTCTTGGGAAGCCAAAATGATAAATATTTCTTCAAGAATGACAATTCTACTTTTAAAAACCTGGGAGAAAAATTTGAAATATTTTAAATATTATAAGAAAAATCAAATAGCTCTTCTCTATTTTTCCTCTTCTCCTCTCTCTCCCTTTCTTTCACTTTCCCATACTTAAATATTTTCTTGAATATCCATTATGTTGACAGACATACATACTGCATTAAGCCTCTAAGACTCAAACTGCAGGATTTGTACCCCATCTCCACTTCTACACTGGTATGAACCTTTAGATAACTTAAGATACCTTGCTGGGCCTTGGCTTCTTCACGTGGCATGTAGTAAGCATCCTTTAATGTTGTTATTGTTGTCAGAAAGCTTATAAGGAGTAAGACAGAAAGTTTGCCTTCTAGGAGTACACACTCTGAGGAAATGCAATTGCATCCATGGGTGTTTTAATCATTTGCTACTATATATAAATACTAGCACAATCACAGCGGCCTGCACAATAAGCCTGTACTTTTTGCTCATGCATATGTCCGATTGGCTGAGCCTTGGCTGATACAGGTTAGGCTGGGCTTGGTTTCAAGCGGCAGTTTGGGCACGAATCTTTTCCATGTGTTTCTCATCCTCCTTGGACCAATATTTACCCTCTGGACATTCTTCCTGAGAAAAGCATAAATTCAAAAGGACAGGCCCAACTTGGCACCCTTCAAGACTCTCTTATATCCCAGTCTCTGACAATCCCATTGGCCAAAGCAAGCCATGTGTCCAAGCCCAAAGCCAAGCACTCTTGGCGATGCCAAGAGTGTGGATATATAATATCTCTAGGGTGGAAGAAACCCGCGTGGCAGGTGCCTCAACCTGTGTCATGTTTGCTTAATGCTGGGCAGCAAGCCAGGGGATATAGATAAAAGTGTCCAAATTATTTAAAAAAAGAAAACCTCATTTGTAACTGGTTGAGAGTTCAGGGACATATTGTGTAAAAATAAGTGACTGGGATGAATCTTGAAAGATGGGTTAGGAATTGGGTACCTAAGCATTGGGAAAGAGAAGGAAAATCCAGGATGAGAGAATATTAAAAGCAAAGGCCTGGGGCTGGGGTTGTGGCTCAGCGGTAGAGCACTCGCCTAGCATGTATGAGGCACTGGGTTCGATCCTCAGCACCACATAAAAATAAAATAAAGGTGTTGTGTCCACCTACAACTAAAAATATATATATTTTTTAAAAAGCAAAGGCATAAAGCAGGGGTATGTCCAGGAACAATGAGAAATTTCACTTGAGCAGATTCATGGAAGAAAGTTATGATTATCAGGAAGGATTGGGACCAGAGAAGGCACCAGTCAATGTTTACTGACTGAATAAGGCCTGTGATTTGGAGAGGCCATAGGGCTTCATTTAGACATCCAGGAGCGTGACCATCAGTAACTTTTACCAGTGAGGGAAAACTTGGCTGATGATTCATATGGGAAAAATACAAAATAGCAGCTAATAAGATGGCGGCCCCAGAAGATCAGAGAAATGTTATGTGCAGGCCTCAGCCAGGCTGGCAGCAGCATTAACCATCTGGACATGCAGCAGAGAGGGGGGCAGGATAACTGGCCTCAGAGAGAGTATAATGAAGAACCTATTTATTTTATTCACCCTGGAGAGATTGGTGCCCTTCTCAGTTCAGAAGGAGACAGAGTCCAAGAAGTTCATCGATTTTGCAGGCATAAGAAAGACAATGATATTTAGAGTCAGATCATGAGGTTGAGTCTCAATTCTATCAAGTATTGACTGATTGACCTTGAACACATTATTTCACCTTTTTGGACCTCAGAGTCCTTGTTAACAAAATGGGAGTTAATAATACCTGTGGCTGACATAACAGACAAATTTGAAAATGTGATCTAGAGTAACAAAGGTCTTTGTGGGAGAGAACTGTGGGTTAAGGAAGGGGGTTGAGGGACCCATTGTCCTCAGCAGCTAAAGGATTCTTGAAGTGGTCTTGGCAGGAAGAGAAGAAAGCCGGGTCACCACTGGCTGGTTCTGCTCATCGTCTGCTCTGATTTTCTTGTAGGCTTTTCTATCCTTCACAGCTTAGGAATCTAACAACTGCCTTCTCAGTTGAAGGTGTAGTTTTTGACCTAAGATTCTCACAATTTGACACTTGTGAGGCTTGGATTCAGAACCAAGGTGAGTGGGAGGGGCAGCGCACACCAAGCCTGCCTGTCTTCCTTCCTTCCTTCCTTCCTTCCTTCCTTCCTTCCTTCCTTCCTTCCTTCCTTCCTTCCTTCCTTCCTCCCTCCCACTCTTCCTTTCTCTGGACTTACTCTGGACCTAGGGGTCAACATTTTCCTGGAGGCATGCTGATCCTCAAATGGCCCTTGAGGTGAATTGTTTCTGAATCCAATAGTTGGAACTTTGGACTCCTGACACCTGGATTATGGCTCATGTGGTGTGACCCTGGAAGCCGTAGTTGGAGCTCTGGCTTCCTGAGTCCTTAACAGTTCTGTGGCTTTGTAGTTCCCAAGGGCGGGGGTGCTTGTCCACGGTCATTACCAGGCACTCCCTACCTAGAACTGACTTCTGTAGTCCATCTGCTGACTTAATAAGCTCCTGACTCCCTGCCTCACACACCCCATTTACAAAAACAAAAGAATCAAGGTTGGCTTTTGTCTTCACAGAGCCTTCCAAGGGACCCCCGAGAGGCCATGTCCACAGGGGCACTGCAAGCTCCCACCTTGCTCAGTCCTTCTCTGACTTCTTTAGGCTCTCACATCCAACAGCTTCCTGGATGCTTTGAACCTTCAGGCATTACCAACTGGTTTGCCTGTATGATGGTTAATTTTCTTTGTCAATGTGACTGGGCCAAGGGATGTCTAGGGAACTGGTAAGGATTACTTCTGGGGTGTCCATGCGGATGTTTATAGAGGAGATGAGCATTTGAATTGGTGGACTGAGCAAAGGAAGTCGCCCTCCTCAATGTGGGTAGGCATGGTCCAGTCCACTGGGGTCCTGAACAGGTCAGAGTGGTGGAGCGAGGTTGGATTCTCACTTTGCCTTACTGAGCTGGGCCATCATGGGTCTTCTCAAGCCCTTTACGCTACTGGTTCTCAGGCCTTGACACCTGGACTGAAATGTATACCCCTGGCCTCCAGCTCCCAGACCTCTGAACCACATCACCAGCTTTCCTGGGTCTCTTGCTTTTCCATGGCAGATTATGGGATTTAGCTTCTGAAATCACAGGAGCTAATACCTTAAATCTCCTTCTATCTCTCCTTTTCTCTCTCTGCAGATGGTGTCTGACTTATGATTTTTTTTTTTTGACTTTCTGCAACTGCAAAAGTGATATGCATTCAGGAGAAGCTCTCAGATCATGAGAGTAAACAGCTGATACTGTATTAGACACTGTGTTGCCAGCGATAGTCAATAAATTACATGAGATAGTCAACATTTTATTATAAAGTAAGCATTGCATTATATGATTGTGCTCAACTGTAGTTGAATGCTTGTTCAAGGTGAACCAGGCTAAGCTACGAACATACACCTATGTTTAGTAGGTTAGCAAAAAGTGCATTAAGTGCCTTTTTGAATTATGATATTATCCATTACAATGGGTTTATCAGAACATAACCCCATGGTAAGCTGGGGGGCATCTGAGAACATCTGCATGTTCTATTAGTTTTGTTTTTCTGGAGAAGCCAAATATACTCTGCCTCTTGCTCCATACTGTGGTCAGATTTATCTTCCTAAAAGTAAGTTACAAATCATATTTCTCGTGATTTCTAGTTTTAAAATGGCAGAGAGAGATAGTATTTCTTCTTTCTTCTCTTGGAGATCTCTCTCAAAGCCACAAAAAAATTATGTGGAAAGAAATAAAAGCTCCATCTGCGATGGAACCAGGAGACATCTGTAACCTAAACCACTACATTATCGAGGGAGCTGCCGAGTGCAGTGAAGATCAAGCAAGAAAAAGAAAAGATGCAAGGACAGGATGCTCACAGCCACTAAACTCAGAATGATGTGGCCAAGCACGTTTCTCCAAGATATACAACTCACCTGGAGGAAAGCCCAGCAAGCCCTCGTTTGGTGCAATGGGGGCTGATATCAGGAGCTTCTCTGAGCCCAGGCTGGCCTGGAGGAGAAGTGGAGAAAGCAGGACTGAATGAAAAATTCACATGAACAAAGCATAAATGCAGGAAACCGTCTTCAGGGGAGGCAGCTTAGAACATAGCCCAGGGGTTTTGCCTGTGCAAGCTGAAGGGTGGAACGGCATTTACTAGAATGTGCAAAACTTGTGGGCACGAAAACCAGTTGGATGAGGTCAAGAGAGAACAGGAGGTGAAAGGCTGCACCATAAATTTTGCTGTAAAAAGAAGCAGAATCCTAGGGTGGTGGCTACAGGACAGTGTGATGGAGAGGCACGTGTGTGTTAGAATGCTTATGGTAGTTACCCACAAGGTAGATGCTGGGGATGGAGATGGTGATTTCAGATGGCAATAGGAGAAAAGAGAGGCAGATGTGAGGGCAGTTCCTTACAGAGGCAAGAGAGGATCGTGAGAGAAGGATTCGAGGTTTGATGGAAGCATGTACAGTTCCCTTTGGAAACAGAAGGGCAGACTTAGGCAGGAGTGCCTGGGATAGGTTCATGTGTGGTGGATGCAGCATGTTGGAATTCTCTTATTCCTTCTATTTCTTCAAAGAAGCAAAGCAATATTATCAGGTAAGAATGAAGTGGGAAGGTATTATGGAAGGACTGAGAAAGGAGAAAATGCAAAGTCCCTGTCTAGGAAGGTGAGGGAATAGAAGTGCTGGGATAGTTGGGTGCTCCTAAAAGGCTGATGGAAATTTAATGACCATGGACTTAAGGTGAACCCAGGCAGTGAGGGCTGGGGTGTGCATGGGCTGTCGTGTGTATGTATGCACACGTGTATTTTTCTCAACACATTCACTTGTCCAGGTAAGAAAAGAGTTTCATTTAACCAAGATTATTATATAATAAAGGGACAAAAGACAAAGGAATGCCAAGATGCATGCATGAATGGAGCCCGGAGTGCAAGCCAGGAGGGAGGCTAGGGCATACAGTGCAGACTGGAAAATAGCTTTGCCTGTGTGCACCCAAAGTTCTTTTTTTGGAATAAATAATTTATTGGTGTTGGAATTACAGAAAGAATGAGCTGGAAAGTTCAAGGGAGGCAGAACTGAAGATGCCTGGAGCTGAGTTTGGGATGCATGGAGTTAGTAGTAATGAAGAGCTCTACACGGGATTATTAAAATGAGGGTCTAGGTTAGGGCAGAGTGGGATTATTGGCATAGTAGACGCAGGGAATTGAGAAACCACGGTATTGATGCACAGACATGGACACCTTTCCTAATAGTGCTGGAAGGAGTTGCAATGCTCCAGATGCTAAGATCTTGGAGGGAGGAAGGGTGTTGTCCCAGATTTATGTACATGGCTACAAGAAGAGGTAGTCAGTGATACAATCTAATGGTAGGAGCTTCAAAGCCAAGGTTTTATGGGGAGAAAGGAATAAAAATAGTCTGAAGAAAGTGATGATGAGTAAGAACAAATATCACACCTCCAGGTCCTGGAGATAGAGGAGGATGCAGAAAAGATCGGCCTCCTTTGAAAAGCTTTGTAGAAGATGAACTGTCCTTAGGTACGGCCAAATTTCACTTAGAGGAGGAGGATAAAGGGGGAATTTAGAGAAGAGGTTGAGAATATAAGGGATTTTGCTGATAATGGACTATGAGTTCCAGAGGGCAGAGAAGAAAGCTTTCCATAAATTTAGAAAGATAGGTGAGTGTTGAGATTAATGAATATCCTTTCCTATGTGGAAATGAGAATCTCGATGATGAGTGATGATATACAGAATCTTGAAGTTCTGGGAGTGTCTGAGATAAACAGAAATATGAGATGGTGTGGATTTCTGAGGCAGTTGGTGGTGGTGACCTTGGGGGCATTTTCTGTGAGTTTGTGAGTTTGTGAGCGTGTGTGTGTGTGTGTAGGGGGATTTTTTGGCTGTCGGGTTGATATTTTCAAGCACCGGGCTCTGTCATTCTACCACAAAGTGTTACTATAAAGTATATTATTGAAAAAATCTTTTATCAGTCCTTATTAAAAACAACTTAATGAAACAATCACCTTCATAAAATGAGAGCTTAAAGTTGACATATAACAGATCCTAGGCAGAATGAAAAAAGGCATAGGGCTGGGTGCGGCTCAGTGGCAGAGCGCTGGCCTAGCAGGCACAAGGCCCTGGGTTCCTTCCCAGCACCACAGACAGGCAGGACTGAAAGCAGAAGCAGTGGAATGGAGGAGAGTCACTTAAATAAAGTGGCCAACGGGGCTGGCCACGGGGTTGTGGCTCAGTGGTAGAGCGCTTGCCTCACATGTGTGAGGCACAGGGTTTGATTCTTAGCACCGCCTATAAATAAATGAATAAAATAAAGGTCCCTCAACAACTACAAAAAATATTTTTAAAAAATAAAGTGACCAAGGATGGAGGATTAAAATGGATTAGAAATCAAATGATAGCAGTTGAAGATGGACCAAGGAGAAACACAAATTATACATTCGTCTACTTTTTTCAAAACTAAGGATGCAATATATTAAAAAAACAAATAGAAGCCAGGCACGGTGGCGCACGCCAGTAATCTCAGTGCTTTGGGAGGCTGAGACAGGAGAACTGCGAGTTCAAAGCTAGCCTCAGCAATGGCAAGACACTAAGCAACTCAGTGAGACCCTTTCTCTACATAAAACACAAAATACAGCTGGGGATGTAGCTCAGTGGTCAAGTGCCCCTGAGTTCAATCCCTGGTATCAAAAAAAAAAAAAAAAGAACAGAAAAAAACTCAAAATACAACTCAGTAAAATTTTCAGAAATTAAAATCTATGTCTGTCTGTCTGTATCCATTCATCCAGCCATCCAGCCATCCATCCATCCATATTTAAAAAGAAGCAGGCATACACAAGAGACTTTGATCTTGAGTGATTGACCCTGAGTTATGTATTGGCTAGGTTTTCTGAACTTTAAAGGTAAGAACCAATTCTTTAAGCCACCAGGAAAAGTAACAATTCCTTTGAAAGATCTTAGTCATCTCCATTGCAATTGTCAGAAAGCCACACTTATAAAATCTCTAAGAAGAAAATATGACAAAAGAATACTTTGACATAGTTGAAGGGCAGGTTGTGTGTCAAGGCAAAGGACTCTGTTCTTGACTTGCAAAAACTTGGGATGTAGTTCCCAAGTGCCCCGAAGAAGCCACTGAGCAATGAACTTGAGGATGGAGGAAGAAGAGTGGAAAAGGAACTAACAGTGAGTTTGGAATCCACCTCACTGTGGGACACAGATGAAAATACACCTGGGGGTTACGATGGCAGAACCAAACCTATAAACTCTCACAGTGCAGAGGTGATTCAGTTCAGAAGAGCTGAGAGGAGCACGAGAAGATGGAAGAACCCGAGAGATGTGCTGCTTTCCGTGTCTTCTCCAGCCAGGCTTTGTCCGCCACAGACCTCAGGGTAGGGCTGATAACCCACATGACAGATATATTTTATTTTTTTTTATTTTTTATTTTTTTAAATATTTATTTTTTAAGTTGTAGGTGGACACAATATCTTTATTTTATTTTTATGTGGTGCTGAGGACCGAACTCAGTGCCTCCCGCGTGCCAGGCGAGCACGCTACCACTGCGTCATGACCCCAGCCCCATGACAGATATATTTTAAAAATATAATCATCAGCTGAAATTGGGTGGTAAATACAAGGAAGAAGAAGCGGAAGGAAGGGCAAATGTCCTTGATTTGCCATGGTTCATGGTAGGGAGTCCATACTGGCTAGAAGAGTGAGCATTAAAGGTAGGCATAGCTACAAGGACAGCCACCAGAACAACAACAAATCAGCCCTTCAGAAACATCAGCAGAAAAATGTGCCCACACAAATTAAAAAAAAGAAAGAAAATCAGACTTCTAAATGAAAGATTAAAAAATCAAGTGATTAGAAATAAGGGCTCAGTGCTAAGGCACTAAACAAGAGAATAAAATTAAATATGATTACGGAAGGGTATAGCTTTTCCCAATCTTAATATATCCTCCCATGTGGAAGGAGCTCAGATATTGTACCACTTCTGGTCTCACTGTCTCCTCAGGCACTTTCCCTTGGGAAGGGAAGTGATTTATTTCTAAAAGAAGTAAAGGGATCATACTCAACTTAGCTCTTCCTGTTTCAGAAATATTCTTGTCTTTCAAGAGTATTTCAAGACCCAAGTCTTTCAAGAGACAAATCTTGGGTCTTGTCAAGAGACAAATACTCTTGTCTTTCAGATTATTTAGTATTCATCTGTGGGAAGGTACATCATTTGTTGGACCTCACCCACCACAAGACCCTTATCACAATGAGTGGGATCTTTTGAGGGGCCCAATTCAGTGCGTGAATATTTGGGCAGCCTTAGAACAATCTGGCACATAGTAGGCATTTCATAATTGCAGTTCAATGAATATGTGTGAAATTTTAGAATGTCAGAGAAAAATGACATCTAGTCAATGGTGGTGTGGCTTGAAGTGAAGGAATGGAAATGTAGGGACTGTATAGCTACCTTCTATCTCATGCACAGAGTAGGAATGGCTGTCCTATAGAAAGAAAAGAATGACCTAGATAATGGGAATTT
Source organism: Xerus rutilus (assembly GCA_028644305.1). Classification (NCBI taxonomy): domain Eukaryota; kingdom Metazoa; phylum Chordata; class Mammalia; order Rodentia; family Sciuridae; genus Xerus; species Xerus rutilus. Next base: position 11,751,184 of record CM053403.1, on the reverse strand, counting down.
GGCAGAGACAAGACTTGGGGACCCAGAAGAGACTGAGTTGTGACCATCTCATTTTTGGCTGGCTTCCCTGTTTCTAGTTCTAGACTTGGGTGTGGCTCTGCAGTATTATACTCCCTTGAGTTCTGTGAGACACTCAGATATCCTCCTAATAAATCTCCTTCCTTTTCAAATTTTTCAGCTTATGCTCATTTAAAGTGGGTTGTCTTTACCTGCACTCAATAGATTCTTGATGAAGCTTTGAGATGCTGAGGTCCTGAGCAGCTGGAGAACGCTTTCTAAGTTTACAAATTTTTGAGAATTTAGAGTCTGGGCAAACAGCCAGAATGCTCTGTGGGTAGAGCAAGGAGACTTTCATGGCCAGGAAATAACCACTAGGCTGATTGTAGTGGGCAAGTCTGAAGCCAAACTATGATAGGGACCATCCAACTTGGAGAGATGCCATGAACAGCTAGGAATATTTTTTAAAAATGCAAAGGCTAATATAAATCAGTGAAAAATCCCAAACTTCCCACCTCATGAATCATCAGCAAAGTGTAGTGCTCCTGAATGCTAACCAGTTGGGTACTACATTAATTCATTCTGCTCTGTAGTTGTCTGCCTTCTACGAGCCTCACAGATGGAGTTCGAAATAATATAACACCCTGCCCTGTTCTACTTCAAGTTCTCGTTTGTGCCCTGCTTTCCCAAGAGCCCAGGGTGACTGATTGCAGACCTCAGATTTCCATAGGCTTAAACTAATAGGTATTGCAAGTTTCTATTTTGGGACTGGAGGTGATCAGTGGGATGGGAGGGACAGGCATTGCACAAGCTGGGACTGAGATGACCTTCTGCATCAGTGGGTAAAATAATTCCAGTTCACAAGCAGACTCAAACTTATGATGAATAAAGTGAGGCCGTTGCCCTTGTAACCACACCAGTGTCTAGGGTGCAGAAGAGTGTAACAAATGTTTGTTGACTATTGAATGCGGTCTATGGAACCTCTCTTAATTGTTCCCATAATAAATATTTCTCCCTTTGGTAGCACTTCATGCAATAATGATTGCATTTTCTTAAGTATTTATTGGATCAATGCCCATCTTTCCAACTAGAGAAGCTGCAAGAGTAAAGGGATAATATCTCAGTCCATTCTCACTGCTATAACAAAATGCCTGAGATTGGGTCATTTGTAAATAAAAGAAATGTATTTCTCACGGTTCGGGAGGCTGGGAATTCCAAGATGACTGTGCTGGCAAGTTTGGTTCTTGGTGAGGACCCAGTCTCTGCGTTCAAGATGGTGCCTTATTGTTATGCCCTCTGGAGCAGATGAATAGTGTGCTTAATGATAGAAGAAATAGAAAAAAAGGACTGCTCTTCTTTCCAGTCCTTTTGTATGATTCCTAATCCCATCCATGAAGGTGGAACTCCTATGATCTAATCACCTCCTAAGGGCCCTACCTCTTAATATGGCTGCACTGGTATCATGGTTTGGTTCTGGAATGACCTCAAATGGCTCATGTGTTCAAGACTTGGTCCTAAATTCAGCAGTGTTTAGAGGTGGGGCTTTTGGGAAATGATGGGATCATGAGGTTTCTAACTTCATTGATGTATTAATCCATTGATAGATTAGTAGCTGAATGAACTGCTGGGGGTGGTGGAAACTATAGGAGGTTGGACCTAGTCAAAGGGAGTGAGTGGGTCCTTAGGGGTGTGTTCTTGGAGACAGTATCTTCTCACCAGCCCCTTCCTCTCTGTCTGTTTCCTGGCTGCCAGGAGGTTGGGTTCACTTGATGCTTTGACTATATACCTTGCGGCCTTGAAACTTACATGTTTTTCTTTTTCTTTTTCCCAATCTTCTTTTCCCTAAACTACTTCTTCCTGATATCCTCCCTGATCTTTTCCCTGATATTCTCCTTCCTGATCTCTCCTCCCTAATCCCATTTTCTCTGAATCACCTCTACAAAAGCCCCCTGTTCCTGCCAATGGGCAGAATCACAGCCTGTGAAACAGAAGTCCTCTGTGTTTCTCCTTTGCTGGCAAAGCAATAAAGCTTTTTCCTTTTTCTCAAGACCTTGTCTTTGTTATTGGATTGGTTTTGAGGACGAGGACAGAGCTTTCAGTTACAAGGTGAGTACTTTTCCTCTGCCATGACCTTCTGCCATGACGTTCTTCCTCACCACAGGCACAAGCAGTGGAGCCAGCCAACCATGGACTGAAACCTCTGAAACTATGAGTAAAAATAAATCTTTCCTCTTCTAAGTTGATTTCCTTAGGTATTTTGTCATAACAATGGAAAGTGAACTAACACAATTGGGGATTAAGTTGCAACATGCATTTTGGAGGGGACAGAAACACGCAGACCATAGCAGATCATGTTTACATTTGCTTATGATTTTTTTCCCCAAGTGCCTAGACCAGTGTTTGAATATTGTCCGATCTTAATAAATATTTGCTGTATGAATAAATGCCCTCTTAACTTCTGCATTGTGTGCTTGGCAAACACTGGGCTCAGAAGGCTGAGTATTTCATCTGAATGAGGTCAGTGACCTTGCCATTTGAATGATCTTTTGGCAAATGATCTTCTCTCCTGCCCAGATGCTAAGGGATGGGCACCTTAGTATTTGGCCTATTTTTTCCCCTGTGCCTGGAATGAGAGGGTTGATCTTTATCAAATCAGGATCTGCCAAAACTAAAAGCACAATCTCAGCCTCCACTTCAATAAGGGGAGATGTATTACCTAGGATCAAAGGGATGCGTTGAACAGCGGGGACACTATGCAAGTCATCTGCAGCTGATGCCATCTAGGGTGCTCTCTGTTCTCTGTACACCTTCTCTCTTGCTGTCACTTCTTGTGGTCAACTGCATTTGCTCTGAAACCAGTGCATTGGAACTGAAGAAGGAAGGGAAAAAGGAATTGGGGCTCCCTAACCGTGGGTACCATTTCTTTGGAGGCTCAGGCGGAGTTCTGTGGTGGAGTGGAATTCACCTTCTTCTTCTTCACCTTTTTTATCAGTCTTATTCTTCACTCTTGGTTGAGAAGGGACTGCTTAGCACACAACAGGCCTGAAATCATGCTCTGTAAGGTCAACATCAGCAGGACAGAGGCTCTGCACCTTGTTGGTATTTGCGCTACATTTGATTGAATATGGGATGACGGTGCAGATTAAAGGGGGATAGTTGGGATGGACCTTTCTGGCCTGAACACAGAACCATGTCAGGATGAAATGGGGACCACTGGTAGAAAAACAAGGAGGGAGGCAGAGATTGTGGACTTTTATTTGATCATGAAAACAAGAATCAGCATTGAGAGGAAGGTGGCTTATATTCACCAGAACTACTTCATTGGCAATTGGCAGAAATTTAATTTCAAAGTTTGGGGGAAGGAGGAATTTATTGACCCAAAGTCCTGGACCATCCCCATAATGAAGGGAACACTGAGGCAAGGCTGGGTCCAGAGATTTGGGAAATAACTCCAGGAATGGGTCTTTGTCTCTTGACTTGTTTTCCTGTACAAAGGCTTCATTCTTAGGGAGGCTTTCTCCACGACAGTAAGGCTGCTGGCAGTTGGAGACGGACACCCCGGAGTTGTCAGATTTAGCACATGAAATTCAGTTTAATTGAATTTCTTTTCTTTTTTTTTTTTTTTTTTTTGTGGTACTGGGGATTGAACTCAGGGGTACTCAACCAGTGAGCCACATCCCCAGCCCTATTTTGTGTTTTATGTAGAGACAGGTCTCACTGAGTTGCTTAGCGCCTCGCCGTTGCTGAGGCTGGCTTTGAACTCGCGATTCTCCTGTCTCAGCCTCCCTAAGTGCTGGGATTACAGGCTTGAGCCACCGCGCCCGGCTTAATTGAATTTCATATAAACAACTAATACCTTTCCTTAGTGTATGTCCCAAGTAGGACTTGTAGCATGTCCCAAATACCATATGGGACATACTTATAAAAATCATGTCAGGCATTCTGTGCTGTATCTGGAAACCCTGTGATATCAATCTCCGCCTTTCCTACAGTCTGTCCTTCAAATGGTTCTGAGAGGTCAGCATAGGTCATTGTATTCTTAGCTTTCCATTGCTGTGATAGAATGCCTGAGATAAACCGCTTAAAGGAGGAAAGGCTTATTTTGTCTCACAGTTTCAGAGGTTTTAGTCCATGGTGAGTGGTTTCTGTTACTTTTGGGCCTGTGGTACGGCAGAAAGTCACGGTGGGAAGCATGTGGAAGCAAAGCTATTCAGCTCAAGAGAAAGAGAAAGGGGGAGCGGCTGGGTCCCAGATGTCCCCTTCAAGGGCACACCTTCAATGACCTAAGTTCCTTCCACCTTGTAAATATTCTACCACCTCCCAACAGCACCACAACAACCTGTAACAGCTTGGAGGACATTTCAGTTCCAAACTACAGTGGTCTTGCATTCATTCCTATGGTTGACGAGTTATGAGGTGAATTTGGACAAGGACACAGAGGGGACAGTACTCAGTGAAGACACATGCAGAGGAGGCCATGGTGACGGAGGCAGAGATTACAGCAGTGTGTCTCCAAGCCAAGGAACACCAAGGATCGCAGCAATCACCCAACATTGGCAGAGAAGCATGGATCAGATTCTCCACCGGTGTCTTTAGAGAGACTTTCCCTTATAGACACCTTGATTCTAGATCTCAGGCCTCCATAACTGTGGGAGAATGGATTTCTGTTGTTCTAAGCCATCCGTTTGTGTTCGTTTGTTTTCTCAGCCTAGGAAAATAAATGCAGGGGCGTAGAGGTAGGCGGGGTGGTCAGGAGGAAGCACTATTTGAGTTGAGATCTCAAGGATGAGGAAGAGACAGGTGAGGGAACACATGCAGGAGAGTACTGAAAGCCAAAAAAAAAGCAAGTGCTGAGCCCTGGGTGCAGACATGGTGGCCTTTGGGACCAGCGTGGGGACCATAAAGAACAATGGCAGGGTGAGAGGGGAGCAGGTCCTGGAGGGCAGGCAGCCCTTCAGAAGAGGCTCAGGTACAGCAAAAGCTGGATTTGCATTACAGCTCTCCTGCTTCTTCCTTGTGTGATCTTTTTTCTTAACTCCTTGGAATACCCACTTGAATTTCTTCAAATAGAAAATGCCTATGGAAATGTTTGGGGACCCATTAAGAGGTACCTCCTAGGACTTCTTGGTTTTGCCATTTCTGAGATTTTGGATTCCCTATGAAATTTGGATTCCCAACCTAAATCCTCTTGGATTTCTGTTGCTTTTTGTAATCATTTGCAATCTGCCATGCCTTGCTCTCCTAAAATGCTTTTGCCTTGCAGACTGGTATTCTGTCCATGTTTCCTGAGCTTCTAACAATCTCCTTGTCCATTCCTGGTTTTGCCGTTCCATTCTGGGGGCTCGATGGCTTGTCACCCTGAGCCTGCCTCCGTGAATGAGCACCAGCACAGCCGTCATTTAGGGCTGTGAATTAGCCTTGAGCAGGGAACAGATTTGCATGGGTCATCTGTAGTTCTTTTAGAACTAAATAGCCTACAGCTACGCAAAAGATGGGTCTAGGGAATCTAGTATATGGGGTAAAATACCTCTGACTTAAATACATGAAATTGATCCTATGACCTTGTCCTCAAGATGATGTAACATAGCCACTGACCTCAATTCATGCAAAAAGCCCCTCTCTGATAGTGAATAAGAATGCCTTTTCTTTAACTTAGTGGTTCTCAAACTTGAGCAAGCATTGGAATGACCCAGGGAGCTTGTAATGGCTCAAACCGCTATTGTTCACCCTTAGAATTTCTGAGTCAGTAGGTCTGGGGTGAAACCTGATGATTTGCATCTCTAACAAGTTCCCAGGTTCCTAGGTTACTGGGTGGTTCTGAAGTTGTTGATCAGGAGACCACATTATCCTGAACTAACACAGAAGGAAGATGCGTGCCAAAAACCCACCGAACCAGCGGGAAATGAACATAGGTCAGAAGTCTCCTGGGAGTTTGGTAAAGAGCAAAGTCCCTTTTGGGAAATTTATGCACTCAAGTCCTCAAAAAGCTTATGATTAGAAAATATAATGGAGAGAAGAATTAAGAAAGGCTTGGTGGGTGAGATGAAGTTTGGACTGAAGAGGCCAAGGTGGAACAGGCATGTTCAAGATCTGAGATCAAAGTGGAGATGTGGAGGAGAAGCAGCCAGAGAGGCCATGGGTGGGGACTTCATTTTGGCCTGAATAGTGAGTTTCTCACGTTTTGATCACAAACCATGGCAAGGTACTTGTGTGCACATACAATTGTATTTATTGGCCACTGAGCTTCATAAAACATTTATCCTACATACGCAGTGAACCACGGATCTTCCTTTCTATTCCACGTGGTTCTGTAGTACAGGAAGCAGTATGCAGAGTCGTCAGAGTGTGGCCTCTGACCTCACACCTGCCTTTGAACCACCTCCAGCAGCTTAACTTCACTGAGCCCAGTGTCCTCACCTATAAAACAGGGGTGATGGCAACAGTCTCCTACTTCCTGGAGACAGTGTGAGAAGCCTGGGCATGTGTGATGTGTTTGGAACAGAGCCTGCTCTATAATAAAGCCATGAGTGTCTGTTCTTTTGCTGTGAATTTCATTTAAAATGCTGGTCACCAGGTACTTGGTTGATTTCAGGACCTCCCTGATGAGCCGTTGCTGCAGTTTGAAGATCTCGAACAGACATGTAAGTGGGGGAAGGAGGACAGATGTGGGGGTTTCTAGCCATGGCAGAGAGACTCTTAGACATCAGAGGAAGGACTCTGGGGGTGGTTACCAGTGGTTATATGGTTTTATTTGAACACAGTGGTGTGGTCAAAGCTACCTTAAGTTGGCTGCAATGGAAAAGCTGTGTAGGACTGAAGACACACTAGAGGACAGGTAGGGACAGATGGCGAGCCATGCAAGAGGCATGCACAGTGGAAATGGGGAGTAGGAAGGAGCCGGACACCCAAGGCCACATGGAAGGCTGCACTACCAAAGCCCTTTTCATTGGCAACGGAACCAAAGCTCAGTTGTCCCTCTCTCTCTCCACTTGAAGCTACTATGTGAAGATCCGTAACTCCCCTGTCATCTCAACTGGGAGAAACTCAAAAGGGGGATGTTAGCATCCTCTGAAAATGTAAATAGAACGGAAAAGAAGCCTAACACTAAAAAAGAGTTCTTTTTAGTCATTTTAGAAGACTCATCTTGGGTCCACTCCTCGGCAGTTCCTTGGAACTGGCAGCAGTTATTCAAATGAGATAAAATTCCTCAAAGGCCCAAGAAAGTAACTGAAGTCTGTCTGGATGTTAGAGAATAATCCTCAGAGATTAAAGCAGCATCTGTGACCAAACCTTCACAAAAGATCTTCAGCATGAATCCAAGTTGCTAATTAGATCTTTGTTTACAATGCTAGATTTTTCAGAGGCTTTGAGGGAGGTAGGGAACATGAATGAGTGGGGAGGGGGCCTGACATATAAGAGTCGGTAATTAATCTTCTACGAGGCTTAATCACATCTTGAAATTGAAATGTTGATACGAGTTTCAAGTTGGTCTTTTCGGGAGCCTGCGATGTTGCACAGTGGAGCCAACCCTGAATTTAGGCAGAACAGACACTGCGCATGTGCCTCATCAGCTGTGCTCTGGGTATTCCACAGTGGTCTCCATCCCCTGCCTCTGGCACCTGGAAGATGGCGCCAGCATGGCCCAGCAGGTGTGGTGCTGGCCTTGAAGGGCATCCTGCCCCTCTAGCACTCTGTCCACTGAAGACAATGCTGATGTCTCCTCGAGGTCTTTTTACTTGGTCTCTTGTTGGCACCTCCTCATTCTTTCACTAGATAGCCATAAAATGAGCAAGGACTGAATGCTTACTATGGACCTGGTTCTTTTCTAATTTCCTCACTGCATTACTTACTCATGGCTCACAGCAACCCTGTGAACTATATTCTATCTTCCCAGTCCGTTTGGAGGAAGAAGACACTGAGGCACACATAACTTGGGAACCTTCCCCAAGGTCACAGAGCATTCACCTGGTAAATCTGGGATCCCACACTCCAGGGATCTAACTTGAAAGTCCAGTTTTTCCCCCTGGACCTGTGTCAGTCAGGATGCAGAAATACGTCCTACTCCACTTAGGCTTTGACATCACAGGGTTCCTGCCCAGGTCTTCTGTAGTACCTTGGTCTCCCACTGCCTGCTGTGTAACCTGGAGGTGGAAGCCTGATGGCCCTGCCTCTGGAGAACCAGCACCACTGCAGGATAGACCTCCAGGTCCAATTAATAAAGCCTCATCTTCCTCTTTTGAGAATCAGGACACGGGGAATGTCTTCCAAGTTGGCTACATCCAAGAGGTGGAGGAAAATCTCCCGGGATGAGTCTCAGTGAACTGAGGTTGGGCAAGATTAGAAAGTCTCCATGGATAATATTTTGAAATTAAATAGACAAGTGGAATTTATACAGATGCCACCCAAACAAAAGATGAAGAATATTCCAAGGGACCTCTGAGAAGCTCATCTAGGTCCATAAAATCCTGTTCCTTCCATTCATTCTTTAATTCATTCATTCATATATTCACCATAAGCTAAGTTACATTTGCCATGCCTGCAGATACTGTTTTAGGCACTACAGAAACACTGATGACAGATATAATTCCTGCGTGCATGCTGCTTATTGTCTAGAGGGTAGATCATGTTTTCCCTATCAGAGGGTTTGGGATTTAGTGACGTGAATGAATTTCTCAAAGTTGACCAGCTGACAAATTGTAAAACCAAGTTTTAAAAACCTAGATCTTCATAGCAGGGCACAGTGGTGCATACCTGTAATCCCAGCACTTTGGGAGGCTGAGGCAGGAGGATCATGAGTTCAAAGCCAGCCTCAGCGAGGCTCTAAGCACCTCATCACATTCCACTCCATCTCACTACGTTCCCTCCCATCTTATCCTAGCCCAGGCTTTCCCACTCTTTCCCATTCCACCCCTTCCCTTCCCAACCTATTCTTCTTCTTTTATCATTTTCTGTTCTCTGTATTCAATCCCATCCCATCCATTCCATTCCCAACAATATGACTGGGCAGAAAGCAGCCTGAGATTCTTGGACAGAGAGTCAGAACGGGGTGATGGGGCCTGTGGTACCATTTAATTATGTAAAAGCCCTGAGCAATTCATGTCCCCTTTTCACGTCCCTCGATGTCATGTCTGAAAGAGGCTTTGGTTAGATCTGTGTTTTCAATCCCAGTCACATTTTAGAATCACTTGGAGAACTTTGAGAAATAGAGCCTTCCCTGCTCAGGTCCTTAGATTTAGTCAGTCTAAGGAAGATTCTGGGCACTGGAGTTTTGAAAAGACCTCCTAAGATGAATCTAATGTAGAGCCAAGATTGAGAAGCACTCAATGGATCACCGCTCCATTGTCTGTCCATCAGGTAAACATGTTTACTAACAATGCTCTAACTCCATTGCTGTGTGCTGGGGCTTGAGGAGTGGGATTCAAAACTTAATCTACAAAGGTCTTGTTCACAAAACATTTTTGTCTAGTTTTTGACATAAGAGGAGGAAATATAATGTGGAAAGTCACAAGCTCTCAAGTGACTCAGGTCAATATGTGTAAGTAGGAGGATACAAAATGTACGCATTTCCTGGTCTATGTTCCTGTCCCATTTGCCTTCTGTCAAGTCATTTAATATCTCTGGACCCTTCATCCTCAAGGTAGCCATGTTGCATATTATTCCAAATATGCCTTGGATTGGTGAGAATAACAAGCAGCAGGCCCCACCCTGACTTGGGGATATGAAGCTTCATCCAGGGCCAGGTGTCATGGTCAACCCACTGAGAAACTGAACAAGTTGCACAAGTCATTCAAGAAATCTTCCTGTCAGTTTCCTCAGATGCTGTCCTACTCTGGGTCCTGTGCCTTGTACACCACGCTGGCATCTTTGCAGCAGGCAGGGTGTTTGTGGTGTCTATTTTGTCTGAGCTGAAGACAGCATCATCTTGGTTCTCTTGGGCCATCTTATTGCAGCTGAAGTATCGAACATGGTGGCTGGATCCTGGTCAAGACCCATTATTTCAATTCTAACAATAGCTTATTACAATTCTTAAAAAAATAAAAAAAAAAAAAAAAAAAAAAAAAAAAAAAACAATTCTTGACAACCCACCCACATGCACCAGCTGAAATAAGAACTTTTAACACCTGTATTCTTAAGACTAAGGCCTACTTGTTAGAGAGTTATAAGGAGCTAATTTTCGTCTGCAGGTCTGGGACAAGATATTTTCATGGGTTAGTGTCTCTCCAGGGATGGGAGGGTCATGTGACTACAGTGACTGGGAAGCTCTTTTTAAAAAATAAGCAAAATGTGAAGCTCGTCAGAGCCACCTGTGACCATAATCAAACACTTGTCTTCTCGCATCTTCTGTGAGAACCAGATGAGGACTTGCTTTCACTTCTCTCCCAAATGTGCCCTGTGAGAAATGAGGGTTTATTTATTTTTTTCCCTCTTTTTAAACTTCTAATTCTGAAGTAGTTTAAAGTTTACATAAAACAGCAGGAAGAGTAGAAGGAAGTACTTGACTAATGTGTGCACATCCTCTCCCAGTTGTCCTTAGGCTCCATCGCTCCGTTTGGCATTTTCTCCTCCAGCCCTGCTTACCTGAGGAGGAGATGGGAAGAGGGTTTCCTGGTCTAGAATTCCATCTGGAATCACGTGATGCTTTAAGTTGTGGCTATCTCTTCAGTGTCTTTTCATCTGGATTAGTTGCCCACTCTGTGTTGTGCATGGTGGCGTTATTGTTGAAGAATATAGGCCAGTCATGTGCAGAATAGGTCTCAATTTGAGTTGGTCCCATATTTCCTTATGATTAGACTCAGGTTGTGATTTAGGGGCAGGAGTGCCATAGAAGGGAAGTTCTGTCTCAGAATGCCATATTGGGAAGCATGTGAGTGTGGCTTGTCCCGTTAGTGGTGGAGGATGTTCCTGAATGGCTCAAGTCCACCTTTTTTCTTATCATAACACGCAGCAACAGCAGAACTGCACACAGTTTAGCAACTAGCTATTGCTAATAATGCCAAGGTCATTTTGGCTTTCTTAAAACACTACTTCCAGTCCATAACTTGAATACAAATATAGCTGGAAGCTTGCTATTTTCTTTCTTCTAATGTCAGATAATCATGACAAAATTTTATGCTGTTTTCTCTTCTAGCTCTGCTTACCCAAGGAGGAGACAGGTGGTGAGACTCAAATGAGATGGTTAATGAAAAAGCAGCTGTAGATTGGTGAGGGATAGAGTCAAGGAGCTTGGACTGTGATGTGAGTCATTTCCTTGAATTTCACCAGATGAAGAAAGAGATTTAAGGTGGTATGATAATTTATGTGACTTCCAAGGGATGATCAGTAGCTCACTGAACATGATTTCTAATAGCGTCCATAAGGATGTTTTTAGAAGAGATCAGGATTTAAGTTAGTAGATGAAGTAAAGGGGATTGTGCTCTCCCTCTCTCTCTCTCTCTCTCTCTCTCCCTGACTGCTTGAGTTGGAACATTGATCTGCCCTCAGCACTCCTGGTTCTCAGGACTGCAGACTTGCTCTGGAATCTTCACCATTGGCAATCTCTGAGAGAGATGGGGAGAGAGAAAGAGAATCCTTCCTTTCTCTGCCTTTTTGGGGTGTGTGTGTGTGTGTTTGTCTGGAGGGCCCTGACACAGGTGAGGACTAGGGAACTAGGAGAGAGCCCTTACCTCCCAAGAGTTGTCCAGGGCCATCTCCTAGGGAAGAATCTATTTCATTTTCTTTTTCTAATCCCTTGGTTACCTTTCCTGGTGCCTAGGGTGGTAGAACTGACTGATCTTCTGAAGAGTTCTCAGAGCTGTGCTGAGTTCACCTCCGCCAGTCCTGGGAGTACGACTGAATCAGCAAAATTTCAACCTTGTTATTTGTACCTGTGTCCAGGTTGTTAATATATATATCCATGGGCTGTGTGCTGCTGGCCTTTCGGTGCCAGAGGGCATGAAAATATTAACTGCTGTTCATGCAGAGAATTTGCTATGTATGCCAATGCTTCATTTAAAATAAAAAATTCATTCACCGGAATCTGACAAGATTTTTAGTCTTTTCCACCTTTTCAAGTTGATTCAAATATCTCACAGGTTATTTTTACCTTTTCTCACCCTATACTTCCAGGATTCTTTTACATAGATTTTCCCCTGATTAAAAATAAATCATTCTCATGGCAGAATATTTGGAAAAATCAGAAAAGTATGAAGAAGAAAATAATTTCTTAAATCTTAACTCCCTGAAGAATTTACCGTCAACCATTTTAGATATGATTCTAGTCTTTTTTTCCTTTGTTACAATTGCTGACAGATTGAGAAATTAAGTACTTAACAATGTTGATTATGTCTTTAGTTCCCACTTGATTACTTCCCCCACTTCAAGCTCCCATTAAATTCTATGCATATCTTTGAAATCACCTGCTAGCCCCACCCAAGCACATGGAAGATAAGTACTAAATTGGCCTCCACCATGGACCAAGAAGGAATTTTCTTGCTACTTGATAGGTTTGTTAAAAGAACAATAGAAAGCACAAGGAGTACACACTTTAGAATAAGACGTGTGTGTTAGAGTTCCCAAAGTTCTACTTATTAGTTTTGTGTTGCTGGGCAAAGTTCCTACATGCTCTAGGTCTGTTTCTTCTATTGTAAAAATAGGCAGAATGATGTCCACCTTTGTGAGTGATGTAAATTAAAAGGAAATGCACACAGCTTCCTCCACCTTGTAACACATGCTCACTGATGGTACTTCACCAGTTCCTTACCTGCAGAAGACATTTGCTTTGTTTCTAGCTATGGAGCTACCTAGCAGTCTCCTGGGAGACCCCCAACCCATCAGTCCATGTGGCTCAGCAGAGCTGACTTTTCCAGAGGTTCAGGGAGGGTTCACAGCCCAAGCTTGGCCGTGCATAGTGGGTACTTCCTTTCTCCACAGTGACTGGCTCAGAATAGGCATGCAACCCACTCTGGGGGTCGACTAGATGCACTTTTGCTATGACTTCTAGAAATGAGAAGCCCTGTTCCACTTGCCTTGAAGCTGGGGCCATGTGAGCGCGGCTCTAGTAGAAGCTGCTGCCTCCACTCCTGCTGCATCCAATAGCATGGAGGGGACTTGAACAAAGACAAAGATGATACAGTGAGGAGCAGAGTTGAGGGACAGAGGAAGACTGATATGCAGTGGCATCGCCCAGTCCACTGGACTTAGCCTTGCTTAAGTCTAAATGCACAACACTCCCTCCAAATGAGCCATAGTACTTCCCCCAACCTCTTTTTATTTTTGGTACCAGGGATGGAACTCAGGGGCACTCGACCACTGAGCCACATCCCCAGCCCTATTTTGTGTTTTATTTAGAGACAGAGTCTCACTGAGTTGCTTAGTGCCTCATCTTGCTGAGGCTGGCTTTGAACTCACGATTCTCCTGTCTCAGCTTCCCTAAGTGCTGGGATTACAGGCGTGCACCACCACGTCTGGACCCTCAACTTGTTTTAAAAAGCTGGTCTCAGCTGGATTCTGTCATTTGCAACCAAAGTGCTTTGACCACAACAACCTGGGTGTCTGCTTTTTAAAAATTAAATATCCTGCTCATCCTTTCCATAGCAGATTTATCTGCATCAAGCGGCCCTTTGGGGAGCCCTCTGTAGCCAAGTGGCTATACTGACAGGAGCACTTCCAGCCTGGGGCTGGATGCTCATCTACACCTAATGCAGAGACGGACAAAGAGCCTGGGAAATCACAATGCAAGTTCACACCAGCTCCCCTCCCTGTACAGCCTAGTCTGAAGGATTGAAGTAACAAAAGTTAATGAAGATCAATATGTAGTTTGACTTCTCATACTATTTATTCCTAGTTTGTACTGAAGGAATCTAATTACTTATCATGTATTCCTCCAATTGTCAATCTTTCTCTCTTGTTTTAAGGGAACCCAAGTACTGATACACGTGTCTTCTGTTTCATTTTCTTTGTTGTAGTAGCAATTAATAAGAGGTTATCATTTTAATAATTTTTAAGTGTACAATATGATACTATTAACTATGGACACAATGTTACACAGCAGATCTCTAGGACTTACTCATCTTACATAAGTGGAACCTTATATCTATTGATAGCAACTTTTTATTTCCTTATTTTCCCAAACCCTGGCTTCTTCTATTCTTCTTTCTGCTTCTATGAGTTTAGCTATTTTGGGGGAGCTCATATAAATGGAATCATACAACATTTGTCCTTCCATGACTGGTTTATTTCCTTTTGCATAATGTCTTCAAGGTTTAGCCATGTTATTGCATATTGCAAGATTTCCTCCTTTTATAAGACTGAACAATGTTCCATTTGATGTATATGCCACATCATCTTTATCCATTCATCCATCAGTGGGTATTTAGGTCCTTTCCACACCTTGGCTATGGGGAATAAGGCTGCAATGAATGTGGCAGTGTATATATCTCTTTGAGGACCTGATGTCCTCAAAATCCAGCATTTTGAATTTACCAATTCTTTTGAATAAATACTCAGAAGTAGAATTGCTTGATCATATAATAGTAATATTTTAAACTTTTTGAGAAAACTCTATATTGTTTTCCATGGCACCTGTAATGTTCTGCTAACAGTATACAAGTGTTCTCATGTCTCCACATCCTTGTCAATGGGTGTAACATTGTTTCTTTTCTCTTTCTAGCTTTTTTTTTTTTTTTTTGATAATGGCCATCCTAACAGATGTGAGGTGATATTGCATGTGGTTTTGCTCTGCATTTCCCTGGTGATCAATGATGTTGAGCATCTTTCCATATACCATTTGGCCAGTTATATGTCTTTGGAGAAATGTCTATTCAAATACTACTTTTAATTGGGCTATTTGTTTTGCTATTGAGTCATAGGCATTACTTACATATTTTAGAAATTTCCCCTTGTTGGGTAGATAAATTGCAAATATACCCTCCCTACACGTTGCCTTTCTCTTTAATTACTGTTCTGTTCTCTTCTGTGCAAAAGCACAGAAGATGTGGGGTCACTTGTTTATTGCTGCCAAGACCAATGCCATAAAGCTTCTACCTCAGATTTTCGTCTTGGAGTGTCAAAATTGCAGTTTTATGTTTAGGTCTTTATCTGCTTCAAGTTTATTTGTGTGTCTGGTCTAAGAAAAGGGTCCCATTTAATTATTCTGCATGTGGATATCCTGTTTTCCCCAGAGCTTTTGTTGAAGAGACAAGTTTTCCTCCATTGTATATTCTTAGCCCTTGTGTCAAAGGTCAAATGATTGTCCACATATGGATTTATTTCTGGACTTTCTATTCTGTTTCAAAGGTCATGTGTCTGGCTTTAGGATCCTGCACATGACCAACTGGGATCATCTCTGAGGTGCACAAATGATCAACACATGGAAATCAGTTAATTGACACACCATATTAACCCAACAAAAGATAACCATTGCATGGTGATCTCCATAGATGAAAAATAAACCAAACAATTTGACTAAATTCAGTGCTGTTTCATGATAAAAGCTCTCAACAAACTAAGAATAGGAGGAAATTATCTCATCATGATAAAAGCCACAGGTGAAATGTCCCCACTTAACATCATACTCAACAATGAACAACGGAAAGCTTTTCCTCCAAGAAAGGGATCAAGGCAAGGATGCCCATTCAGGTCTTTCTATACAACACAGTGCTGGGAGTCCTGGACAGCAATCAGTTAAGAAATAGAAATAAAAGGCATCTAACTTGGAAATGAAGAAGTATAATTATCTCTGCACAAGCATTTACACACTCACACACACACATATCTCAACCTTTTTACACAGATCCATTAAAGCATAGAATACAAAAATCACAAACATCAGTGAACTTATAAAGAACTACTCACAAAGGAAGTTCACTAAACAATCCCATTTACAATTGCATGAAAAATAATAAAATACTGGGAATGAACAACTGAGCTAAGGAGATCAAGCCTTTGTATATTAAAACTACAAAATATTGATGATAGAGCTTACAGCAGACATGAATAAATGGACAGACATCCCATCTCTGTGGATCAGAAGATTTAGTATTGTTAAAATGTCCATATGACCTAAAGCGATCTGCAGATTCAATGCCATACTTATCAAAATTCCAATGGCCTTTTTTTTACAGAAATAGGAAAAAAAATTCTAAAACTCATATGGAGCTACAGGGATCCCACATGACCAAAAGGTCTTGAGAAAGAAAAACGAAGCTAAAGAAATTGCACTTCCTGATTTCATGGTTTACAAAGCCACAGTAATTAAAATGGTTTCACTTCTAATCTTATCCTTTTAGAGTTAAAAGAGACACAGTCCTTGTGGCCATGTCCTGAGCTGCTTTCCTCTGCCCCCTTGTGTCATGATGTCCTGCCTCACCCATGCTCCCAGGGCTATGGAGTTGGCCATAGACTGAACCTCTGAAACTGTGAGCCAAAATAAACTTTTATATCTGTAAGTTGTTCTTGTCTGATACTTTGGTCACAGTGATGAAAAAGCAACTAAAAACATATCTAGATATGTTGTAGTTTAGGTATGAGTCTATTCAGAGATGAATATTATTAATAATAAATGCTTTCACTTGTGAATAACATATAACATAATCCAGGATAGACAACCCTCACCTTCCCCTCATGAAACAGTTCACTCTTGCTACAATGCTGTTGAAGACTGTGGATTTTTTTATTTTATCCTTTTGCTCTACCACCTTTTGCAGGTTGGCTTTAAAATCATTCTTATTACCTAAGACATGCAAAATGGTTGCTGAAGCTCCAGGTCCCATATTCAGGTCCAGGGAGAAAGAAGAGAGAAGGAGCAGCTCCAGCAATCTGTCCCTTGAATCAAAAAAGCAGTGACTTTCTGAAAAGTTTTCATCTCTTTGGAAGAAACAGCGTCATGTGGCAAGGAGAAGAAGCTAAGAACAATCGTGATTCATCACTTGGGGATGAACCTGTTGCTGCCCAGAATAAAACTTGGTTCAGCTGGGAAGGAAACTTATTGGGGGTAGCTGTTGAGTAATAAACTAGCAGTGTGTGCCTTAGGGACCGATTTCTGAATAAATAAGTTCTATTTTATGAGCTAAAGGCATACATATGTCTATGAATGCTCTTCTATATTCTTATGCATCAATATGAGTATGGATCTCTGGAAATGAATTAATATAGGCCAATAGGCCAAATGTTTAGAATAGTGCCTATTACCTCATAGGTATGGATATCAACATTTGTATTAGCTTTTCATCATGTGAGCAAAATACTCGACAAGAACAACTGAAAGGAGCAAAAGTTTATTTTGGTTCATGTTTTCAGAGGATTCAGTCCGTGGTCAGACAGCTCTATTCCTTTGGGCCTGAGGTGAGGTAGGTTGTGGAAGGGTGCATCAACTCATGGCAGCCAGAAACAGGGGGATAGGAATCAGGGAGAAGACCAACCCTTCCAGGGCACAGCCCCAGTGACCTCCTTGCTCCAGCTAGGCCCCACCCCCGCAGTGGTCCAGCTATCAAATGGATGCATCCCCCAGGGACAGAGCCCTTACGATCCAATCACTGCCTGAAAGCCCACCTCTGAACCTCTTTGTATTGGGGGGCCATGCTTTCAACACATGAGCTTTTGAGAGGACATTCCAAATCCAAACTACTATTTTGTCATTTTTTAAATTTTTAGGTGACAATATATTGGTATTATATATAGACAATTTCTAGAAGGACTTACTTTTCTCTCCACAATGATTACCAACTTATAGCACACAAGTGAGCAAAAGGGAGAAAGGAATCCTGCTGCTGGCCGCCTGCACCCATCACTGATTCCTGGAGAGGACCTTGGTGTGGGGACACTTCTGTGCTCTCTCTCTTTCTGCAGGAGCACATGTGTGGGTCTGTGGGGGTTGGGGGCCTCCCTACTGATGGTGCTGTGATGGATGTGGTGCCTGCCCTCAGCTCATGGCCTTCATTTCAGCCTGAGACTTTAGCTAAAGATGTCCTTTCATAAGTGACCAGCTCTGTGGTCCCAGCTCATGCTACATTCTGCAGAGTCCACTAACAAGTGCCTTTGGAGGTGCAGACCCTTCTGCTGCTTCTGGCCTTTGGCCCTGGTGTTCTCCCAATCCTCTCTCCCTCTGCAGGGGTCAAGGGCAGGTCCAAGAGTGTGATGTGTACCCAGGTCCAATCAGAAGAGGCAGCACTAGAGCCATGCTTGCCCACACCCTCATTCTCTACCAGTGATGCCCTCGGAGTTCTGCTCCTATTCTGGAGTGAGGAGGGACCTCTCCACTCCTCCTGTGGGAGGGAGGGGAGAAGCATACCCTTTCCTACAAGGGTTCCTGCTGAAGTCCTGGAGTCTCAGTACTTACTTCCTCCTTCTGCTTATATAGAAGAGGAGACTCAGCCTGGCCCTTGACACTCCAGAGGGAGTGTTGGCCTCCTGGGGATTCCAAGTCCCCTTTAGAATGTGGGCTCCCAGGGTCCTCTTTGCCATTTGTTTTCAGTCTTAGTAGCTAATTCTGGGTGGGTTGTGGAAGTGCCCCTGGATATTTGCTACTGTTACTTTAACCTAATTAGATATTACATAAGTTAATAAAATGTGGACATAAAAGGAAATAGAGCACTATTGCCTTAAAAAACTAAATTAGTTGGGAAACTTGAAAAGACAAGTTATTTAAAATGGGAGGGAGAGGGAATAATATTGAACAAATTATGTTATTATCTCATGTACATGTACATATATGTAACAACGAATCCTACCATTATGTAGAATTATAATGCACCCATTTTTTAAAAAGCAAAAAAAAAAAAAACCTGTTCAGGGGCTGGGGCTCAATATCAGTGGTAGAGCATTTTCCTAGCATGTGCGAATGTAATGAATAAGTAAATGAATGAATGAATAAATAAATAAAGCCGTTTAGTGGAATATTTGTGAGTTAATACAAAGTGGGTGGGAAACCATAATAAACATGAATGATTCCTTCCACAGATTGTTTCATGTGTGTCTGCAGCTATTGGTCATCCTCTCCTCACTGTGACCAAAACACCTAACAAGAACAACTTAGAGGAGGAAAAGTTTATTTTGGCTCATGGCTTTAGAGGTTCCATCCATGGTTGGATGACTCCATTGCTCCAGGCCTGAGTGAGGCAGAGCATCATAGCAGAAGGGCGTGCAGAGGAAAGCTGCTCAGCTCTTGGCAGCCAGGAGGCAGAGAGAAAGGGCTAGGTGCCAGGGACAAAATATATAATCCCCAAGGCATGCCCCAGTGACCTCCTTCCTCCAGCCGGGCCCCACCTGCTTACAGTCACCACCCAGTAGTCTATTCAAATTATTCATCCATCAAATGGATTAATAACCTCAGTGATGAGGTTATGGCCCCCGTGATCTAATCATTTTACCTCCTGCATTAACACAGGAGCTTTTGGGAGATGCCTCATATCCAAACCCATAACCAAAGCTTCATCTCGTTTTCTACGATTTGAAGCTAGCATTGAAATTTAGAGGAGTTTCATAGGAGATTAGGATATTCAATTTGCGGGCTCAGACTAGAACAAAGGTGTGGGCCCTACAGCGAAAGGCAAACAAGCAGTAATACATTCTAAATTGAAACAAAGTCTTCAAGGCGTGCATATTTCATCTTTAAAGATTTCTCCTTTTTAACCGCCAGCTTTTCAACTAGTGGGTTTAATCATTCTGGGTAATGGGGCTTTCACAGCAGCTCGTGATGCAACTGCCAGCCTGTCGGGCCCCTTGCCGGCGACTCCCAGCCAGCGAAGGACATGGTGCAGACTCCCATCTGTCTCAGGAAGCCCCCTGCCTCCTTCTCCCACCCCTCCTTCCTAGCATTTATTCTAGCATCTCTGTGCCCCTCGGTGCCCCCTGTTTGTCTGTGCTGCTGGGTGGAGGAGATGGGAAGCAGAGATGGTGAGGTGGGTGAGGAAAGACTTGACACTTGAGACTCTGCCCTGGGTTCCTTCTTGACCTGTCCCTCCATTTGTCTTCAATAGCTTGGAATAGTTAAAAAATATATATCAGATACGATGTTCTATGAGGATTAATATTGTATTAATAGTCCTCATTTAGGCTACATATCAGATTCCATTTTTTTTTTTTTTGGTGCTAAGAATTTTAAAATATGATAACATTGCCTATATCACTTTCCTACCTACACAGGCTTTTTCTATTAGCTTTGGACATACCTGGGCCAATAATGCTTTTCAAGTTAATAGGTTTTATCACCTGTTATGGTTTGGATGCAAGGGTTATGAGAGTCTTAACCTAATCAGTAATTAATCCCCTGATGGAATTAACTGAATGGTAACTGGAGACAGGTGAGGTGTGGCTGGAGGAGGTGAATCACTGGGGGTGTGCCTTTGGGGTATATATTTGTATTTGGCAAATGATGATCTCTCTCTCTCTCTGCTTACTGATCATCATGTGAGCTGCTTCCCTCCGCCACACTCTTCCATCATGATGTCCTGCCTCACCTTGAGGCCCCGAGGAATGGAGCTAGCTGTCCATACACTGAGACCTCTGAAACTGTAAGTCCCCCAATAAACATTCCTCCTCTACAATTGTGCTGGTTGGGTCTTTTAGTCACAGGAGTGGAAAAGCTGATTAAAACATCAGTAGGAGACGAGAGTCCTACTGTTTTTACCTACTTTTCTAGCTACCTACCTATTTCTGTCTCTTTCATCCATTCATCTGCTGTGATATATTCTGCTTGGATCATAGTGAATATCTGACAAGTGTATGACTGGTAAACATTGTAATCTTGAATAGCCCAAACTTTGGTCCGAGCTGTAATTGGGATTTTGTGTTTCTATTCTTTAGCCAACTTCAACTTCTAATGTCTTCCTGTCCTTTAATCTGTATTTTTCCTATCTATTCCCTAACTCCAAGCCTGCTCTGACCTCTGACCTCCACAAATTCCTTTTTTTTTTCTTTCTGGCCTTAGATCTTCCCAGACAGCTCTATGTTCCTGCTCTGCCCTGAATTGAATCTGTACAAAATCAAGCAAACACAACTGTTCCCTCCACATCCTTCTTCCATTCCTCTACAATCTATCCCCAAAAGAACCTTTTAGAGACAAACTTTAAATTTTCAAAACTGCATAAAGTAAGACAGGTATCTGCTACATCTGTGACAAACACTAACAATAGCGTCTGTATGGTGTAGATATTGGGCCATGCTAGGACACAGTGAGGGGGTCAATGACAATAGGAATTTGAAGGTAGTATCTACTTATCATGCTGGTTTCTTCTTCAACAGCCCCAAACACCCAGTTCCGGGTTCAATGAGGCTGTATTTTCCATCTACTTCCCAGCTGCACCTATTTGGTCTGGTCAGGGCTGCTTTTCAGGGAGCAGAGATGGTGTATATTTTGGGTTTTGGTGGCATCTGCTGCCTTAATTGCACTGTTAGTCCTTAGGGGCTCTCCCAATTCCCAGGAGCATGATGTGCCAAGTGCTGAACTCTGTACCATAAAACCAAGAAGGGCAGAGGATGCACTGTGCCCTCTGCCTGCTGCAGTACACACCAATTAGCTCTGGTCCCTGCCCGCCAGCCCACGTTAGCTCCTGGCACTGCTCACTCTGCCTGCCCAACTCCTTGCCCATTGGCAGTGCTCTCCACCAACAGTGAATTACCTGGAGGTCTCAGACAAGCCTCAGTGCCTCTAGCCTTGGGATCTTCTTCCCTTTGCCTAGAACTCTTACCTCTCTCCTCCCCAATCTCCTTGGCCTGACACACCCCAGTTTCCCCATTAAGTCTCAATTTAGAGTCTGCTTTCCCCTGAAATCCTTCTTTAGTCCCCAAAGACTTAGAGCTTTCTCAGTATCCTGCTTTGTTTGATACACCTTGCCCCACATCCCATGGTACTTAAATTACCTTTTCACATCTTGGTCTCTCTTATTGATCATAATTTCTATGGAATTAGAAACCATCTTTACCTTCTGATTCCATTGCACCCGTTGGGAGCACAATAAAATCCGTGCATAGGCATCTGTGAATGATCGAGAAGCTATGACTGAATTTGTACAAGGCTCAGCTGGGCTCCCAACCCAATTTAGATGTGACCACATGCTGCCCGGGAGGGCGCTCTCTCAGTCCACACAGAGGGCACCTTCTGGCTCCAGCAATGCTGCTCATCTGGGAGATGCTGCTCTGCATGGATTGCTTACCCATCCACGACAGGGGACACATGTGCCTTCCCTGTGACCCCTGCCTAGATTTGTCATCACAAGGAGAGGAGAAGGAGAGAAACAAGCCTCACCACTACCAGAGTATTAGGCTTCGAGACAGCAAATTTTAGGGAATTAAGAAATCTAATCAGCCTGTGCATGAACAGGGAATCTGCGAACTCCCGGGTGTGGAAGGAAGCTGAAGTATCCTGAGGGAGATCCTAATTAAAACGCAGCCGATTACAATTCCTCCGAAAAAGGAAAATGAAAGGACTAAGAAACATCTGCTGTGGATTGGTGAAGGACTGCTCAAGGAGGCAGAATGTGAGTGAAGGGGACTCTTGGCCTGCGTGCTCTCCACTGGGCAGAGCTGGTGGGGACAAAAGTAGGCCTTCAGGGTTGTGTTAGCCAGGGAGGCAGACAGAAGAGGTCAAGAGGTCAAGGTCTGGGGGACATGAAAGGGAACTGGGCAAGGCTCCTGGTGGTGCAGACCAGGACTGAGTCAGTCCCACCCCTGGAGCTCTCTCCAGGTTGCCTGGCAACCAGTGAGTGACCTGAGGGCCCGCCCCTTGGTGGGAGGGGCTGTGCCTGGCATCCCTTTCTCCAGTGCCCTCAGTGCTGGTGATCCACAGGGCCACTCTAGATACCTTGCACCTGGCTCAGTCCACTTGGGACCCAAGTCTCTTCTGCAAGGTCACGTTCATGCGCACCCTGTACACAGGCAGAGTGACAGTGGAATTCCTTTCCTCTCACCTGGAACCAGACTCACAGGTTGTCCCACTGAGCCCGGATGCAAGCACACCTCACTGTAGGATGCAGAGAACACAGGAGCCCCTGACATTGTGGCTCTTCTGCCTGTGCTTAGGTGACTCCCTGATGTTTGTCCTGGGTCTTTTCCTGATGAGTCTCTAAAGAGAAGTTCAGACCTGACTAGGATGTGGACTCAGATGTCCTAGATATAATCTTGAAATTGCTGCACTGGAGGAGAACTGGGGGGTCATACAACCCAGCCTCCCACCAACATGGGAACATAAAAAAGTAGAAGCCCAGGTACTATTTGAGCAATTTTAGACAACAGTCCTATCAGAATTTTCAAGCAATGGGACAGGAAATACATGCGATTGGTATGCACAAAGGATGTGAGTCCAGAGCCTCCAGGAAGCAGCAGGATTGGTCTAGGTCCTGAAGGTGGAATTTCAAAGGTGAATAAATGGGAGCCAGGAGCCCCAAGGCTTAAGAAAGACAAGAGCAGGGCAGGACAATTCTAAGGACGACCTGGAGAGAGAGCACTCTAAGAAACCTGGATGGAGCCTGTGTCAATGATGTGGCCATGTCTCCAGACATCCCAATAATCTGATGCTGTATAATAAACTACCCCAAAATGCAGCAGCCTAAAACCACAACTTTAGTGCTCAGGAGTCCGGACAGGTCTTAGTGGATGACTCTTCTGGTCTACACTGCATCAACTAGAGTCTCTCAGAGCACTCAGTTGGCGGCTGGGATGGTTTGGGCTGCAGGATAAAATGTGGCTTGTTCAGGTACCTGGTGTCTTGCTGGAGATGGTGGGAAGGGTGATCTTAGCCTGGCCACTCTCCCTCTGTACAGTCTTGGGGCCTCTCCATAGGTTTTGTCCTGCAGGGCAGTCTCGCTTCTCAAGCTGCCCAGGGCTTCCCGACAGCGCACCAAGAGATGCAGACAGAGCTGAGGGGCTGCTCATGTCACTTCCGCAAGTCCTTAGCATCATTTTATGTTTCTCAAATTCTATTCATCAGGCAAATCACCAAGACCGTATAGATTCACTCAGACCTCTCTTCTCGAGAGTTTGTTTCCACAGCAACTATTTATAGAGCTCTTACCTTGGCCAAGCCTTTGCTAATTGCTACTGGGGTTGCAGATATGAGTTCTTCATGCTCCTGACCTGGGGAAGTTCACGGTCTAGTTGTGGAGGCTGATGTGTCTACTGACAATATCCATGTGGCGGGAGAGATGAAAAAAGAAAGGTCAAAAGAGCAAAGAGCAAAGCAGCCTGCCTCAGAGGTTTGCACATGGAGACCTGTGGGCCAAATCCAGCCTCTTACCTTTTTTATAAATGAAGCTGTATTGGAACCCAACCATGCCCATTTATTTACATTCTGTCTAGGTCTGCTTTTGTACTATAACGACACAATGTTTGGTGCAAAGGTCCTGACCTGCAAAGGCTAAAATATTTGCATTCTAGTCCTTTCTCTGCAGCTATCTCAGTAGGTGTGGCTGTAATTCCAAGAATCATAAATCCAAATCTGGGGCAATTTTTCAGGAATTGTTTTAGTGTATTTGAATACTGTCACTTTCCCTAGATTTATTTCACTTTGTACCTTGATTTTCTCTTTATTTTCATTTTAAGATATATTTTTACTTTTATTATATTGTGTATGCCTTATTTGTATTATATAAATTTTTACTTATCAAGAACCTTTTATATATGAAATTTCTAATAGCTATTGCTGACAATGGACCTATTATCTAATAGTGAAAAAGTCAAGTATAAAATAACAATTATATAAGGCACAAGGCTAAGCAGAAATGGAACAAGGCTGAGACCAGCCGTGTGCTAGATTTCGTGTATGTTATTCATTTAAATTTCATAATAATCTTATTAATACATCATTTTATAAAACAAACTAAGTCTCAGAAAATTAAAGTAGCTTAACAAACCAAAGTTAGTCAGTATGTGGTAGAATTGAAATTTAATTACAGATTTACTATTTAAACTATCTACTGAGGTTTCATTAATTTTTTTTCTATTACTATATTTTCTATTTCCACCATTTATATTTAGGTCCTCTTCAAATCTGCAGATAATTTTTTCATAGAGTTATTATATTCCTGACTCTCTTCCCTTGTATCTTTGAATATTTTAAAT
Source organism: Xerus rutilus (assembly GCA_028644305.1). Classification (NCBI taxonomy): domain Eukaryota; kingdom Metazoa; phylum Chordata; class Mammalia; order Rodentia; family Sciuridae; genus Xerus; species Xerus rutilus. Next base: position 11,726,158 of record CM053403.1, on the reverse strand, counting down.
GTACTTAAGTTAAAAGCCCCATTTCTAGTCTGTCCTTGACTCCAAACATGACAGAATGTGCTGTGTAAAATGTAACATACTGAAACTAGAAAGATAGCTACATTTCACTGAAACTTAGTTTCCATGTCTACAGAATGGCTCTGTTAAATTTTTATTACTCATGTTTCTTGGGATGTGAATCTGACATTTGCTACATCTGACAGCCCTCATTGACATTTATTGATCCTGAAGTTTGTGATTTTGTTTTTTGTTTTTTTACTACAAGCTCATCTGTAGTAGCACTTGTTTTCCTTTATAAATTCTTTATGCTTTGACTTAGACATTCCCTGAGGAATGTAGCATTTGCCTGTACAGACAACTTATAGAATTTACCTGTTCTGGACTAATTTTTTGGCACATTTCCCCACTTGGGGTTCCTCAATCACACTGAGTGTCAGTCTGGATTCCATGGGCAGGATTAGAGTATCCGTTAGTGATGAATTTTCCTCCTGCTCAATTGATGGGCAAGTTTCCTTGCACCTTCTGCAAGCAGAGAATAAATCAATGTTTTATTTTATCTGTTTTTTAATTTCTGTGTCTCTATCAATTTTGTCGTCTTTTGTACCTGTTTTTTAGGGGGAAGGGAAAGTACTGGGGATTAAACCCCGAGGTGCTTAACCACTGAGCCACATCCCCAGCCCTTTTTATTTTTTTGAGACAGGGTCTCACTAAGTTGCTTAGTGCCTCACTGAGTTCCTGAGGCTGGCCTTGAACTTGTGATCCTTCTGGCTCAGCCTCCCAAGCCGCTGGGATTACAGGTGTGCACCACCATACCTGGCTTTGTACTACTACCTTTGAATTGATATTTTTCATATCATATTTTTCTAACTACCAGTGCAAAAGTCATAAGCTTCAGTATTTTTACCCTTACTATAGTTAACTGGATATTTAAACATGTATATTTAACTTTAAACAAGGTTAAAGCTTATCTTGTTGAATAATAAAAGGACTATAGAGGGTTTTTATGCTGTTTATCCTCAAATAAAAACATGTCTGTTTAGTTTTTTTTTTTACAAACTCATACATGAGACACAATTTAATGCTTTGTACAGTTGAAGACTGTTTTGATTCGTTCACAATTTTTTTTTTTTTTTTTTTTTGTATTGAGGATTGAACTCAGGAGCCCTCCACCACTGAGCCACATCCTCAGCCCTATTTTGTGTTTTGTTTAGAGACAGGGTCTCACTGAGTTGCTTAGCACCTGGCCGTTGCTGAGGCTGGCTTTGAACTTGCAATTCTCCTGTCTCAGCCTCCCAAAGTGCTGAGATTATAGGCGTGCACCACCATGCTTGGCTTTGATTCATTCACGCTTTTAAAAATGTTTAAAAAGATTTGATTTTGGCTTACTGTCTCTCCTTTAATCTCATGCTTTTTTGAAGGTTAATCTTCTGTTTGAAGTATATATCTTATGAAGGGCTACAGTACTAAATATGATTTTTTTGTGTTTATTTAAAAATGTCTTTCTTTCACTATTATTCTTGAAAGATGATTTCTCTGAGTGCAGCTATTCTAGATGAACAGTGATTTTTCTTTTGGTTCTTTTAAGACATCATTCCATGGTCATCCCACTTCCATTTTTAAAGTTGAGAAGTTGGCTGTTGGTCTGTTTCTCCTTTGACAGAAATGCACATTTTTTGCTTCCTGAGATTCATTAGATTTCTGTACCCAAGGAATAGGATTTTTCAATGGTTTTGAAATTTTTTCAGTTAATGATCTTTTAAAATATGGCCTCCTCCCTGTTATCTCTTTTTGAACCAACAAATTGGTGGTTTGTTAGACCATCTGGTTGTATCCTGTGTGACTACTGGTATCTTCTTTCTTGATTGTTATTCTGGTAATTAATCAATCCTACTGTCTACTTCACCAAGACACTTGGTATCTCTGTAGAACCTGTCATTTGAGTCATTCTTAGAGTTTCTAATTTTCATTTATTTGCTTATTTTTTTCTAAAGTTTCTGTTTGATGCTTTTAAAATTTTTCCTCATCGGTCTTGATAGTTTGTGTGTTGGGGGGTAGGTTTTTGAGTTTTAGTCATACTTTTAATACTTAGTTTTTTCAAATATATTATTTATGCCAACTTTTTATTTTGTCCATATTAATTCCAACGTTCATCACCTGTAAGAGCCTAGTTTTGCTGTCTGGGTTTCTGTCTGGGCTTCTTGTTTTTTATCTTGATAGTGACTTGCTTCTGTACCTTATGTAATTTGTTACTGTAAGAGCATATTTCTTTAATGTTATTTCTAGGAGACCTGAATTAAAGTACGTTCCTCAAAAGAGGATTTACTTGCATTCTGCACTACTGAAACACTGGAATACTTTCAACTACATTTTTGGTTTGGAATACTTTCTGGATTTTACATCCCACATGAATTCTGGACCCAAACTCATGTGCAGATGGGCTTATAGGTAGAGATTTCTGGAGAGATTATACTCTGCTTTGTCCAGAGATAAGCAAACATTCCAACCTTGCTTTCTGGAGATGAAATTAATTGTTTTATATTATTTGTTCTAAAGAACTTATGGCAATCTCATCTTTCTTTATAGACTCCTGATGCAACTTTCCCCCTGAGCAAGTCCTAGGTTTTGTCTACTGTTCTCTAGGTGTATGGTTTGTTAAAACCTGAGTTCTGGGCCACCAGAGACTGGCAGATAGTTCTAGGAAAAATATTTTTCCTTATAGACTGTATTTCCCATCACTTCTGACCCTTAGAGATTTCCTTAATTTTAATTTTTTATTCAGAGGTTTAATGAATTCCTTATCAGGAAGGTTATTCTGGTTATCAACTTCATCTGGAAATAGACGTCATGGGTTAGTTTTCTAGCCCCTGTGTCACAGACAGGAAAGCAATTTAGGCTTTATGTAGACAGAATCCTCCAAGAGTGTGCCTTGAGCAGGCATGAAGTCTCGGTTCCTAATCCTGCTTGAGTATCGAAACCGCAGTCTTTGCTTCTAAGATCCATGTTCTGTTCTAATGCCAACTGGCATATTCATATCAGCTCATTTTAAAATTCACTCTGGCACTTTAGAATTGTCCCTGATGTCTTTTAAATACTGCTGCATTTCAATTTTGTCATTACCTTTAGCCAACCATTCCATGTGAGAGGCCCTGCGGTGGTTGGGAGCAGTCTCAGGCTGAGCTCTAGACCCCCCTGGGTCTTAGAAATCTTCACAATCAAGTAGGCATAATCATCATTCCTACCTCTTGGAGTTGCTGTAAGGATTCAGTTCATCAGTCCCTGGGAAGCACTCAGAACAGTCCTGGCATGCATCTGTGCTGTGTTAGTGTGACCTAGTGCCACCAGGATGCGTTTGGACCAAGACAGCCTTCATGCTTTAGATCAGGCTTTCCTAGGCTGACTTTGCTGCCTCCAAGTCTGTGATCCTTCCATCGCACTGTTACTTCCAGCAGTGATAGGAGAGGTGTTCAGTCAGAAGCTATATGAACCTTAGTGAGAAAAGATAGAGATCTGCTGCCTAAATTAGGGCTAGAAGATAGAGGTTTGGTTGTTGAATAATGAGATAAATTTCTACTTCATATACCCAGGGGAATAAAAACTAAAATCAAAGGGATGGGTAGATCGGAAAGGTAACTAAAATTGATGTCCAAGTTTAGGGCAGGAATTGACCAAGAATTCAGATGAGAAGACAGGACCCAGCACAAGTGTCCTTGTGGAAGAACAGCACAGTGCCCACATGTGCCCTCTGAGTGCAGCTCCATGGCTATTTGCCAATCAACCACTGAACACAATTTGAACCTTTTCTTTTCCAAGAGCAGATAATATTTTTTTCCAAATAAGATTCTTAACATGAGCTAGAACAGGCAGTTACATAAACCATCCTGTGAAATCCACCTGGATGTGAACAAGAGCTTTGCCGCTCAGCTTCCTCAACAGCTACCATGTAGGTGATCTAACCTGAGAGGCGTTGAACCAAGAGGTATCCAGTTGGGAGACGGTCTCTTATTGAGTGACACCAGGGAGGTGTTGGGTGATGAACTATTTCAGACTTTAACTCATTACCTGGAAGCAGGATTCAGGAGTGCTACAGAGAGACCTGCATGTGTGCTCCAACAGAAGGGACTGGGAATGCCTCGGAGGAGGGATGGAACAAGGGGAGTGGGGCCATGGGTTGGATTAAAAGTAACCTGGAGAAGGGAAGTGTGTTAGTCACCTTCCCAGCACTGTGACAACCTAAAAGGAGGAGAGGTTTATCTTAGCTCACGGTTTCAGAGGTTGCAATCCACAGTTGCTCGGATGTATCACCTTGGGCCTCTGGCAAGGCAGGATATCATGGCAGGGGCACATAGTGGAGAAAAACTGCTCACTTCATGGAAGCTGCAGGGAGAGAGAGCAGCATGAGAGCCTGCTTTTATAACAAAGTCGCTTCTCCAAACCCACTGCAGTATGAATCCATCTGTAGGTCAATGCCCAGATGAGGTCAGAGCCCTCGTGATCCTGTCTCCTCAAAGCCTCCACCTCTGACTATTGCTGCACTGGGGACCAAGCTTCCAGCACATGAGGTTTTGGGGGACATTTAAGATCCAGACCATAGCAGGATGTGAAGCAGGTGCTTCCTACGCGCTGTGGTCAAGGTGTTATCCTCGACAGACGAGCATGCCATTAGGCAGAATCTTATTTCTCCAAGACGCCTTGGGCCCCAGTTGGTCCCAGGTCTTTGAATAGACTTCAGGGAACACCCTCATCCTGTTTCCATGGCACCTGTCTCCCTCATTCTCAAAACAGTATCAGCCAGTGCCGTAGGGCAAGTTCTCCAAAATCTGGCAACACTCTATCAGTTTCCAGAAATACAACTGGAAGCTTCAGCCTGTCTGACCTTCTGAAAGATGCAACGATGAGGGTCAGGACCAGATGAGGCTGAGGTGAGTGAGGAGCTGAGTGTGGAATGTAAGGGGGCTCCACTGTCCAGATGAGGTCAGTGCCAGCTCACCACAAGCATGACCCTGAGAATGAGTGCTTCCTAAAACTAACCCCCAACATCCTGCTCACACTGGTACCCTGATGACAATCATGTACCTTGTGGGGTTGAGAGGAGAATAAAATAAAAATCATGCAGGGAAAGTAATTAGCAGAATGCCTGATACATGGGAACTGCGAACATTCACCCACACCCCGTCTTCTCTCGCTCATGCCATCCCCAGCATGTGCCAGTCTCACCACACTGTGGGGAGGTGGCCAGAGGAACTTTCTTGACTTTTTTTGTTCGAATTTGAAATTTCAAGCCTCTGAGAAGGAAAAAAGCATCCTGTTAGACTAGATCCCTATCGTTCTGAAAGCAAAAATGAAAATCGGTCCACAGTGTGCACTCTCCAATATTTATAAGCAATAATATACATTGTACTATACAGAAATGGGATATTTTATTATATGCTTTTAAATAATAACTTATTCTGTCAAATACTGAAAGCTCCTGCTCAGTAGCCATTCCTTTTCCTCTGGAAGAGACTTCCTCTTATAACCTGGGTTGTTCCTTGACTTCTTTGGAGCTATAGCAAGAGCATAGAAATGATCCAGGTCAATAAGACCGGGGAAGTTTTAAGTATAGCTGGAGAGAATTTTAATCCCTCAGAAATGGAGTGACTTGTAATCCCAGTGGCTCAGGCGGCTGAGGCAGGAGGATTCCAAGTTCAAGGCCAGCCTCAGCAACTTAGTAAAAGCCCTAAGCAACTTGGTGACACACTGTCTCAAAACAGGGCTGGGGATGTGGCTCAGTGATTAAGTGCCCCTGGGTTCAATCCACCTTGGTACCAAAAAAAAAAACCAACAAAACAACACACACACACACACAAACCGGAGAGACACATGGATGTGCTAGTGTTACATAGCTGGTAAGAGGTCCTGCCCGTGTTTGCTAAACATAGTGTCTGTAAATATCAGAGCACTGCAGCTATGATCTGAGTATGGCTTGTCCCCCAACCCCTCCAAAGTCATGCAGGAGTTTAATCTCCAAAGTCAAATGCCAGTGGCATTAAGAGGGCAGAAACTTAATCCAACTATAATGTTTGGAGGTGGGGCCTTTGGAAAGTGCTTAGGTTTAAATAAGGTCCTTATGGTGGCATCCTCGTGATAGAATCCTGTTGGCTTCATAAAGGGGACAGGGACCAGACACAGATAAAGACATGCACATACCCCATCTCTTGCCACATACAGCCTGAAGGTCATTATCAGAACTGAGTCAATGCCAGGGCCGTGCCCTTGAGCTTCCAAAACTGTGAGCTAAACAAATCTCTTTATAGAGTTAGCTTGCTTCAGGAATTTTGTTATAGTTATGAAAAATGGACTAATACAGTGACTGAGTGCTTGGAATATTGGAAGTTCTGAGTTGGAAGCTAGTTTCAAAGTTAAACATTAGCCCCTAGGAAATAAAGTTGCCTCAGAACTTTTCTTTTGTCTTAAATGTTTTGTTTTGTCCCTACCCTCGTAGTTTCCGAATTCTTCTTTAAAAGAGAACTTTGTCCTACCATCTCTTCGAAGATAGAAAAACATTTGACAGCTGTTGGGTGGCACTTGTAGGAGACCAACCAGGTCTGGAGCCACCAGGAAGGATGGAAGGAAACTGAGAAGCAAGGGAGTGAGTTTAGCTCCGGTCCTGCCTGATCTGTCCCCTTGCTCCCTGGGAATGTGACATTGAAGTCATTGCTCCCATCCGCAGGCTGCCAGTTGGGCTGTCAGGAAAATTCAGCAGGAAGCTCTTGGCAACAAGTGTACAGCAAGCTCCCAGGAGCTCGTCTGCAAAAGCACTTGTTGGAAGCAACCTGAGACACCTGTGAATCGACCATGTGCGAGTTGGTGTAAATTTCTAGCATGGTGCCTTCATTTGCAGGTGTGAGGGAGAGATGAGAGAAAATAGCTACCACAGCCTGAGCTGAGTGAGGTCAATGACGGAAGGTACCAAGGAAGCTGGGAGCTTCGACCTGAGAAATCACAGAACATATTCTGTGAAATTCCAGAACATTTTTGATCCAGGAAGGAATATTGGAGATCTTCACATTTCCTGGGCTCCAATCCAAATGATATGTCAGAGGTAGGCAAAATTTCTGTTAAGGCGTCAATGGCTAATATTGTTGGCTTTGTGGGCCATCAGTTTCTGTTGCAACCACTCAGCTCTGCCCCTGTTGTGTGAAAGCAGATATAGACAATGTATAAATGGATGAACATGGCTGTGTTCCGATAAAACTTTATCAACAAAAATGAGCCAGGTGGCTTGCAGAGGGGAGTTTGCCAATGCATATCCTAGGGTCCTGAAGAGACAGAGATGTAGCATCTCCACTATGATGGGCATTGTCCAAATCCTGGGAAAATAAGGCAAAAGAAAGTTATTGGCCTTTTCCCTAGGACTTTAGTTTCTCCTTCTAATTTCCCCTTCCTTCTCTTTTACTGCAAACATCATCACTACTTGGCTTCTGAATTGAATATCTTCTATGGGTCAGACCCTATTCCAGAAGCTTTATAGGTTTTAGCCTTAACTTCAAACAATCCTGCCACAAAGGAATTATTATTTCTATTGTACTGACTAAGGAAATCAGAGCTTTAACTTGCCCAAGCTCTGGAGCTCATAGGTGCCAGAGCTGGACTGTAATCCTGGGTCTTTTTCACTTCAAAATACCTGCTGCTTCTAAGAGGCATCATGGATTCAGAAGGAGGAATCCAGAGACAGGCTGCCTGGCAGTGAATTCTGTCTGTCTTTGGACAAGTTATTTAACTTTTCTGTGTCTCATTTTCCTCATCTCCAAAATGGGGGCAATGGAAGTACTTACATCATTGAGTATGAGATGATTAAATTAATTGAAGTAAGTAAATCTCCTTCACAACCTACAATACACATAGTAGTGTACCCACTGAGATAACCAAGCATCACCTGGCTCTAAAGGTTCATAGTGTGGAGGTTTAGGAACACCGTGCCAGCCTGTCAAACATTGAGGAGAAACAGGTGGACCATGGAGTCATGTGTCTCAGCCCAAGTTCTCTAGGTGTGCACACCAGATCCACTTTTTGGACAGTCACTCACTATGGGGGGAATTGCGAGGAGCAAGTGTGTGTATGGGGAGGCCTGGAGAAGGACTCAGAACTGATTCAAAAGGCAATAAGAGTTCCTGCTGGATGTTTAAGCAGAACCTGATGCCTGGCTAAGGACCAGGGAGAATGTATATTGGGAGAGACCTTGCAACATGAGCTCTCTAAGTACAGGTGCTTGTCTTATCTTCAGGTGGGAGCGAATGACCTCTGACTGTGTATGCAGACCTTCCTACCCCCAGCCCCAAGTGATTTGGCACCTACTAATGAGATTTCGGGAAGGCTGTTAAAGAGAATTAAATAGCAGTTTTTGCAAACCCAATATTAATTTTTAAGTAGTTAGCAGGGGTGAGTCCTCACTGCTCAGTGTTAAACAGAGCAAGTGATGAGCTACTGCTCAGCAGAGAGGAGGCAAGGGTAACCTCTCAGGTTACCAAGGATAATGGGTGCTTCTGAGTCAATTCTATCCATTTATTTCCATGGATAGAGTCACAAATTGTTTCTGAGCACTGTCTTCACTGTGAGAATGATGCTAGTTGTTGAAGAATAATACCAATAGTGATGATAGTATAATTACAGTAGTAGAAATTTATTGATCACATACTATGTCTAGAAGCCAGTGAGAATTTTATATGAACATTCTCCTTAATCCTGTAACTTAGCTGCAAAGTATCATTAGCCTCATTTTCCATGTGAGAATTTTGAACTGAAAAGAGCAGAATGCAGGTCCTTAGACTTTCACTGTGCTGTGAGCCAAATATTTAAATAAATGAACATTACGTCATATGCTAAACTGGAAATATACTGTAGCAATTGTTAACATTTATTGCATACTCTCAATGTGCCAGACATGATGATCACTCTTTCTTTCCAGGTGAGATCTCATTTATTCTTCTTGAAGCATTATGAGTAGTTACTATAATCCCCATTTTCCAGATTGGGGAAAGTGAGGCATAGAGGAGGTTATAAGGGATGTGTCTAAAGTTAGACAACTAGTCAAGGAAGAGCAGGATTGAAACCTAGTTGTCAAGTTGGTTAATCTAACCAACATTCATTTTATTCATCTATATAATAGGATTAACAAAAATATTTATCTGAGGTAGTTGTTACAGGATTCAAGAATCCAATCCACATAAAAATTTAACAGAATGCTGGGATAATTTTCAGGCTCCATCACAACCTCACCTTGGTCTGTTCTGTTTGCTCCTCAATCTTCAGGGACAAGGACATTGTCGGACACAATATTGCTGTCAATAAATATTTGTCACATATATGTTAAAATATCCGCTATTCTTGTTATTGTTGTTGAAGAGAGATGGAGGATCATTTTCCATCAAACCCCTGCAGGAATTGAGGGAGCAACAAAGAGTAAGGTGTGCTGGAGAGGGGAAAGAAAAGATGGGGCAACTGCTCTGACTTCAAGTATCACAGGGTGGTGGAGATGCTGCACTTGAAAACCAGCACCCCACGCTTGGGAGAGTTCTCTGGAGGTGTGTGTAGTGGAGGTGATTATTCCAGAGGCCAACACTTCCCCAGCCTGGGGAGTGGAAAGCTGAGGTGGAAGGATTCTGTGCAGGGAACAGAGGCTGAGTCTCTTCTGCAGTGGTGGTTCTTCCTGTGGCCTTAAGAGAAAGGCGGCCAGTGAGAAGAGGAGATAGGAGTGATGTCTCAGAGAACAGGGAGGTTGTCTCAGACCAAGGTAGAGCATTACAAAAAGGTCATCAACAACAGCACACTCTGCAGAGTTCATTTCAAGAGCTAGCTGCACAGGGGGATGTGCATTAGAAGGTGTTGCATGAACTTGATGAAGGTCATGGTGCAAGTAAGGGGACCTGGGCTTGGGCTCTATTAAATTCCCAGACCTAACCATTGTGCGTCTTTCTGTCATTTCTCAGTGCTTCTCTTTGGCTTCCCAGCTTCAATCTGCACATCCCTTGAGCACACCTGTCCATGCCCTTGATTCTTCTGGGATTCTCATCTTCCTCTATCTGTTGGGTCAAAATGTTTGCAGTTTTTAAAAAGCTCCAACAGTCTACTATTACACAGTCACATCTGGTTCTTCCTACCTATAAGTCATCAAATGTTTTTTTCTTCATCTTGTCATTTATAATGCTTCTATAACACTGATCTCCTCTTGCCTTTTATTACACAAGTAATCGTATATTGCTTTTTGATCCACTTGGGGCCCTTTAGGGCAGGATGGTTCTCTTAATCTTGGTGTCCCCATGACACTCAGCAAGCTGCTTTTGACATAGCATGGGATCAATAACACTTGTTAAGTTGAAATAAGACATAAACAGGGTATATTTCTCTCCATCTGTTACCTCCAAACTGGTCATTAGAGATGCCTGTTGTCAATAGACCCAACATTTATATAAAATTTAAAGAAGAAACTAAAAATAATCTTCAGCAAAAAGTAAGGTACATGAAGGTGGGAAAATCTAAATGTGGAATGATAGGTCACTAGTTGCATAAATTTTAGTGTATTCACAATGATAGCAAGGTGTGTGTTTATAAACAGCTATGGAGTGATATCCAGATTACATTCTAGACTAAAATAAGTAAATTAAGTGGAGAAAAACATTCTGTTAAAGAAAATAGAGTGAGGACATAAATTAAATATGTAATGTATTTGTGTGTGTGCACGCACGTGTATACAATACATATATATTTATACTTATGATGGGAAGACAAAAACCCAAACAAAGGTTATAATACTTATCAGGTCAGTGAAGAAATGAAGTGAGAAGCAGAGTGGAGAGGCTAAATAAATCTCTGAATATACCTTGCTTTATAGACTTAGCTCTGGAACCAGGAAGACATTTTATATGATCACAAAGCAAAATCAGATTTACAAAATAGCAATTTCTAAACATTGAAATCAGAGAGAAAGAAATCAGCTTAACTATGTGTGTTGGGATTATGGAACAACCAAATGGAGAATTATTTCAATTGATTTCAAAACACAATAATAGGACTACATCTCTGGTGGGATACACTGTATAGATGAAAACATCTATAAATTAAATTTATACCTCTACAATAATCAATGTTGGTGTAGTGTTGATAGTCTGTTGATGATTCTGAAATGTCCATGTGTGCATTGGGGGACAAATTAAATGAGTAGTTACGTCATTGGAAACCAGAATTATTAGCATTGAGGAAAGTATATAGGTATCAGATTAAAAACATGAAGTAAAATCTACATATTCCTGAATTTGAATTGGGACTCTTTCCAAAACAAATTTTAAATAAAGGTCTTCATTTAAAATAACAAAACAATGGGCTGCAGGTGTGGCTCAGTGGTACAGTGCTTGCCAAGCATGCACAAGGCCCTAGGTTCAATCTCCAGCACTGCAAGACAACAACAGTAACAACAACAAAAAAACAACAACACCTTGCCTCCTAGCCCAGCCCACTAATGAAGCTTAGATCAACCCTGCAGAACTAAGCTCCTGTGACAATCAGAGTTTGGTCTCTAAACACCATTTCCCAAATTAACAAACAAACAAGGATCTCTGGAGAAATGTCTGATTCCAGATCTGGGGCAGACACAATTATAAGACAAGTCAGGATCCATCTTCCTGGAACCCAGGAAACTATTATACTTTTGTGGGAACCTGTCACAAAGACACAGCAGCCAGCTTAATGGGACAGCTCATGGCAAAAACAGAATAACAACTACAAAATATTTAAATATGTTTTTATAATACTACTTAAACCTGTTTTTTGTTTCAAGTAGTAATGAATTAACAAGGACTGGACTAATCCTCCTGCTGTAAACAGCTTGGAAACAGAAATGTGTGTGGGGAACCCAGTTTCCCATTCTCGTGGAATGGACAAGTGAGATGGACGATTGTGCTGCATTTCTTTGTGGAGGAAGTCTAGACCTGGTTTAGTGTGCAAGGTCTCAGGTGAAGCCTGGCAGCAGTCTTGCTGAGTTAAAGATCAAGCATTTGAAAAGTTAACATGACTATAATTTTTAACACAGAGACCAGAGTGGAGTGCCAACAATAGAAATAACTTCACCAACCCGCACATAGCTTTTTCTGAGCCTGTTGCTGAATGTTAAACTGTCACTGTGTGATACAAATGTATAGCATGTGACTAGGTTGTGCAAAGCATAACCAGGGAGCCCAGAGTTTGATAATTCCCGGATCCCACACAGAGCTGGAGGCATGAGTGTTCTGATCAACCTGCAGGAAGAGTCGTTGCTGTACACCAGGCACTCAGTAGAGACCCTAGAAGGGTCATGCTTTAGCAGTAGGGATAAACCAGACCAGATCAAGCAATGCTACAAATCCAGCCTAACAAAGCTTCAAAACAAACCTCAAGAGGATTCCGTCATCATCCAGTAACTTGAATGCATGCTGGAACAAAGACCAGCGCTCTTTGAAGAGAGACACTTTGATGGAAGATCATGGATGGTTTCACAGATACATGTTTGTCTAAATGTATCAAACTACATACTTTATGATGTTCCATTTTTTGTATTTTTTAATACCTCAATAGAACTGTAAAAACTGGCTGAGGATTTGAGCAGACACTCAAAAGAAGATGAATGAATGACCAACAGACATGGAGAGACGCTCAACTTTGTTAGTAATGAGGAAGAGACTGAAAACTGCCATGAGATTGCACTACCTGCCTGGCAAAATGCCTGATGTCCAAATGACTGATCGTGCCAGGTGTTGGCAGGCACGTGAAGCTGGAACACATACTCACTGCTTGTGAACATATGAAATCGTGTACTTACACTTTGGAAAAGTATTTTGTGGTTTCTTTTAAAAGTAAGCACATACTTCCACAAACCTCCCTGCCATCCCACTCCCGGACGTCTCCCAGGAGAAATGAAAACATATGTCCACGCAAAGACTTGTAAATGAATGTTTCTGGAAGCTTTATTCTTAATAACTCAAAACTGGAAACAACCCAGCTGTCCCTTAACCGATGACTAGATATATAAATTACCCTGTATCTATAGAAAGGTGCTGCTTAGTAACAATATAACTGTGATACACACACCGACATGGGGACTCTCCAAAGCATTATGCTAGGAAAAGACACCCGATGCAAAAGGGCTTCTGTTATACGAGGTCCTTTATGTTAACTGTAGATCTTATCTATAGCCATGATAAGAAAGCATGTTGGAGAAGGCCTGGGAACAGGTATGTGGGTCCTTTGCTTGTAAACACTGTTGGCAAAACCTTCTCACCACCCCCTCTGTTAGCTCTCCCCTGGGCCAGATCATTGTGCTCTCTCCTGAAATTTATGTAGAACTTCGCAACTGTTCCTCCTCCCTGTTTCCACTCTGCCCCTGTTGTTGGCGAGGCCAATCTCTCTGAGGCTCTGGAGGAGGACCCTTCCTCACCTTATCACATCTTCCCACCTCTTTTTGGTTCTTCCAGGTGCCTTGGCATGGCTCCAGTCTCAGCATCTGTGATCACATGGCTGTTCTTCAGTGTGTCTTCAATGCTAACTTTATGGATATACTACACCATTGTAGCTCTGCCAGAGATTATCCAGGGATTTGAGGAAAGTCTCATGAAAAGCAGAACCCACTGATCACATGACATTTGGTGGGGAGGGCAGGGGGTTCTGCTCTTTTCATCCTCGGCCAGCCTCTGAGATGGCAAAACATGTGTTTCCTTGTTTTCTGTATGTGGAGAAGCCTATTACAGTAACAGAGCAATGTAGAAATAAAGTCCTCTGCTCATTTTTAGGCATGGAAGTTGTCAGGGCAGGTGGCAGGGCTAGTTGTGATAATGGTTCAGGAATGCCCTCAGACTCTTAAAAGGAGAGGGTTACAAAAATGCTTCTATGGGTAATACTTTATGAATACATTACATCTACTTCATTTTACCATAGTCAATCATCCCCACACCTTTGTTAACGACTACTTAATTATAGATACGTGATACCACACAAAGCTTGGGCTTGAGGCTGGCCAGCATTGGCTAAGGATTATCTTGGATATCAAATAATAGAAGCACACATCACTCACTGTGAAGATATGGCAGACACCCTCAGAAGCAGATGACATAGGCTGACTCATGTGGTTCTCCTACAGCCCTACAGGTGAATGCTGTCGATATTTTATCCCAATTTTATGGCTGAGGGAACTGAGCACAGTGAGGTAAGTAACTTACTCAAAGTTCCCACACCTTGTCGTTGTGGCCTTGAGATTTGAGCCCAGATACTCTCACTCAAGTGGAACATATAGTCTAGTTTGAGAAGAGGGGAGACTTTTCTCCAGAGTAAATAAAGAAGCAAACTTTGTTGTTTGTTTGCTTTTTAGTGGAGGATGGTGATCTATAGTATCAGTGGAGAATGGAACTAACCAGTCCTAAGGTTTCCCAGTTATAGTCTGTAGAGTGGTTCTTATGGTGTCATGGTATCTTACTGACAAGGTGGTTGATAACAGATCACAGATATTTAGAGGTGCATCAGCTTCTGCTCCCATTTTCGATGAGCGGATCTTCTGGACTGGCTGGACTCAGAATTTCATTGGGTCTTGCTCAGATATTTGTATTCAGTTGTTAGGTTGTTTGGCATTGAGAGGGTGGCTGGAGGCTAGCTAGTCTCAGTGGCCTCAGATCTGGTTGTTCACAGGCTAGGAGCCAGAGAGATGACTGTCACATGGCTATCATCATCCAGCAGGCTAGCTGAGACTTCTTCACATAGTGAGTTAGTCCAGGCTTACTCAAATGACAGCAAGTTCCAAAAGAAGTGGAGAGGGCAAGCCCAGTGTACAAGTCATTTAAAGAAGCATCTGTGGCTACCTTTGTAATGTACCACAGTATTCCCTCTGCAGAATGTTTACATTCCACACATGTGAAAAATGTGCTTTTTGTTCCATCTCTAGATCCTCTAAAATATCATCCAGTTGTAGCATCAGGATTAAAGTCTAAGATCCCTGCTCTACATGAGGTCCAGAAATGGATGTGGTTCTTTGAATGCAGATCCTCTAGATCTGTAGATCTTGAACTAAAGTAGAAGTATGTGACAGGGAAGGACAACTAAGTCCTTGTGAAGGAATTCAAGTTTATGGTTTTCAGTGGTACACTAACTTGATTCTTAAAGCTACCCTTTGAGACATCCTTCCTTTTTCATAAGAAAAGACACAAGTATTAACAACCCAACAGCTTTTTCTGCCTGCTTTGTGCCTATATAAAGTTGGGGGCCTTGAAGTCTTTTTGCAAATTGGGCAATATCAGTCCCATCCAGTTAAAGCTGATGGCTGTTTTACAAATACAAGTCCCTTAACATTTTATGAGCTTCCTATGTGTCCAATTATAAATCTACTCCATTTCATAGGAGCCTTTGTTTTGGTTTTTGTGTTTTGGGTTTGTCTGGGACATTTGTCCTAAGATTTTTATAAGCTCTGTTCTCCAGCTAAGAATGTCTGATAGGCAACTCATTAAATCTTTCAGAGGTCTTTTAAAAGTATTATAGAGACACATACTTGTTTTATCTTTTCCTTGAGGCCATTACATACTTTGAAAATCTTTTACCAGCTCAAGAGGTTGAGATTAAGGAACAGATTTATGTTACTCTTCACTGAATCCTGACTTGTCTGTCTCTTCTAAATTTTGTTTGTGAACTGGTCAGCTCTTTAACTACCTCTCTTTATCTGCATCTTATTACAGGAAACTAAATTAGCTAAATGATTCTTATTATGCCTGGAAATGATTTTGCCAAGGTCCAAAAGCTTAAAAACCTTTGATATTATCCCACTTACCAGGGATGGCAGTGCTGCTGAGGGTCCCGCTGTGTACATCACAGGTCCACAGCTCCCTGTCTTTCCGTTCTTATTTCCTCATTACTTTTTAAGTTGCCTCTAGCAGTTTGCTCATTTTTCTAGTCTTCACCAACATTTCCCTTGGTTGCTCTCTAGTCTCCATCTATTGGTCCCAAAGCCAATGCTACATGTTTTCAATTATGGCAGCACCGCAATTTGGGTTTTCATCACCAGTGTGATTTCACTGAGTAATGATCAACTCCAAAACATACTGGCTTAAAATAACAACAGTTGGTTTATCTTCTGACTCTGTGGTCCACTCATCCTTTGGATCCAGGCAGCACGAATGGCTTTGCTGGGCTTTCTTGTGAGTCTGTTGTCAGCTGGCAGATTGGTGAGTTCGTAGTCTGTGACTTACTCACTGTTACACCCAGAAGTTGGCAGGTAATCAGTTGGGACAACGGGAGCAGCTGAGTCATGTGTCTCTCATTATTTATCCAGTTTGACCATGTTCTTCACCTGATGGTAGTTTTAGGAATACATAGAGCAAGAAATAATCCACAAGCATTTTTTGAGTCTGCATTGCATTTTCTGTTGTTCCAGGCTGAGGAAGTAATATAGCCAAGTTCAAAGCAGGTGGGGTGAAGGATTACCCAAAGATATAGGGAAGGTAACTATAGTAGCCAATTTTGCAATCTAGTGCAGATGTTAAAATAGAAAGGAGGAGAGATGGAAGGGTGTATTTAAAACCTTATCTGAAGGGTATTGTCATTGTTAGAGATTTATCTCAACACCTCAGTAGGGGCAAACAGCTTGAAAAAGAATGAATGCTTTGAAATCTTGTTCCAGTGACTGAACAGATGGTCCCGCTTACTCTTGAGAGACAAGATATACAAAGCGTTGGAACTCTGAGATTTAACCTGAGATTTATGGCTGACTTTTGGATACAAAATATTTGAGTCAGTGTTCACACCCTGAGGAATGATTGGTCCAAAGAGTTCCTTTCTGTTATGCCAATACACTGTTAATTTTCGTTTAGGCAGAATGGCTGAGAGTTGAGAGTTGGTGGGGGTATCTCATCTGTACTCCTGTGAGGGCCTGTAACTGACAGGCTAGTGGAAGAAGAGAGCCCATGTTTGCAGCAGAGGCAGTCACGCTACCTGGATGGCATCCAGAACCAGGTTGGGGAATGCGTTGCCTTCCTGGGCCATATTGCAATTGGTGGTATAGTGTCAATGAGACAGAAACTGGCACTCTGCTTCAGACATGATGGAAATGTAATCAATTTTGAGGCTAGGTGAAGGTACCATCTGAACTCCTACAGACAATTACAAATATGGTTTCTCAAGGTAAATGTGTTCTTTCTTCCAACAAAATAAATGACTTGGAAACTAACTCTTAGGCAGAATAGGGCCTCACACTGGTGAAAGTTTGTCCTTAAATGTTCCTCTCCTAAGGAATGGGATATTCAGTGGTTCTTCTCCTGAGCAATGGGATGTCTATTTCTCTTCCAAACAGTTTCCTACTCAATTGTCCCTCACGCAGGCAATGGAACATTCAATCAGTCCTGTCCCAAACAATGAAGTGTGCAGAATCGGTCCCTTCCCAACGTTTGAATGCCCCATTGTTCGTCTCCCAAGCAGTGAACCATTCAATTGTTCAGGTGAACACAGTTGAAAAGTTTTCATGTGGGGCAGAATGAAGCAAAGCTGTGGCCAGGGGACTGTTCTGGGTGAGCTTGCTAAGTGGGAGTCAGGCAAATTCATGATCATTATCATGATCCTTTTGGGTCATTTTAAAACTTACTGAAAGCGAAGTCTTGTTGTTATTCCCCTCTTTCCCTCCCCCCACAATAACCCATTTGACCTTTGTTTCTCCCATTAGCCACGGGAAGTAAACCAGAATGGTTTTTCCACTTAGGAGATGAATATAGGGGTGCCGTTAGGGATATGTCATGGCCAAGGTGAATGTCAACAAAATACTTTTGTCTAATGCGTGCCAATGGGGGGCTGCTACAGAGCGGAGTGAGCACCATCCCCGCCCTCAGGAAACTCATCTTCTAGTTCTTTAGGGAGATAAGCCCCGGGGAGGATCAGCTAACTACCCAGGAAACTGAGAGCATGGGCTCTGCTGGTCGAACTGGGAAAGGTGGTACAAAGCAACCCATTTGGGCCTTGAGACAGGGCGACGTTTTGACAAAGGTAGCATAAGGATGCCTCTAGGCGGAGAAGACAACACAAACGTGCTGTGAAGCCTCACAGCTTGGGATGGAAATAGCTAAGAGCCTGGTGTGTTTTAGATCTGGGACACCTGGAGCAGGGGCTGAGACTCAAGGTGGCATTGTGGAGGACACTAGTGATATTCTCAGGAGTTGAGACCTTCCAGTTTTACAGAAGGCAAGAGAGGGAGTGACTGACAGCAGGAAAGTCGGAGGTTAACACAGTCTCAGGGACACGATTGCACAGAATGCAGAGATGTTCCCTGACGTCGCTGGCACTGACTGATCATGCGTGCCCGTGTGTCCACACCCGGCAGGAGACTCCTGTCTCCTTGAAGTTCTAGCCTCCGAGTCTCTGATGCTTCTCAAATTCTTCTAAATGCAAGATGTGAAACAAATGTTCCAAAGGCTGCCCTCACTAGAGGGAACTCGGCTCCATCTTGGGCACATGGATGAAATTTCTAGGGAATATAAACAGTGCGTGGAGATGGCACAAGGGTGGTCTCTCCTACTGAAAGAAGAAAGGCGCCTCCTACCAATGAGGGTGTGTTGACAGGATACTGGCCTGGAGAAGCTCCCCTGGAATACCTGAAATCATCACTAAAGATGATGCTCATAGAAATGCCTCATGGTCATTGCCAAAATTGGAAAAATCAGAAATATACCAAGACAGACAAACATCACTTACAACCAGACAAACATCACTTACAATCTTGCCACAGACAAACAGACAAACATCACTTACAATCTTGCCACCCGGTTAGAGTTAACCAGGTTAACATTTTGTTGCAGTTGAGTGTGTTTCTTTGTCTCTGTGCGTAGGTACGCACGTGTCTTAAAAATGTTTTTAGCAAAATGGGGATTTTACTAGTAATGCACAATTTTTGTATTCTGCATTTCTATTTGACTTTCTGAGTATTAATATTCTTTAAAAACATGGAGTCTTTATCCATGCAACAGGTAACACTTAACACCACACTTACTGTGTTTGATATATAGTAACTAATTTATTTCTAACAGGCTATGAGAGAGGCAATATTTTTTCCTTTTTATGAAGGTACAAGACACATACAGTTTACAGATTCAACTATTTTAAGGTATATGGTTCAGTGGCACAAAGGACATTCACATGGTTGTACAACCATCACCCTCCTCCATCTCCAGAAGCTTTTCATCTCCCCAAAGTAAAACTTCGTACATCCAACATCCATTCCCCCTCCCACCATCCAACATCCATTTCCCCTCCCACCAGCCCGTTAACCACTGTTGTTCTCTGTCTCTCTGAATTTGACTACCCTCCATGCCTCAAATGGAATTACACAACACTCATTCTTTTGTGACTGGCTTATTTCATTTTATATGACATCCTCCAAGTTCATCCATGAAGTGTGGGTCAAATCTCTTCCTTTTGAAGACTGAATAGTATTCCACTCTGTTTATGCCATGTTTTACTTATCCATTCATTGATGCACAGACAATTGAATTACATCTCCCTTTTGGGTATTGTGAATAATGGTACTGTGAACACCACACACAGAAATCTGTTAGACTTCTTGCTTTCAGAAGTGGAGAAACTGGGTCATATGGTAATTATCTATTTACTATTTTTTTAAAATTTCTATACGTTTTGAGGTAAGTTCTTTTTCAATTTTACTGAAGAAGAAACCAAAACAGAGAGAATAGGTGATTTGCCCGTTGTCATTCAGCCAGTTGATGAAAGAGCTAGGATTTGAACTCAGAAGTTGGACCACAAATCAAACTTGACCTCTGCACCATATGGAATGCGTTAAAATATCTGTAGCCTCTTTCCCTGCTGTGTGAACATTTAAGTTTCACTCATCTGTTCAACATTAAAAGCAGCACTGCCTCAAATAGCATTGTACATGGGGGCTGGGGTTGTGGCTCAGTGGTAGAGCACTCGCCTAGCGCAGTTGAGGCACTGGGCTCGACCCTCAGCACCACGTACAAATAAAGTTATAAAAAAAGTATTGTACATGTACATGTGTTGCCATTTACATCATTAGGATTAAGTTTTAAAAACAAAATTAAAAGGAAAAAGGGGTGTGAACATTTTAAGAACTTTAATATGGACCACACGGCCATGTCACCCTCCAAAATGATTTTACCCATTAATTTTCCACTGCTATCTACGGGGGCACTTGAGTCACTACGCCCTTGAGTATTTGAATGCTAATTATACGATTGACAATTTGATAGGTTAATATAATTTTAATTTTTGTCTTTTAAGTTCCTGGTGAAATGAAGCATTCTATTCCTAGTTGTTGAACAAAGTGATACTGATGACCCAATTCCCCTTGATTTGTCTAAATAGCTGCTGAGCTTTTGGCAAGCACCTGTGCAGTGATACCTGTGTCCATAGGTGACAAAATAAACATAAAAGGCAACTTGTGGCAATGAGCCTCCTGGGGTGAACCCATGTTCCCAGGGTACCCTCCTGAAATGTTCTGTCACTCACTGGAGAGGTGTGCTTCCTGTACAAGTCGGTTCCATGAGTGAACTGTGGTTTGGCATTTCTACAAGCCGAGGCCACCCGAGATGGAGTCTGTGGACCAGCAGCCGCAGCACCACCTGAGGGCTTGAGAGAGAGGCACTTCTGGAAGAGGACCTTCCAGGTGGGAGGGTGGGGGCCAGGACAAGGAGGCCACAAACTCTGCACACGATACTCAGCAAAAATGGGAATGAGCTCTTGGGATGCTAAGGCAGAGGTGAGATTCCATTTACGTGCAACGTTCGCAACAAGCAAATGTATGGACAAAGTAGATTGGTGGTTGCCTGGGGCTGGGAGTAGGATGGGGACTTCACTGTGAATGGGCATGGGGAACCTTCCAGTGTTTGATAATACTCTAAAACTGGTTTGCGATGCCACTCAGTAACATTACTGGATAGTTTTGTATACTCGACGTAGGTAAATTTTATGATACATAAAGTGTATCTCAATAAAACGGTAACAAAAAAGAAAAGGCAAGCTCTCCAAGTGATTTGGATGCTCACTGACTTAGACATGGTGAAGATGGTGTATCACCTGAAAAGCCTGCGAAACAAACTGATGGACCAAACCCACACAGGCCCTGGCCTACCTTCCCACACTGCCACCTGCACTGACCGTGCATGGCAACACCATCCTTTATTGGGCGTTTGGAAAACATTGAAGTGAACTTAAAACAGCTATTTTCACCAGGGACAATGGCACACGCATGTAATCCCAGAGACTCAAGAGGCTGAGGCAGGAGGATTGCAAGTCCAAGGTCCTAAGCAACTGAGTGAGACCCTGCTTCAAAATAAAAAAGGATGGAGGATGTGGCTCAGTGGTAAAGTGCTCCTGGTTTGATCCCCAGTACCAAAAACAAACACATGACAACTCAGAAACCCCACAGACTAAAATCAAACAGCTGTCTTCACTTTGGGATGCATCAGACACCCCTAGGGAGTTTTAAAAAATACAGACGTCCAGGGAAGTTCTACTTTAATTGTTTGGGTCATGGAGAGTTTTAATGTCACTCAGGTGATTCCAATGGCAGCCCAGGGGAGGACCACTGCTAAGGGTCATGCTGCCTCATCTTCTAGCCCTTCTGTCTGCCAACCCTAGGGTGTGGGGGGCTAATCCTCATGGTCTACAATAGTGGTTGGAATTCCAGCCATCACATTTGTGCTTCAGGATGGAGGAAAAGGAGACATAGGAAGGAAATTTCATTTTCCAGACAATTTCCTGGAAGTCTGCCCCTCTCTATTGTATATTCCTCTTGCATCTTTGTCAGACAGTCCCATGGCTATTACTTTCTATAAAGGAGGTTACAAAATGTGGTAGATATATGCCCAGGTCAAAGGGAAAACTAATAGATATTTGGAGACAAGGAGAAGACTCAATGCCAAGTAGTTACATTTATTCATCTTTTCAGATGAGAAAAACTGAGGAAGAGTTGCTAAATGAAATGCAGACTGCTCAATTAAATTTGAATTTCCAATGAATAACAATTTTTTAGAGAACAGTTGTATTCTCGATAACGCACGAGACATACTCATGCTAAAAATTAGTCATTGTTTATGCGAAATTCAAATTTAACTCAGCTTCCTGTGTTTTTATTTGCTGACTCTGACATTCATTTCCTCAAGACCACTTCTCCATTCCAGAGGCCAACTCGACGCCAGGGCTGCTTGCCTCTGAGCTGCGTGCCTCGCCACCTCGCTGTAAGTCCTGTGTGTCCACCCTTTCTACTTACCAGGCACTCACGTCTTGATCTTTTTTTTAGGTCCTCCCTCTCAGATAGAGGTCACTGGCCACCTTCTATAAGTGAGACACCAAGGCTCCAAGGACCTGGGATGACTCCAGTCTTTTGCTTATTAGCTACACGGCCTGGACAAATTATTTCAATTCTTTGTGTCAAAATGCCCTCATCTGAAAAATAGGCAAAATAATGATGATGATAATCATAACTCTTGTTGGGTTGGTATAAAGATTAAATGAATATGTGTCTAACGCTTGTAGTTCAAGGCTTGGCACAGAGTAAGCCTTCAATTATGTTAGGAAAATAGATTTTTTTAAAAATGTTTCCACAATTGCAGAGATCTGCTTTGACTCAGATATCCCCTGGCAGCAAGATCATGCAGTATTACAATATGCACATGAGGTACATATGATTATAAACACTCTTTTTTATATAAGAAGGATTGAACCCAGGGCCTTGTGCATGCAAGGCAAGCACTGTACCCCAGAGCTACATTTCCAGGCCCAGATACTCTTAAGGAGAATAAGATTTCAGCCACTGAGTAAATTGCTGCGGAAAGCAAAGTTTCATTCCTCTTCCAAAGCTAGACTCTTGACACAATCTGTTGCATCGTTTGACAGATGTCTCTTGGTTTCTATGCACTGGTGTGCGCCGTCTGTCTTTTTAATTGATTGATTTTGCTAGAGGCTTATTGAATTTATTAGTCTTTTACATTAACTAGCTTTTGATTTGATTACATGTCTCTTTCCTATTTAATTTCTGATATTTTCTTTATGGTTTCAGCCTTTCTTAGAATTTTAATTAAAACTTTTTGTGTTTGTGCAAAGTTAATTTTTAATATTTCTCCTTTCACATCAAAATGCTTTTAAACTTTTTGTACATATTTAATCCGCCTCATACATATATGAGATGTTACACAAATGTAACCAATTTCCATATTTAACCATGTTTCTGCTTTTGAATATACTGCTTTCTGTGTATACTTATATTAATGATGTATGTTGAATTCTTTTCTATTGCTCTTAGTATTCATCTCATCCAATATAGCTGCTTACACACACATATATATACACATACATATGCACACACACATATGTATCAAAAGTGGGTTGCCATTGTTTAACTTATAAAAATGGGATAATAACATATCATCTTTCACGTTCTTTCTTTTCTCACTTGATGCTTGTTATGGTTTAGATGTGAAGTGTCCCCCAAAAGCTCATGTGGGAGACGATGCAGGAACATTCAGAGGTGAAACGATTGGGTTATGAGAGCTCGGGCCCAATCGGTGAATTCATCTCCTGATGGGGATTCACTTAGTGGTGACTGTAGGTGGGGAGGGTGTGGCTGGAGGAGGTGAGCATTGGGAGTGTGCCTTGGTACATATTTTGTGAGCTGAGCTTAGTCTCTATTTCTTGGTGCTATGTCCCAAGCTGCTTCCCTCCACCACACTCTTCTGCTGTAATGTTCTGCCTTACCTTGGGCTCAGAGCAATGGAGTTGGCTGTCTATAGACTGAGACCTCTGAAACTGTGAGCCCCCCAAATGAACTATTCCTCCTCTAATTTTTCTTGTCAGGTCTTTTGGCCACAGCAGTAAAACAAAACAAAGCAAACAACTAAGTAAAATAATACTGTTTTGGAAATCCTTGCAAATCCTCCAGCAGCTCTGCCTTGTTTTCTGCTATGGACTACCCACTATCCTGTGGTGGGCTTGCTTCTCGGTTTGCTCAGCTGTTGCTCGCCAGTCAGAGAAACACTGGAACAAACACTCCAGTGCTTGGTCCTGTGTATTTATGCTGTAATTTCTAGAGGAGATATACTATTAATTGAAATGGCATGGTTGAAGGGAACGTGTATTATTAATTTCAATAGATGTTAACTAAATTGATTTTCCACAAACACTAACACATGCTATATTTCTACCAGCTCTATGTGAAGCCAGTCTTCTCAGTTTAGCCCATTGACAACAATATAGTATTAATTTGATTTCAGAGATCTTACACTATGCTCTCACAGTCTGTTGTTCTCATCATTATCTCTTCCTCTTTCTCCTTCTCTTCCTTTTTGGGGATATTCCTGGGCATTTCTTTTTCTTGTTTATGGTGTTAAACTTTGTATAGGTATGGTAAACATCAATATTATAAAATAGACATTTCACACATTGGTCCCAAAATATTTGAAAAGTTTAATTAGTGGAATTTTTAAAAAATTTACTTAGAAGGGATTGGATATGTACCTGGAAGAAAATAATAGTGAATTCACATAACATACTCTGTCTGCTCAGCTTCTATAACAAAATTAGACCCAGTGGCTTAAACAACAATGTATTTTTTCCTCACATTTCTGGTGGCTGGATGTCTAAGAGCAAGGGTCCAGGATAATGAGGTCTCTGTTCATGGCATGACTTGGCCACCTTCTCACTCTGTTCTCATGCGGTAGAAAGAGCAAGCTCTCTGGTGTCTCTTTTATAGACTGAAACTCCAGTACCAAGGTCCCAGCCTATGACTTTATTTTACAGTTATCTCCTTGTAAGTCCTATCTCCAAATACAGTTACATCAGGGGCTAGGAAGTTGAGCATGAGAGACAATTCAGTTGATAGCATATGATGCATACAAAAATAATTACATATAAACATTTAAATATATTAAAATGAGTGAATTAAAATCTCAAAATATGTCCAGAAAATTACATGTATAACTGGAGACCCTGCTATCTCATAGCTAGAGACCCCAGAATCTCTAAGGACAAAATCATTCAGTAATAGTTACAAAAAATTAATATTGCTAATGGATCAAGAGACAATATCTGGAATATAAAAATGTGCTTATGATTTGACTAGAAGATAATAGAAAATGGATTTGAAAGGACACCTCAATGCTTGTTTCTCTTTTAATCAAAGTCTAGCTTATAGTGAGTGTTCATGTATGTACCTGTGTAGCTACTGTACAGATCAGGAGGTAGAATACCACCAACATCCCCAAAAGACTCTTTCCAGCTTTTCCTGGGTCAACATTTCCACCTTAGCGGTAACTGCTGTTTGATTTATATCATCATAGATTAATTTTGTCTGTTCCTGAAATTCTGAGAGTGGGATCTCATAGTATGTCCCGTGTCTGTCAGGATTCAACCAGAAGATATAGTGGAACTACTGACTCTCAGCCAGCTCATCTGTGAGACGCTTGCTGAGTTTGAGTTGGGCTGTCAAAGTTTAAAATATGTGTTTTTTCTGGATGTGAGTTCTTGTCACATATATACATTGAGGATTTATTCTAGTCTGGGGTTTTCCTATTCTCTCTATATATCTATATTTTTTGGTGAATAGTAATTCTTAATTTTGATGAAAAAGTTCACTTAGCAATAGTTTTTTAGAGAAATGCAAATTATCTTTTAAAAATTGATAGTGTTCTCTGTGTCCTGATTAAGAAATATTTCCCTTGCCCAGGATGATAAATGGATCTTCCTTTATGATAAAGGTATGATAAACCTTTATGATAAAGGTTTTCAGCTAGATCAAGGGCTTCAGAATCATGCACTGAAAGTACCACCCAGTGATAATGCATATTTCAAATCTGCTAAAAGAGTAGATTTCTTACCAGGAGGAAACGATATGCGTGTGCGGCAAAAGAGATGCTACTTAGGCTGATTTAATTGTTCCATAGTGTATGCACAGCTCATAACATCCCATTATACCCCATACACGTGTGTAAATACTGTTTATCAACAAAAAATAGAATTCAAAAATACATTTAAAATGCCATAATTTTATTCTCTTTTAATGCTGAATAATATTCCATTGTGCATATATGCCACAATTTTTACATCTATTCATCTATTGAAGGGCTTCTCGGTTGGTTCCACAGTTCAGCTATTGTGAATTGAGTTGCTGTAAACATTGAAATGGCTGTGTCACTGTAGTATGTGGTTTTTAAGTCCTTTGGGTATAGACCGAGGAGTGGGATAGCTGGGTCAAATGGTGGTTCCATTCCAAGTTTTCTAAGGAATCTCCCTACTGCTTTCAAGATTGGTTGTATCAATCAATGTATGAGTGTGCCTTTCCCCCCATATCCTCGCCAACACATGTTGTTTGTATACTTGATAACTGCCATTCTGACTAGCATGAGATAAAATCTTAGAGTAGTTTTGATTTGCATTTCTCTAATTGCTAGAGATGTTGAACATTTTTTCATGTATTTGTTGATCAATTATATATCTTCTTCAGAGAAGTGTCTGTTCAGCTCCTTAGCCCATTTATGGATTGGATTTTTTGTTTGTTTGGTGTTAAATTTTTTGAGTTCTTTATAAATCCTGGAGGTCAGTGCTCTATCTGATGTGCATGTGGCAAAAATTTGCTCCCAGAATGTAGGTTCATTGTTCACTTCGTTGATTGTTGCTTTTCCTGAGAAACTTTATAGTTTGAATCCATTCATTTATTGATTCTTGATTTATTTCTTGTGCTTTCGGAGTCTTGTTAAGGAAGTCCAGGCCTAATTCAACAAACATGATAAAATTTGAACCTACTTTTTCCTCAATTAGCTGCAGGTCTTTGATCTAACTCCTAGGTCTTTAATCCACTTTAGCTGAGTTTTATGCATGGTGAGAGTTAGGGGTTTAGTTTCATTTTACTACATATGAATTTACAGTTTTCCCAGCACCATTTGTTGAATAGGCTATCTTTTCTCCAATGTATGTTTTTGGCACATTTGTCTAGTATGAGATAACTGTATTTATGTGGGTTTGTCTTTGTGTCTTCTATTGTATACCATTGATCTACATGTCTATTTTGGTGCCAATACCAAGCTGTTTTTGTTAGTATAGCTTTGTAATATAGTTTCAGGTCTGGTATTGTGATGCCTCCTGCTTCATTCTTCTTGCTAAGGATGGTTTTGGCTATTCTGGGTCTCTTATTTTTCCAAATGAATTTCATGATTGCTTTTTCTATTTCTATAAGGAATGATGTTGGTATTTTAATTGGAATACATTGAATCTGTGTAGTGCTTTGGGTAGTATGACCATTTTGAAAATATTTGACAATATTGATTCAGCCTATACAAAAGCATGGGAGATCTTTCCATCTTCTAAAGTCTTCTTCAATTTCTTTCTTTCATGTCTAGTATTTTTTATTGTAGAGGTCTTTCATCTCTTTTGTTAGATTGATTCCCAGGTGTTATTACTATTTTTTATGGCTATTGTGAATGGGGTAGTTTTTCTAATTTCTCTTCCAGAGGATTCATCACTGATGTATAGAAATACATTTGATTTGTGGGTATTGATTTTATATCCTGCTACTTTGCTGAATTCATTTATTAATTCTAGAAGTTTTCTGGTGGATTTTTTTGGATCCTCTAAGTATATAATCATGTCCTTGACAAATAATGATATTTTGAGTTCTTCTTTTCCTATTCCTATTTCTTTAATTTCTTTCATCTGTCTAATTGCTCTGGCTGGTGTTTCAAGGACTATGTTGAATAGCAGTGGGGAAAGAAGGCATCCCTGTCTTATCCCAATTTTTGGAGGAAATGCTTCCAATTTTTGTCCATTTAGGATGATGTTGGCCTTGGGTTTAGCATAGATAGCTTTTACAAAGTTGAGGTATGTTCCTACTATTGCTAGTTTTTCTAGTGTTTTGAAAATAAAAGGGTGTTGTATTTTGTGAAATGCTTTCTCTGCATCAATTGATAAAATCATATGATTCTTATCTTTAAGTCTATTGATGTGATGAATTATGTTTATTGATTTCTGTATGTTGAACCAACCTTACATACCTGGGATGAACCCCACTTGATCATGGTGCACTATCTTTTTAATATTTTTGTATGTGATTTGCCAGAATTTTATTGAGAATTTTTGTGTCAATGTTCATCAGGAAT
Source organism: Xerus rutilus (assembly GCA_028644305.1). Lineage (NCBI taxonomy): Eukaryota > Metazoa > Chordata > Mammalia > Rodentia > Sciuridae > Xerus > Xerus rutilus. Next base: position 11,698,016 of record CM053403.1, on the reverse strand, counting down.
ATTGGTCTGAAGTTTTCTTTCTTTGATTTGTCTTTGTCTGGTTTGGAAACATGGTGATACTAGCCTCATAGAATGAGTATGGAAGAGTTTCCTCCATTTCTATTTTGTGGAATAATTTGAAGAGTATTGATATTAATTCTTCTTTGAAAGTCTTGTAGAACTCGGCTGAGAATCTGACTGGTCCTGGCTCTTCTTGGTTGGTAACCTTTTGATGGTGTCTTCTATTTCCTTGCTTGAAACTGATCTGTTTAATTCATGTATATACTCCTGATTCAGTTTGGGCAGATCATATGCCTCTAGGAATTTGTCAGTGTCTTTAGGATTTTCTATTTTACTGGAGTATAGATTTTCAAAATAGTTTCTAATTATCTTCTGCATTTCAATAGTGTCTGTTGTGCTATTTCCTTTTTCATCTCAAATTTTAGTAATTTGAGTTTTTTCTCTCCTTTTCATTAGGGTGGCTAAGGGTTTATCAATGTTATTAATTTTTTAAAAGAAGCAGCTTTTCATTTTGTCAATTTTTTAATTGTTTGTTTCAATTTCATTTGATTTCCAGTCCTTATTTTAATTATTCCTGTCTTCTACTTCTTTTGGTGTTGATTTGTTCTTCTTTTCCTAGTGCTTTGAGGGGCAATGTCAGGTTGTTTATTTGTTGGCTTTTTATTCTTTTAATAAATGAGCTCAATGCAATGAATTTTCCTCTTAACACAGCCTTCATAGTGTCCCAGAGATTTTGATATGTTGTATCAGAGTTCTTATTTACCTCTAAGAACTTTTTTTATCTCCTCCCTGATGTCTTCTGTTATCCATGCATCCTTCAATAGCATATTATTTAGTCTCCAGATGTTTGAGTAGCTTCTATTTTTTATTTTATCCTTGATTTCTAATTTCATTCCATTATAGTCTGAATGAATGCAGGGTTATCTATTTTTTTGTATTTTCTAAGAGTTGCTTTGTGGCATAACACATGGTCTATTTTAGAGAAGGATTCATGTGCTGCTGAGAAAAAAGTATATTCACTTATCGATGGATGAAATATTCTGTATATGTCTGTTAATTGTAAACTATTTATTGTATTATTGAGTTCTATGGTTTCTTTGTTTAGTTTTTGTTTTTAAGATCTGTCCAGTGGTGAGAGAGGTATGTTAAAGTCACCCACTATTATTGTGTTGTGGTCTATTTGATTCTCAAAATTGAGAAGGATTTGTTTCATATATGTGGATGCTCCATTGTTTGGGGCATAGATATTTATGATTGGTATGTCTTCTTGATGTATGGTTCCCTTAAGCAGTATGAAATGTCCTTCTTTATCCCTTCTGAGTATCTTTGGTTTGAAGTCTACTTTATCTGCTATGAGGATGGAAACTCCTGCTTGTTTATGTTGTCCATTTGAGTGCTATGTTTTTTCCCATCCTTTCACCTTCAGTCTGTGGATGTCTTTTTCTATGAGATGAGTCTCTTGAAGGCAGCATATTGTTGAGGCTTTTTTTAAAAAAATCCAATCTGTCAGTCTATGTCTTTTAATTTGAGTTTAGGCTATTAACATTTACAGTTATTTTTGAAATATGGTTTGTATTCTTGTTCATTTTGGTTTATTTTTGGTTTTTAACTTGACTTGGTTTCTCCTTTAATTGGCTTGTCCTTTAGTGTAGTTCCTCCCTTTGCCAATTTCATTGTTAATTTTCATTTCTTCCTCATAAAATATTTTGCTGAGAATGTTCTCTAGTGCAGGCTTTCTCATTGTAAATTCTTTTAACTTTTGTTTATCATGGAAGGTTTTCATTTTGTTATTAAATCTGAAGCTTAATTTTGCTGGATATAAGATTCCTGGTTGACACCCATTTTCTTTCAGAGCTTAGTATATGTTGTTCCAGGATCTCCTGACTTTGAGGATCTGGGTTGAGAAATCTGCTGAAATCTCAATTGGTTTCCTCCTGTATGTGATCTGAACCTTCTTTCTTGTAACTTTTAAAATTCTATCCTTATTGTGTATGTTAGGCATTTTCATTATAATGTGCCTTGGTGTGGATCTTTTGTAGTTTTGTACATTTGATGTCCTGTAAGCCTCCTATATTTGATTTTCCAATTCATTCTTCATTTTTGGGAAATTTTCTGATGTTATTTCATTGAAGAGATTGTCCATTCCTTTGGTTTATCTCTATGCCTTCCTCTATCCTGATAATCCTTAGATTTGGTCTTTTGATGTTATCCCATAATTCTTGGATGCTCTGTTTATGGTTTTTTACCATTGTCATTGTGTGGTCAACTTTATTTTCAAGATTATATATTTTGTCTTCATTGTCTGAGGTTCTATCTTCCAAGTTGTCTAGTCTGTTGGTGATGCTTTCTATCAAATTTTTTATTTGGTTTATTGTTTCCTTTTTTCAAAGATTTTTGCTTATTTTTTTTCAGAGTCTCTATCTCTTTCCCAAAGTAATCTTTTGCTCCCTGTATTTGCTCTCTAATCTGTTTGTTGAATTGATCAATTGTTGCCTATAATTTCTCTCTTATATAGTTCTGTGCTTCATAGATCATTTTAATTATGTACGCTCTGAACTTCTCTGACATATCATCTACTGTGCTATCAATTGATTCTATTGTTATAGCATCTTGGTTTGATTGGGGCATTTTCTGTTTTTTGTTTGTTTGTTTGTTTGTTTGTTTTGGTACTGGAGATTGAACTCAGGGGCACTCGACCACTGAGCCACATCCCCAGCCCAATTTTGTGTTTTATGTAGAGACAGGGTCTCACTGAGTTGCTTAGTGCCTCACCATTGCTGAGGCTGGCTTTGAACTCATGATTCTCCTGTCTCAGCCTCCCTAAGTGCTGGGATTACAGGCTTGCGCCACCGTGCCCAGCTTGGGGCATTCTCTTCTCTTGTTCTTTCATGATGTTCATGTGTCTTCCTCTCTGGCAGTGCTGATCTGAGGTATTTCAGTTTCTATCCTATAGTGTCCCTGCAGGTTACCAATACCTCACTTTTGCTATAACTGGGCCTGCAGGGACCTTGGGGATGGTCTTCCTGGTCCTAGCTCTTGTCTCTAGTTAGAAGTAGGCCTGGATAGCTGCTCATTGGTTTATGGGGCGCCACAGCACATTCAGTCTCCTCCTCTGCATGTAGGGTTAGAGTCAGTCTCCTCTGCCTGTTTGCATGGGATCGGCATTGGTCTGCTCTGCCTCCTCCACACCCTGGGGTTAATGTAGTTCTAACTTGCATTTCTCTAATTGCTAGAGATGTTGAATATTTTTTCATGTTTGTTGATTGATTGTATTTCTTTTTCTGTGAAGTGCCTGTTCAGTTCCCTACCCCATTTACTGATGGAGTTTATTTATTTTTTTGGTGTTAAGTTTTTTGAGTTATTTGTGTATCCCAGAGAATAATGCTTCATCTAAGGTACATGTGGTAAAGACTTTCTCCTCACATTATTGTTTCCTTTTCTGAGAAGAAGCTTTTTAGTTGAATCCATCCCATTTATTGGTTCTTGATTTTACTTCTTGCACTTTAGGGGTCTTGTTAAGGAAGTCAGATCCTAGGCTGACATGGTAAAGATTTGGTCCAACCTTTTATTCTAGTAGGTGGAGGGTCCCTATTCTACTGCCTAAGGCTTTGATCCACTTTGAGTTGATTTTTGTGCATGGTGTGAGATAGAGGTTTAATTTCATTTTGCTATATATGGATTTCCAATTTTGCCAGTACCATTTGTTGAGTAGGCTATCTTTTCTCCAGTGAATGTTTTTGGCACCTTTGTCTAGTATGAGATAACTGTATTTGTGTGGGTTTGTCTCTGTATCTTCTATTCTGTACTATTGGTCTCCATGTCTATTTTGGTGCCAATGTCATGCCATTTTTTTTTTTTACTATAGCTCCAAAGTATAGATTAAGGTCTAGTATTGTGATGTCTCCTATTTCATTCTTCTTGCTAAAGATTGCTTTGGCTATTCTGGGTCTCTTATTTTTCCAAATAAATTTAATGATTACTTTTTCTAGTTCTTTGAGGAATGTCATTGGGATTTTAATAGGAATTGCATTAAATCTGTATAATTATTTTGGTAGTACAGACATTTTGACAATATTGATTCTGCCTATCCAAGAGCATGGGAGATCTTTCCATCTTCTAAGGTCTTCTTCAATTTCTTTCTTTAATGTTCTGTAGTTTTCATTGTAGAGGTCTTTCATCTCTTTTGTTAGATTTATTCCCAGGTATTATTACTATTTTTTGTGGCTATTGTGAATGGGATATTTTTCCTAATTTCCCTTTCAGTGAATTCATCACTGATGTATAGGAATGCCTACTACTTTGCTGAATTCATTTATTCTAGAAGTTTTCTGGTGGAAGTTTTTTAATCTTCTAGATATAAAATGTCATCAGCAAATAGTGATAGTTTGAGTTTTTCTTTACCTGTTTGTATCTCTTTTATTTCTTCCTTCTAATTGCTCTGGCAGGAGTTTCAAGGATGATGTTGAAACTCTAGCCAGCATTCTTTTTTTCAAGTTTATTTGAGCTGGAAGCTTTTATGGTTGATTTTCCAATGTTCTTTTCCTGATATATGCATCTAAGTACTTTCCCTCTCATTCTACTTTAGTTTCATCAGCAAATTTATATTTTTAGCATTTGAATTGTTTAGGATTCAGCTAAAATATATTTTAAATTCAATTTTGATTTCCATTTATACATATGTGCTACTTAGAGGTATGTTTTTGCATTGTCAGTTATCTAGAGGTTTTCTAGTTATCTTTCTGTTCTTGAATTCTCATTGAATTCCAGTTATTGGAGCATACTCATTAAATTATTTCCCTCCTTGGAATGTTTTGAGACTTGACTTATAGCCCCCAGCACAGCCTGTTTAGGCACATGTTCCATGTGTATTTGTAGCAGATGCATGTTCTGCATTGCTGAATGCACACAGTTTGGTCAGTTTGTTTAATCATATTGTTCAATTTTATTTAACTTCATTATTCTGACTATTCTATCATTGACTATGTTATGATTTCCAACCATTATGTTTTCGTCTACATTTCTCTGAGATTCTGCCTAGTTAAATTTATATATTTTAAAGCCATATTATTAAGGACTTTTACCTTTAGGATAACTATATCTTCCTGTTGAATTGACTCTTGTTATTCTATGTCTCACTTTTTCTCCCACAATAACTTTCTTCAAAGTCACCTTTCACTGATGGCAATAAGCCATCCATGCTTTCTTTTTCTTTTATTTTTCTTTCTTTTTCCTGATAGGGATTAATTATGTGGTAAGTGTAGGCAGGTGGCTGGAGGAGATGCATCCCTGGGGATATGCCTTTTGGGTATGTATTTTGTCTGTGATAAATGGAGTGCTCTCGCTCTCTCTCTTTCTCTCTTTTTCTCTCTCTCTCTCTCCCTCTCCTTACCTCCCCCTTCCTGGTGCCATGTTCTCAGCTATTTTCCTCCACTTCACTCTTTTGCTATGATGTTCTGCCTTACATCAGGCCCCAAGAAATGAAATTGGCGTTTATAGACTAAGACCTCTGAAATATTGTGTTTACTTCCACTTACTTGTCTCCTCTAGTTAATTGGAGGTAGTGGCCAAATCTGGTCTGTTAGGACCTCTAGAGTCAGGCTCCTGGGACTAGGAATCTGGTAACATCCACCTGTGTTACCAGTAATAATTTTTCTTTATTTTGCTAACATCTTCTCTTCTAGTATGAGTTTACTGGCCACAATTCCTTTCCTTTTGTGTTTGTCCATTAAAGTTTGAAGAATATTTTCTCTGGATAGAAATATTTTCTTTTAGAGATATATAGAAGCTACTCCTTTGTTTTCTGGCTTTCATGGTATCTGTTGGTAAGTTCTCATTTTTGGTTCTCTGAGGGCAATTTCTCCTTTCTGTTTTGACTTTTAATAATTTTCTTTCCAACATTGATGTTCAGTTTGGCTATAATGTTCCTAGCTGTAGTTTCATATTTATTTATTTTTCTTTGAATTTTCAAAATTTTTGGATATGTAGATTTGTGTCCTTCACCATAGTTGGAAAACTTTAAGATATTATTTCTTCCAATATTTCTTCTACCTGATTCTCACTCACTTTTCCTTCCAGCACTTCAATTGCATTTATGTTAGGCCTTTTGACCATATCTCACAGGTCTCTTTTGCTCTGCTTTGTGTTTTGTATTATTTTTATTTCTCTGTGATTTCATTTCTACCTTTTCTATTGACTTGTCTTTGAATTTTCTCATCTTATATCTGCTGTTAAACTCATCCAGTTTTTAATTTCTGTTTTGCTGGTCTTGAGAGCTTATTTGATTCTGATTATTCTTGGCTGTATATTAAAATTTGAGCATATGAGGAAGTTAATATTGATTACTATTGAGTATCTCTCATGGGCAGAATTTGTTGAGTGGTGAGTTTTGCCAGAATATTCATGTTCGGCATCATCCAAATCAGTGATCCATTTCCAATGTCAAATGTATCTATATTTTTTCACTTGGGTTTGCCAATTCCCTCTGAAGACAGGAATTGTCCAATTTCCTAATAATTCTGAGAGCCAAGTGAAGGTAAGAGTCTGAGGGGCCTTATTGTGCAGCTCCAGGGCTGGGAATGTCCCAGCATACTGATTTTTGATCCCCAAGAAAGAACTTGAAGGACTCAATGGAGAGGTTTTGGATATTTTATTACTCATTCATTTCTTGGTGGTGGCAGACAGGGATAGAATGAAGGACTACACCATGCTGATGAGCAGGGGAACTATATAGGACAGGTGCCCACTGAGAAGGTGGAGATCTTCAGATATTTTATGAGTACATTCCTTTTACTTTACAACCACAATCAATCTGTTTTGATCCTCACCTAAAGATTGGAGATAAGGGAAGTGGCCAGCTCCCCTCTCCATATCCTTCATTATCACCTTCCTTAGAGTCCTTATCTCACTGCAAGCTTTCCCAGGCACTGCTTAGTCTTCTCCAATAATTACTACTTTTTATCTATCTATATTTTAACATTTCACCTTTCACCTATTTTATACTTTGCCTTTTGCTCTGTCTTGTGTGTAGAAGTATGGAACTGCTCTAGCTCAGTTTTACAGGTAGTAAATTCTCTTGCTTAAACAGGGGAGAGATGGGCACTTGGTCATGTGAAGTTACTTAGGAATTTGGGGAGGTCTAAGCTCTCTGGGTGGACAAGGAATTCTGTTTTTATTTTCATCCACCTTTGTGGTATTGTGTATCAGGGGCTTCAATTTTTTAAGTTCTTCTGAGATTATATAAATACATTTTAAATATTTATTTATTTATTTTTCTATTTATTTATTTAGATTGTTTTGTTACAATTTGGCTTTCTCCTTTGAAGAAACTTAGATCCCAGTTTTCCTTGATTTGTAAAGTAGTTTCCAGTTTGTAATATTGTGTTCTTATTTCTCATCCAATGTTAGCTTCTCTTCTGGTCTCATTACCTTTGGGGCTTATACAATTTTATTTCTTTTATTATTACTATGTAAGTTTCAAGAAAGCTATAGAGATAAACTATATTTAAAGTGAAGCCTACTTTGAATTTTTAATTTCATGACCATATTTTTAATTTCTGAAAGCTATATTTTATTCTTTTTGAAGATATTTTCTTAGGTTTCTCCTCCATAGAGTTTTATCTTTTCATGTTTCTACCCTTTATTTCATCTCTTCACTTATTTTAACCATTACTATCCTAGTGTTCATGCTGTTCACTTTTTTAACTCAAGTGTTTTCAGATGCTAAATCTCTTTGTTGTGTTTGCTAAATCATCCCCATCACAAATCATTACCTGAATAATTTTTAGTTATTTTTCTGTAAACTCATCATCTTTAGGGATTATTTCCTGGATAGTCCAAAGATACCTGGGCAATAGCAGTTTCCCCTGAGAGTGGTTTTGCATGAGTTTCTTCTATACTCTTCCAAAATATTTACCATTATAGGATCAATTGATCAATTTCTTGAACTGAGAATTATTATATCACAAGAAGAGTCCATATTCAGGCTGCATATTTATAGGTATCTCACATTTGTGATTTGGGGTTCTCAAGGGAAGTGTTTTTTCCATCCAGCACTATAACAGAAGTAAGATTCTTTATTTCCTTATTCTAGATGGGGAAGAGTTTAAGTTCCTCCTTCTCTGAGCACTTAGCTCTTTGAGAAATATGTCTCTCTCTTCCAGCTTAAACCCCTACTCACCCAAGACAATTGCAGCTCCAACTGTCTTGGCTTGTATCTGGAGCTGCTTCCCCTCAGTCTGCCCTCATCAGCATGAAACCTAAGGTCTAATCTTTAAACTTCTTCATTTTTTGGTACCTGGCTACTTATTTCTCTCTTTTTCTTCTGAATACAACTGTGAATTTTCTTTATGGTGGAGGGAGGTGCTGAAGGGAAGGAGAATTATTTTATCCAAAAGTTTAGAGGTTGTTCCTGGAGTGCGGTAGGGAGGAAGATGGGATGGTTATATTATCCCAACTCACCATTGTGCTGGAACTGGAACTCTATATATTGTTAATGTCTTATTTTCCTTACAAAATTGCATCTTAGAACAATTTCTATATTAGTACTCATGACTCTTAAAGACCACACAGTATCCCATTACATACATTAGCTCATAAGATGCATTGAGGATTAAAATGTTACACAGCTGAGGCCTTCCAAGAAACTGAGGCACTGTGAAGACCCCCTCTTCAAACTCAAATTCTTGCAATCAAGTCAGAAAGATTTCAGACCTGTCACTCAGAGTAACAGGAATGAGTTTATTGAAAGGATAGAAAAAAGAAAAGGGGATCTTCTCAGAGAGGAGAGAGACAATGTGCCTCTCCTGCACTTCATTTTATTGGGGATCCCAGAGAAGTTTCCAGAGTCCCACTTAGGTCTGCCTCTTGACTTTTGACTGACAGCAGGGTGAAATCAGACTTTTGAGTCTGCATTATCATGGCAACTCTAGGTCACCTTGGCCCATGCTGGCCAGTGATTCTAATTGAATTCTTAACTATAAATTCTTACAGACTTGATGGTTTAAAGAAATTATCCTTATCTCCCAGAGTTTCAGGATCTGGTCACAAAACTCTCCTGGGTTCCTCCCATCAACATTATCTTGGACCTCCATCTCTCCTGCAGTTAACAAGTAGTTTGCTGAGGAATATGACATATCCTGTCTGTTTAGGCCAGGCAGTGCTGTAGGTAAATTGCTTCTTGGAAAAGAAAGCATGTGGAGGTCAGCACAGTGGGCTCATTTTATGGAATTATTCTCTTTACCTCATGTTCCCACCATTCACATCTGCCTGTTCCCTAACAGAACCACCACCTTATTTGATTGATCACAGCTTTTTGTCATTATAAACAAAGCTGTAATGTGGATCATTTCATATATATGGTCTTGCCTGAAACAGAGCATAGAATTTCTGAGTTAAAGAATATATTCATTGCAGTTTAAGATTTTATAGATACTTTCACAAAAATAAAGGTTTAAACTCCTTTGGGGTGAAGGAGAAATGCCACCTTTCTGTTGTGTGACCCCATTAAGAAACATTCTTTGGGGTCTCCTCTGGCACCCTCAGGCGAGTGACTAACATAATGAAGAATAAGAGCAGCAGGCTCCTGGAATGTGACTAATCTGTTTGAAGCAGAAAGCCATTGTTTTATAACCAGAGGTGGTTTCTTCCAACTTTGCAAAAGTCACACAAAAAACTTCCAGTGGAACCCACACTCAAGGACCCTTCCCACAGCCTGTATCTATTCCCACAGCAGCTGGCTGGCTGTGGGCAGCATCTTCTGCCCTACCTGGGGAAAGGGGCTTTCAGGGGTCACAGTGGCCTTCCCAGAGGCAGAGGATTTTCTCCTAATCTCAACTCAGAAGATCAGCAGGATATTTAGTTCCAAGCTGTTTTTTGAAATGCAAATGAATCCCACAGTAGGTGGAGGAGAAACTTCTATGGATGGCAGCCTTCCCTCACAGAAATGCTTTCCAAGAAGGAGGGAAGAACCTGCTCCTGGAGCTGTGGGACAGAGCCTCAGGCAATTTGTGATTGTCATTTGAGTTAAAGTGTTTGGGAAATATTTTTTCAACCTTCTTTATGTGTTTCTGTCTTCTGCAAACAGAGGGTAGAGCAAAAGAGATGTCCTCAGAGGAGTTAAGCACATTGCTCATTTGTACCTGTGTTCCCAGCCTGCTCTAAGTCAACTTGCTGTGTGACCTTGTTGGGTGTGGAAAACTGTTATTCATTTCAGACTGTGGAAATTTACTTCCTGTTGAAGACCTCAGGATGACCACAACTGAAACTCAGTCTGCTTCCTAATATGTGTGTGAGCTGGAGGAAAATCTCTTTACTTCATTAGTCTATTGTCTCCACACCTGTAGCTTGAGGAGGATAATAAGTATCTTCCCAATAGGGTGTTTGTAAAGATTAGATGAGATAACATAAGGGATGTGTTTACAAAGTACTTAAAGGATACTTAACATAGTGTATATTGTATTTCCCTATTTGTTATTAATAATAGTATCACTTGTTATTGTCATTGTGGTGGTGATGATGCTTATAGTATGTCGAGCAGAGATTCTCCTGTTCTAGAGTTGTAGCTAAGGTTCAAAATTGGGGAAATAAAATGCTGAACATCACATATTTCTAGTTAACTAACCACTCAGTTGATAGCAATACCCACCACAGAGGGTGTTATGGTTTTCATGTGAGGTGTTCCCAAACTGCTTCTGCATTGATAAAGGAACGTTCCAGGGTGAAATGATTGAATTGTGAGAGCTGTAACCTAATTAGTCCATCCTGATGGATTGGACTGGGTGATAACTATGAGCAGGTGGGACCTGGCTGGAGAGGTGCCTTGGAAGGGTTCATCTTGCCTGTTACCCCCTTTCCCTTCCCTCTCTCTGCTTCCTGGCTGCCACAAACGGAGGAGTGCTCCTACACCAGTCTTTCTGCCATGATGTCTTGCCTCACCTTGGGTCCAGGGTAGTGGACTCCACCAACCATGGACTAAACCTTTGAACCTGGAAGCCAAAATAGACTTTCCCTCCTCTGAGTTGTTCTTGTTGGGTATTTTGGTTAGTGGTAAAAAGCTAACACAGTGGGCTAAAGAAAAGACATCTCTTTAGACACTGTCTCTGATTCATACCCTCCAGAGTCCACAGCCATTCAATAGCAGAGGAGATCTGCAAATGAGAAGCTGCTGTGGAAGGAAACTGCTCACAAGGAAAGGCTCTTTCCATCATTTTCCACTTTCCCCCTTCACCCACGCCAAGAAAAGGAAGGAGAACATCTAAAGAGAATTCTTCAATATGCCCATGCTGACATCTCTGCTTTGGGCCCATACCAGCCCTCCTGGAAACTGTCATTCTAATGCATCAGTAGAATGTCTGATGAGGCTGAGATTAAGAGAAAGAAATGGGCAAGATGGCACAGCTGCCAAAATGGTGAGAACATGGTATGTGTGGTCTAAGCCCCCAAGTGTATGGAATTTTGTTATGACAGCCCAAGAAGACAAATATAACACACCAGAATTCTTTGAAATCTATTTCTTTCTTTCACTCCTCCAGTATAGGGTGATGGGAAGAGTTTGTCTGGGCAATTGGGAAGAGTGGATTGAGAAGATTGAATTTGATTTTGGTGGGACAGGAAGTGAAAGGAGAGAAGCTAGGAGTGATGTATCAGGAAGGAGGATGCTGAGGGAGGGGGAGGAGTTCTATTAGTGTTAACTTTAGGATTGTCATTTGTGAGGGGCCCCTCTTGGCCCCTGATAGGACAATGCAGTATTGATAAAGCTGGCACTACAATGTATTAAGAGAAAGATTGTTTTTTAATAATTGTTTCTGAGTTAACTGAATATCCAAATGGAAATGTATATGCTATATTGTTCATAAAAAAATCAACAAAAATTTTTAGATTTAAATGTACAAGATGGTGTGTCAATATGGAGGATTAGCATGAGGCAGCATTCCTCATAGCTCAGCTACTCAGAACTCAAACAGCAGGAATACCACGTCTCCCCAAAACTCGGAGTAAAAAATCCTGAGACAGGAGGATTTCGGCAGTCTGCTCTAGCCAAACCAGAGACTGTTAAACCCTCTCTATTGGAGTTTATCAATCTTCATTGAGAGCCAATTCAGAAGCCATCTTGGGCCTGCAGGATGGTGGAGCCTATGGAAACTGAAACCCAAATCTATGAGTTTGCAGCTAGATCTGTGTGGGCCTGTCTGAGCTCAGTAAACCTATGGAAAGCCAGAAACTGAGAGCATTTCTCCTGGTGGAAGACAGGTTAGAGAGGCTGGAGAAAGCCAGGCTCTCCACAGCTCCGTGAGTCCTACCACTTGCAAGGACTGATGGGGCTGGCTAGAACAGGTCAGAAGTTTGGAAGAAGGTATGGGGGCATTTTGCTCTCAGCTCACCTAGCCAGCCAGTCCAGCACCCACTGGGTTCCCAGGGCCTACCTGGGTTGGCATTTTCTAGGTCCTGGCACCAGCCTGGTCTTGAACTCCCTCCACAATCTGGCATCCACTGGTCCCCAGGACCACTAGGTTTGGCATCAGTCTAGCACCCAAAGGGTCCTTCTATCCCCCAGTACCCAGTCTACTAAGCACTCCCTGGCCCACAAACCTGCCTATTGTGTGCAGCTTCACCTTGATCCACCCAGGGCAGAGCAGCTGGGCCCCAGATGTGACTGGCCCCCAACTTACCCCACACATTGCTTAGCTTCCAGACTTACCCAGTCCAGCACACAGCCTCCCCTGCCCACCCCAGCATCCAGTGCCAGGCCCTGATCTACCTGCCACCAGGAAATGACCAGTTGCTATGCCACTCACCCACAACCCAGCTTCCCCAGCATATCATTTGGTCTCCAGGTCTACAGCGTGGCCCACCCACACTAATCTCCCAAGAAGGGAAATTAGGATGTCTTAAGCCCCAACCTTCAACAAGATGAGCAACAAAATAAAAGAAAGAATTTACAACCCATGGCCTATACTTACAAGCTTAGATCATAGCCCAAGAAGAAACAAAAAGAAAACCAGTTCTGTTTTGCCTTTTGATTTTGGGTTTTCATATTAGATTATTGTTTTATTTGAATGTGTACTGACTGATTCAAGGACTCCTACACATATTCATACCTGTTTCTCTCTCCTCAATTCTAGCCTTGTTTTTCTCTTTCTTTTCCTTTCCTTCATTTTTTTCTGGTTTTTTTTGTACTTTTCCTTTGTTTTAGTTTTTTTTCCCCCTGAATGTGTTGTTTTTCCATGCTCTATGTTTAGGGTTAGGGTTTATGATTAACTTATTTTGATTTTGTTTTGTATTATCTTTATCACTACTCTCTCTCTCATCTCCCTCTTTCATTTCTCTACTCCTGACACCCAAATTCCATTCTTTCTCTCCTCCTTTATGTTCTTCTTTTTCTTTTATCCCCTTTCAAACTACCAACATATTCTGTTAACACTCCATCTGCCCTATTCACCCTTTGAAATTGCAATCACTTTTCTACCTTCCTATCTCTTCTTTTTTACACATACTCAACTCTATCCTTAATGCTACTTAATACCAACTGAGGTATATAACATTTACCCCTACCACTAAGGTTACAACAATAATTAATACAGTGGAAGTCATAAACAATACTTATTGTTTGATTTTAAGCCAGATATAATACATAATTCTATATTTTTACTGATGGAAATTGCTGATCCCACTATCCCACCTTATCACACCAATTAACAATAGATATAAAAATAGGAGCTAAGAACTTAGTCTACTGCTATATATTGTTTACATGCATTCTTGCTGTCATTGGGCTTCCTTCCATTCCAATTTGCGAGGTACTGGTAACATAGAGCAACACTATAAACCCATAAGGTAGAAACTCTACAGCATCAAATACATCCAGGTAGATGGGTAGACACACATACAATATGAAAAGCAAGGGAGCAAACCATTCCAAATAACCCAGACCATCTCAACAGTAGACTCCATGGACATCACATTGGAGGAAATGTTAGAGATAGAATTCAGAAAGTTTATGGTTAAACTGATCTATAAGGTAAAAGATGATATAAGAAATGAACCAGAGAGAAAATACAAGAAGTGAAAGATTATTTCAACAGGAGAAAGAGATCCTAAAGAAAAATCAGTCAGAAATCCTCAAAATGAAGGAATCGATAAACCAAACTAAAATTTCAATGGGAAGCATTACCAATAGATTAAACCACTTATAAGACAGTTTCAGGCAATGAATACAAAATATATAATCTAGAATATAAAGTTGATCATGAGGAAAAGATGTTATGAGATCATGAATAGAACATCCAAGAATTATGGGGTAACATAAAAAGACCAAACTTAAAGATTTTATCAGGATTGATAAAGGCTCAGAGATACAAACCAAAGGAATGTGCAATATTTTCAATAAAATATTTGAAAATGACCTAAACCTTAAGAATAAAATGGAATACCAAATACAGGATGCTTACACAATCCCAAATATACAAAATTACAACAGACCTACATGAAGGCACATTATTATGAAACTGCCTAACATACAGAATGATAGAGTTTTAAAGGGTGCTAGAGAAAAGTGACACATAACATTTAGAGGAAAACCAATCTGGATCTCAGCTGATTTCTTAACCCAGACCCTCAAGGTTAGGAGATCTTGGAATAATATATACCAAGCTCTGAAAGAAAATGACTGCCAGCCAAGAATACTATACCCAGCAAAATGAAGCTTCTGAACTGATGATTAAATAAAAACCTTCCATGATAAACAAGGGTTAAAAGAATTCACAACTAGAAAGCCTGCACTAAAATACTTAATATTTCATGGAGAAGAAATGCAAAATACAAGTGAAAACAGCAAAGGGAGAAACTAATTCAAATTAAAAATAAATGAAAATGATAGGAAATAAAAATCATCTCAATAGTAACATTGAATGAAAATGATCTAAACTTATTAATCAAAAGACACAGACTGTCAAATTGATTAAAAAGCAAGACCCAACAATATGCCATCTCCAGGAGACTTACCTCATAGGCAAAGACATTCACAGACTGAAGGTGAAATAGGAAAGATCATATCATTCACATGGACCATGTAAACAAGCAGGATTTTCCATCCTCATACCAGATAAAGTGAACTTCAAGCCAAAGTTAATCATAAAGGACAAGAAGGTCATTTCATACACCTTAAGGGAATTACACATCAACAAGACATAACAATTTTAATGTTTATGTCTCAAACAATGGAGAATTTACATATATCAAACAAACCCTTCTCAATTTCAAGATTCAAATAGACCTCAACACAATAATACTGGATGACTTAACAGGCCTCCCTCATTACTAGATAAATCCTCCAAACAAAAACTAAATACAGAAGCTATAGAACTAATAAATGCAATTCATAATTTAGACTTAACAGACACATATAGAATATTTCACCCATCAAGGACTGAATACATTTTCTTCTTAGCAGCACATGAATCCTTCTCTAAAATAGACCATATCTGATTCTACAAAGCAAC
This sequence comes from Xerus rutilus, assembly GCA_028644305.1. NCBI lineage: Eukaryota > Metazoa > Chordata > Mammalia > Rodentia > Sciuridae > Xerus > Xerus rutilus. Next base: position 11,682,522 of record CM053403.1, on the reverse strand, counting down.
TCTTAGCAAAAAAAAAAGAGATAATACCCTGCATTCTATCAGATCATAATGTAATGAAATTAGAAATCAACAAAAAAATACAAGCTACTCTAACACCTTGAGACTAAATAATACACGATTGAATGACCAATGGATAGTAGAAGAAATCAGGGGTGAAATTAAAAAAAATACTTAGAGGTAACTGAGAATCATGACAAAATTTATCAAAGTTTCTGGGACACTATGAAGGCAGTGCAAAGAAGAAAGTTTATTGCACTGAGCACATTCTTTAAAAGAATAGAAAATCACCAAATAAATAACCTAACCTTACATCTCTAAGACCTAGAAAAAGAACAAATCAACACTAAAAGCAGAAGATAGGAAATAATTATAATCAGAAATCAATGAAATTTAAAGGAAAAAATTCAAAAAATAAACAAAACAAAAAATTGGTTCTCTGAAAAAATAGATCAAGAAACCCTTAGCCAAGCTAATGAAGAAAAAATCTCAAATCACTAAAATTTGTGATGGAAAAGGAAATATCACCATGGACACTATTGAAATATAAATGATAATCAGAAAGTACTTTGAAAATCTATACTCCAATAAAATAGAGAATCATGTTGACATCTATAAATTTTTAGAGACATATGAACCACCCAAACTGAACCAGAAAGAAACAGAAAATTTAAACAAATTAATTTCAATCAATGAAATTTAAGATTCTATCAAAAGCCTACCAACAAAGAAAAGCCCAGGACCAGAAGGATTCTCAGCCGAGTTATGCCAGACCTCCAAAGAGGAACTTATACCAATACTCCTCAAATTATTCCATGAAATAGAAAAGGAGGGAACCCTTAAAAACTCATTCTATGAAGCTAGTATCACTGTAATACCAAAACCAGACAAAGATATATCAAGGAAAGAAAAATTCAGACCCATTTCCCTCATGAATATAGAGGCAAAATTTCTTAGTAAAATCCTGGCAAATTGAATAAAAAACATATTAAAAAGATAGTGTACCATGATAAAGTGGGGTTCATTCCAAGGATCAAAGTTTGGTTCAACATATGGAAATCAATAAATATAATTTATCGCATCAACAGACTTAGACAAGAACCACACGATTATCTCAATAGATGCAGAAAAAGCATTTGACAAAATACAGCACCCCTTCATGTTCAAAACACTAGAAAAACTAGGGATAGCAGGAACATACCTCAACAATGTAAAAGTTACTATGTTAAACCCAAGGGCAACATCATTCTAAATGGAGAAAAATTGGAAGAATTCCCTCTAAAAACTGGAATAAGAAAGAGATACCTTCTTTCATCACTTTTAATCAACATAGTCCTCAAAACTCTAGCCAGAGGAATTAGACAAAAGAAAGAAATTAAAGGGATACAAATAGGAAAAGAAGAGCTCAATATATCCCTATTTTCCAATGCCATGATTCTATATTTAGAAGAAAAAGCTTCTTGAACTCATAAATGAATTCAGCAAAGGAGCAGGATGTAAAATTAACACTGATAAATCAATTGCATTCCTATATCAATGACAAATCAGCTGAAAGAGAAGTTAGGAAAATGATTCCATTCACAATAGCCCCCACCCACCAAATAAAGTGTTTAGGAATCAATCTAACAAAAGAGGTGAAAGACCTCCACAATGAAAATTACAGAACACTAAAGAAAGAAACTGAAGAAGACCTTAGAAGATGGAAAGACTTCTTATGTTCTTGGGTAGGCAGAATTAATAATGTCAAAATGGCCATACTACCAAAAGCACGATAGGGTTAATGCAATTCTCATTAAAATTTCAATGATGTTCTTCATGGAAATAGAAAAAGGAGTCATGAAATTTATTTGAAAAAAATAAGAGGTCCAGAACAGACAAAGCAATCCTCAGTGAGAAAAGTAATGCAGGCGGCATCACATTACCAGACCTTAAATTGTACTACAGAGCTATAGTAACAAAAAAAAGGGATGGTATTGGCACAAAACAGAAATGAAGACAAATGGAACAGAATAAAAGACACAGAGACATACCCACATGAATGCAGTTATCTCATACTAGACAAAGGCGTCATAAACATACATTGGAGAAAAGATAGCCTCTTCTACAAATGGTGCTTGAAAAGTAGATATCTTGGTGGTAGATTGAAATTAAATCCCTATATCACACCCTGCACAAAACTCAACTCAAAGTGGATCAAGGACCTTGGCCTTAGACCAGAGACCCTGTGCATCCTAGAAGAAAAAGTAGGCCCAATTCTCCATCATATCGACTCAGGAACAGACTTCCTCACTAACAATCCTAAACCACAAGAAGTAAAATCAAGAATCAGTAAATGGGCTGGCATTACCCTAAAAAGCTTCCTCACAGCAAAGGAAACAATCAAGAATGTGAAGAGAGAGCCTACAGAATGGGAGAAAATCTTTACCACCTGCACCTCAGAGAGAGCATTAATCTCCAGGATATATACAAACTCAAGAAACTTAATACCAAAAAAACAAATAACACAATCAACAAATGGGCAAAGGAACTAAACAGAGACTTTACACAAGAAGAAATACAAATGGTCAAATAATATATGAAAAAAAATGTTCGACATTTCTAGCAGTTAGAGAAATGCAAATCAAAACTAAGATTTCATCTCATTCCAGTCAGAATGGCAATTATCAAGAATACAAGTAACAATACTTGTTGGTGAGGATGTGGGGAATAGGTACATTCATACACTGATGGTAGGACTGCAAATTGGTGCAACCATTATGGAAAGCAGTGTGGAGATTTCTCAAAAAACTTGGAATGGAATCACCATTTGACCCAGTTATCTCACTCCTCAGCTTATACTCAAATGACTTAAAATCAGCATACTACATTGATGCAACCACATCAATGTTTATAGCAGCTTAATTTACAATAGCCAAGCTATGGAACCAACCTAGGTTCCATTCAATAGATGAACAGATAAAGAAAATGTGGTATATATACACAACGGAATATTACTCAGCTATAAAGAGGAATAAAATTATGGCATTTGCTGGTATATGGATGAAACTGGAGACTATCATGCCAAGTAAATAAGCCAATCCCAAAAAACCAAAGGTATAATGTTCTCTCTGATATGTGGTTACTAACCCATGAAAAAGAAGGGTACAGAGTGGAAATATAAAAGTTCATTGGATTAGTCAAACAGGATTGAAGGGAAGGGAGGGGTATGGGCAAGGGAAAGACAGTAGAATGAATTGGACATAACTTTCCTGTGCTCGTATATGAATACATGACCCACGTAACTCCACATCATGTACAACCACATGAATGAGATCAAAATTGAAATGGGTTGCACCCATGTATGTATAATATGTCAAAATACACCCTACTGTCATGTATATTTAAAAGCAGCAAATAAAATACCGATGAAAAAAATGTAAAAGTCGGGCAGACGAGCAAAGACTAGGACCCAGTATGAACCAGAATTTTTCTAAATTAGATTGTATCAAATTGAGAAATTTCTGTTTTTTGAAAAAAAGAATTGAGATGTTGAAATATATATAATATAATACATATATACATGCATACATATATGTATATATACCACAGAATTTATATTCTGAATATATATAACAAATTCATGTTAATATGTACGTATATACGCATATACATGTATGCACATAATAATCCATTGTCCTTATCTTCAGTAGGGAAGCAGACAACCAAGAGAAAAAAAATGAGCATAAGATCTGAACATGCTTGAAATGACTTCAAAATGAAGATTTCTGAGTATTGCAATGAACATAAGGAGGCCTAGTCTCTTTATTCATCAGGGAGATGCAAATTAAATAAGATAATGAAATAAATGAGGTGATCATATACAACCACTCAAATGGCTTAATTAAAGGGTCTGATAATACTAAATTTTAGCATGGAATTAGAGAGATTGGTACTTGTATACATTGATGGTGGGAGTTTAAATTGATACAGCCAATTTGGAGACTCACGAAGCAGCAAGCACTCAGACAGAATAGACGCAGAACTGTTGGTCCTGCAGTTTCGCTCTGCAGGAGCAAAATGTGTCCCCTACAGGAAGGTATGTGTACATATGAGCACATATGACCTGTGTATGCATTCTCGTAGCAGCAGCATTTGTAATACCTTCAAACTGGAAACTCCAGTGTCCGCAAACAGGAGAATGATTAGATCTGTGGTGGCATATTGATAAGAATGGAGAATGATGAATCCATGACAGTGAGCCAAATACTGCTAGACCCTCTATGAGTCTGATTACACAATTTAAGCATTTATATTCAAGGTAACAACTTATGCTTTAATTTCTCCCTCTTCGTCTCTTGTTTCTCTACCACAGTCTTTATAGTTACCATGAGGCTTAAATAAAGCATCTTATAACAGTAACAGGCTGCTTTTAAGCGATAACAACTTAACTTTGATTGCATACATAACCTCTACCCTTTTATTCTACCTCTCCAACATTTTGTTTTTGATGTCACAATTTACTTTTTTATATTGTGTATACCTTAAAAATTATTGTAGCTATAGTTATTTTTAATAGTTTTGTCTTTTCACTTTTATAATGGAAATCTGTGATTCACACACCACCATTACAGTATTAGAGTATTCTGAATTTGATTGTGATGTAATTGATTAATATTCTTTGTTTCAGTTTGAAGACTTCTCTTCAACATTTAGTATAAGGCAGGTCTAGTAGTGATAAACTCCCTCAGCTTTGGTTTGCTTGGGGAAGTAGTTATCTCTCTTTTGTTTATAAAAGATTGCTTCACTGGGTGAAGTATTCTTTGTTAGCAGGATTTTTTTTTAGCACTTTGTATATATCATACCACTCTCTTTTGAACAGCAAAATTTCTGCTGAGAAATTTACTGATGGTCTCTACGGAGTTCCCATGTACGTGAGAATCTTTTGTTTTGCTCTTTACAAGATTTTATCTCTCTTTGATTCTTGACAATTTGATTATGACACATAGTCATAATTAATTGATATAGTCTTCTCTGAGTTGAGTCTTATCAGAGGCTATTGGACTTTTTGTATCAGGATATTTCTTTCTTTTGCCTGATGTGAGAAGTTTTCAGCCATTATTTTTTAAAATAAGTTTCTCACACTCTACTTTAAGATTTCCAAAATGTGAATTCAGTTTTCTTGAAGGTACCTCACAGATTCTCTAGGTGTTCATTTCTTCTCAATTTTTACTTTCTCTCTCTCTCTAACTATATATGTGCAAATGATTTGCCTTTGAGTTCCAATTCTTTCTTTGGCTTGATCGATTCTGTTGTTGACACTGATTATTTTTTTCATTTCTTAATTGCATCTTTCAACTACAGCATTGGTTTGGTTACTTATTGTGATTTCAATTTCTCTTTTAAACCTCTAGTTTGTTGGATTGCTGTTTTCCTGATTTTGTGGAAGTGTTTTTCTGTGCTCTTTTGCAGTTGAAAACAATTATTTTGAATTATTTGTCAGGCAAACCATAGATCTCCATTTCTTAGGGACCAATTACTGGGAAATTATTGCATTCTTTTGGTAGTGCTGTTTCCTTTGTTTTCAGATTTCTTGTTGCTTTTCTTGGATGTATGTGCATTTAATGGAATAGTCACCTTTCCTAGACTTTATGAACTAGCTTCAGTGGAGAAAGACCTTCTGTTACAGATGGGTAGAAAGTGCCAGCATGGTGATGTGCAGGAGTTCTGGTTGAGGGCACAGCAATGCAGTCTCTACAGCTGCATTAGCTGAGATGGGCATTGGCAAACATTGCAGGGCTCCTCTGTGGCCAAGACTGTGGGTGTCTATGGAGGTGGTAGGGACTGTTGGGATCTCTGGTGGCAAAAGATGTTGGAGTCCTCCTGATCTCATTTCTCCTGTTGGAAACATTTTGACAAATGGATCCCTCTTGGCATTGGGTCCAGGTTACTAATATACTCATAATGTTGGCACTGGTATCTGAAGTACAGCACCCACGGAGTGGAATACAGGCAGATGTGTGAGAACCATAGCTCCAAGATCCAGGGTGGAAGTGATACCCCCCACCACACTGGTAATGGTACGTAAGGTATGGGTACTGTGGAGCATCCAGGGAGCCGTGGTCCACAGAACCTGGTCTGGAGCTATAACAGCTCCAGAGTCTGGGATATGTCACAGTTATTTGTGACAGTAAAGTTGTTTTCCAGAGCATGGATATGTGTAGAGAGGTTGATGCTCTGGGCCTGGAGTGTAGCTCCAGGGTCTCAGGTACAGTCAGACATGTTGCAGCTGCAGAGTTGAGATCTGGAATGTGGGTATTTTCAGCAGAACTGCAGCTCTAGGATCTTGGACACATACAAGGCTGGGAGAGTTGGTAGTCCAAGTTCTGGGGTGGCACAACTGTGGCTCCTTCTTAATGCAGCAGTGTCTCCCTTTCCAGGGGAGCTTCTGGTTATCTCAGAGGTGAAAGATGCCAGTATCCTCTGCAGAGCAGAGGGGAACTTCTGTGCAGCCTCCTGTTAATATTGATAGCTCCTTCCCTTCTTCCTCACGTCTAGCTCTCTCCAGACACTTCAAATAGGCTAATCTTTCCAGTAATCCTTTCTCTGTGTAATCGTCTTTTAATTTATTTATTTATTCAAATCAATTAATTGTTTTTCTCCAATGTATTGTTGCAGATCTTAACTGGACTTTTGGATTCTCCCAAAGCTCTTTTCATTATGAGTAGTCATCTATTTGTTGGGTTTGTGGGGGGTGGAGGCTGGTATCTCCTATTCTACCATCTTGCTGATATCAGTACCAGTTCTTCCATTCAAAAATAATCCTGTTGCAAATACTATGTGCCAGGAATTGCTCCATACTCTAAAGTTACAGTAGCAAATGAAAGAATCCCTTGTTTCATGGATGTTATATTTTAGCAGGAATTTTAGTGGGTGTGACACTATTTCTTGTAGTTTCTACCTGAATTTTATCTTTTTAAAATCATCGTTTGATCCTCTCACTGTTTTGCTTTATGAAAATTAAATGACATAACCTTGCATGCAAGTACCGGGCTCCTAGTAAACACTCAATTAATATCAGCAGTTGCTATTTATTATTTTATGGCACATGGCGTGGAATGTTTTTTTAATTTATTGCTGTGAGGTTTCTGTGGAGACTGTCAGCTGAATAAGGAAGACCCGACACTAGACATGAGAAGACCTGAGCTGTTGCCCCTGCCTCTCAGTAACCACCCCACTCCCCTGCATCAGGACTGACCCCCCACCCACCCATGAGCATGGAGGAGCCAAATAGTTTCTCACAGTTTTTGGAATTCTAAGATCTGTGAGCATCTGACTGCAAGATGTGGAAGAGGCCTTGGTAACTCAGTTCCCTCTCTGAACCCCTGTTCTCTTCTGTAGCAACAGAAGGGTAGAATGTGGTACCTAATGCCCTTCACTCTAGTCTTCTGTGGTCTGAGGTCAGGGCTAAGGTCAGCAACTTGACAAAGGACTTTGGGAACACTGGCCTAGGACTAATGGCATCTGGTCCTGATGCTTAGTTATTAGAGGTGAATTGATAATGGTGATGATAGTGACTGTTTGCTGAGCATTTACTATTCTAGTCACTGGGCCAAGGACTTTGCCTGTACTATCTAACTTAATCCTCAGAACAGTTTTTGTTGTTTTATATTTTATAGATGAAATGCTGAGTAACTTTTTCCAGGTCAGAGAGTGAGATGGAGTGGAGCAGAGATAGGAACTCAGGAAGTCTGGCTCCAGAGTCCCTCCTGCCCTTGGGGCCATCACCGATGCTTCACTACCCCAGTTTGCGGGGGTCAGTTTCCTACAGAATCATTATCATGGATCTATGAGCATAGAATCCATACAGCATTTAAAAATCATGTTTATCGGATCAATAGCTCTTAACATTGGGCTTATTGCTCTGATTTGGAAGCTGAGACAGTGAAGTGAGTTTGCAGACATGCACGCATGCTGGGGTTAGTAGCAGAGACGCTGCAACTGGTGCTCTCGATTTAGAGTTTGGGGATTTCTCTGAAACATAGCAACTAACTCTGTGAAAAGAGAAATAATCCCCTCCCTGCAGCCTGCATCACCTGTGAGAATGTGAGGAGGTGACTTGGAAGGTGTAAAATGTCCTATAAACGTGAATCCTCCTGACTCAGAAAGCAGGTCCCCATCCTCCTGGTACATGTGTCTGTCTGTCGTGCCTTCCTGCCCACTCCTTAATGAGCTCACCGTGGTGCTGCAGATGGAAAATGACGCCACAGGCCATCTTCTTTCCCCATGGCCTTTCAGCTGCTTGAGGCTGACACCCTGCTGGTCTCCATGGCTGGCAAACTGACAAGTTAATTCTGCAGCAGGCCAGGCGGGTGCAAGCCTGGCAGTTGTGTAGTGACAGCGGCTCTGATTGCTGCACAGGAAGGAGAAAGTCAGATAGGGAGAGTGGATTGTCAGAGACAAACTGCATGAAGCAGGAAGCCACGTGAAATTTCTTGGTTTCCCTGGAGAATTGTGCCTTCCACCTGGCATGACTTGGTTAGCAGAAGATGGGGCTGATCAGCAGGCTGGTGGCTACTTTGTTATATGGAGAACTCAGGATTGCATTTGAGATTGATGTCGGCACACAATAAGTACCAGAGATGGTGACCCTATTTTTTCTCTCTCTCCTTTCCTTCCTTCATTCTTCCCTCCTTCCATCCTTCCCTCTCTTCTTTCCTTCCTCCCTTCCTCCCTCTTCCCTTCCTTTCTTTCTTCCTTTCCCTTCCCTCCCTCCCCCCATTTCTTCTTCCTTCCTTCCTTCCTTCCTTCCTTCCTTTCTTCCTTCCTTCCTTCCTTTTCTTCCTTTCCTTCCCTTCCCCTCCCTTTCTCCTTCCCTCCCTCCCTCCCTCCCTTCCTTTTTACCTTCCCTCCTTCCTTCCATCTTTCCCTTCCTCTCCTCTCCTACCTACAGAAGCACACAGCCCATGGGGGTTTGCAGCAACCGACTGCTCAGTAGCTATGGTCTGCCCTGACCCTGGTCCTTCAAACCAGCACCTCCCCTGCCAATCCCTCTGATGACCACAACCAAGGCCCAGGAAAGTAGAACTGGGATCATTATTTCCTTGGTAACTGTGTCCAGAAGAAACCATTCATTTCACCGAAGCTCACAGGAAGAGCAGCCTGTTGCCCCAGAACTTTTCTCCTGTCTTGCTCCAGTTCTGTTCCATTTTCTGCCCTAATCTTGACCTTGCTCCTTGTCTTTAGGCTTGTTGGTTGACATTGGTCTGCCTGGGTTGCTAACAACATAACAATGGCACAGGCTTACTTGAACTGGCCTGTTCAGTTCTGTTGTCTGACAGCTCCTCTGATAACACAACTCAGTCTGTCCATCACCTCTTGTCACTGTGATCACGCCGCACTATTTTGACAGATATATGGCTAGGTCTCTCCTCCCAGGGCCCTATTAGACCTTGTGCTCTTCTTCAGACTTCTATGAGAACAGATAAGAAGACAACTGATCTTACCCAGGAACTCAGTCCCAGTCCACAAAGGAGAGAACAAGCCAAATTGGATGGGCCCAGGGGGCCCAGGGAGCAGGGCAGATTTGGAAGAGTTATTCCAGAATTAGATTTGGGATACTACTACTGTATTAGTCAGGGTTCTCTAGAGAAACAAAACCAGCGAGAGAGATAGGCTTCTCCTGGTGTTCATGGGGAGATTGGTTTCAGGATTCCCCACAGATACTAAAATCCCCAGATGCTCAAGTCGCTTATGTAAAGCGGCATAGGTAATATTTGTATATAACCTAAGACATCCTTATGTCTAAACCATTGCTAGATTACTTATAATATCTAGTACAATGCGAATACTGTGTAAATAGTTGTTCAACTACGGTGTTTGGAGAATAATGAACAGAAAAAAAAAAACATGTATACACGTTCAGTACTTATTTTCTCTTCCAAATATTTCTGATTCATGATTGATTGAATTTATGGTTGTGGAACCCGGGGGTACAGTGGCCAGCTGTGTGTATTGATCTATCACCTACCCACCTATTTATTACACATACATGTCTATGTACATATAGAGGAAGAGACAAAGACAGTGACTTGATGGGGAATTGTGCCACATGGTCACGGATGCTGAGAAGCCCCATAATCTGCCATCTGTAGGCTGAAGACCCAGAAAAGTTGTTGCCATAATTCAGTCTGAGTGCCAAGGCCTGAGAACCAGGGGAGTTGGTTGTATGAACGTCAGTGTGCAGGAGAAGGTGAGGTAAGATGTCTCAGCTCAAGGAGTAAGGCCAAGTGCATTGTATGGGATAAGACCACTACTGATAGAGAACCTGAGACACAAAGAGGTTAAGTGATTATCCCAAGGTCAAAGGGTAGTCAGCATTCCAAAATAGAGTGCAGAGAAGATTTGATAATAAAGGTTTCTTTGTTTGGGCCCTTGTGGACCCCAAATAGGAGGATAACAGTAGGAACTTCTTAGAAAATTAGGAAGAAGTTCTGACGTTTCAAGTGATGGGCAGTCTAACTCACACTGGCTTGCTGGGGCCCTCACCAGCGTCCAGAAGTATGGCAGCCTTCAGAGCTGGCTTCACGTAGGGGCTTGCAGTGTACTGGGGCTGTGGCTCCACCCACACCAAGCTCTCCTGCTTCTCATCTGCTTTGATCTAAGGCTGGCTGCTCATGCTGGTCACTCGGGTGCAGACTGCTCCCAAAGCTATGCTGCTTCCTCGAAATCACTCAGGAGTAGCAAGATAACTTTTCCTCTTTCTCTGCTGAATAAATGTCTTGAGCCTCATCCTCTTTTGACCATGTGGACCCTATTTCCTCAGGACAACGCTGTGTGCTGGCTGGTGTCTGCCTCTGGGGGGTTCCTTTTCTGACCCCAGGACAAAGCAGAACAGCCCTGAGGGATGGCATTTCAATTTGCAACCCCTGCGTTTAAGGATTTCAGTTATCTATTTCAGCTCTGATAGGGTAAATATCTACCCAAAAGGTGGAATCTGTGCCAGAGAGGCTACTTCCTAGCCATCCCGTCATCTCTCCAGCTATGAACTAGGAGGCGACTATAATCCATCCCCTCTTCCTGTGGATGAGTGGTGGGAAAAGGAACCGTACTGGCGTGGGGCAAGAGTGCACTAGAGGCCACTTTCTCTGCAGTCACTCACCTAGTCTTTGACAGGTGCTCCCAGGGTTTGCAGCTGGGGTTTTATCCTGCTGTGTTTCTTAGGGATTGAGGAAAAGAGCAGGAAAGAGGAGATAGAGAGCTTACGGCTACACTCAGGGTCACTGGCAAGCCGTGGGGCTCAGTGTGAATGGCTCCCAGAGCTCCTAGCACACCATGAGCACATCAGAGGCCCTGCTTCAGGTTCAGCCACCAGCTCCCTCTGGCCAGTGGGCCAGTTCAGATCACAGGGAACTGAGCACACCATATCTCTGTCTCAGCACATACAAGAAATCCAGGCTGGAGCAGGACATGGTCTTAGGTTGAAATTTCTCTAAGGCTAGGGCCTCTTATTTATTCCTTTTTTTCTACCCTTTTTTTTTTTTTTTTTTTTACAGACCTCTTGTTTCTGAGCAGTTCTCGGCTCTGAACTCATGGCCTGGCATTGACCCCACATTATTTTTGCCTTTTAGTTCATCTGACTGTGAATATTTAAGTTTATCCTGATGTCTAAAAATTCTAATCCTTACATATTTTCATGACTCATGGACACACAAGGGACAATAATGACAATAGACCTCATCCATCAAGGGCCTTCTCCCTGCCTAGCATTTCACAGACATTATTCTAAGGACATTGCAGTGTTGGCCATCATTTTTTCCATTTGCCTGTGGGATAACAGATGCTCAGAACAGACAAGTAAGGTGCTCAGGACCTCCCTGCTTGTGAAGCCGTAGTGTTAGGGCCTCAATTAATTTCTATATGACTCCAACACCTTTTTATTTTGATAACACTCCACTATATCCTTTATTAAGGCAGAACAAGTGAGAGCAGAGAGCCAGTTGGAAGACCATCTTCAAAGAGGAATTAACACTTGTATACGTGGCCCCCAACTCCATTCCTCAGGGCTTTACTTTCTGCTTGGGCCTCTTTCCATCATATTCTTACAGTGCTAGTTAGCTTTATGTTACGGTAACCAATTTACCTGAGATAAATCCACTTACAAAAAGGAAAGATTTACTGTGGCTCACAGTTTTAAAGGTTTCAGACCATGACCAATTGGCTTCATTGCTTTGGGCCTGTGATGTCATGTCATGGGGAAAGTGTGTGGCAGAGCAAAACTTCAACTTATTGCTGAGAAGTGAGAGGGAGGGGTCAAGACTGGGGTGCCACAATCTCCTTCAAGACAATGTCCCCCCATGACCTAAATCCTCCCATTAGGCCCGCCTCTTAAAATTTCCAACACCTCCCCATTAGGCCATGGCTGGGCACCAAGCCATTAGCACATGGGCCTTTGGGGAAAACGTATCTGAACCATAGCACCTCTGGTAACAGAGTGCCAACCTTCAAGGGCCATAGCTTCCATTTTAACAGTTGGACCCAAGCTAGATAAAACTCCCTTTTTCCCCATCCCTTTAACACAACGGAGACAGACTGGTATTTTCAGAAAGATTTTTACTAAACACGAGGGAAACTGAAAGGCAATAATTGCAGAAATACAGGCAGTATAAAAATAGTCGACTTTCCAAATACACATTTTTGGCTCTCGGAACCACAGTGGAAACAGCAGAAAGCTTTTCTGTTGCCCAAACCTGATGTGAAGGAAGCTGCCCACTCCCCACACCCCCCCCCCCACAAAAAGTCTTTTAAAGTCCAATTTAGCGGAGCTCAGCCCTGTCCATGCTTTTGGTTGTGGCTAAGAGTCAAGAATCTGAGTTGGAGCAGGAAGAATGAGCAGGGGAGGGCATGGCTGCAGGATCCAAGTTCCATGGCCTTGACGCCCATAAATTGGTGCCTCCCAAGATGGGATCCTAATCCAGCCTTCTCTCCTGACATGTCTGTATGTGGCTGTCCCTCAGATAAGGGAACTCATCTTCATTTGAACCATCATTTCTCTTCTCTGTAAACTCCTCCCTCCTCCTCCAGCAAACAGCACCACCATCCACCTGTTAGACAAGAAAGATGCCAAGAAGAACGTCATTCCAGACTCTTCCCCAGGTCCCACTTGTCATTAAGTCCTACAGGGGTGTTTCTGTTTTCAGAATCTCTCTACTTCTTTCCATCACTTCTAATCCAACCCACATTCAAGTCACCTTCATCTCTTAGTTGCACCATAGTCTCAGCTCTCTATAGTTTTTTTTTTTCCCTTCAGTTCTACCTCCTTTAATCTATTCTCCATGTGAGGGGTAAAACTTTTCAAGCATAAAAGAATTGATGCCATTTGTCCTGCCTAAAGCCCCGTAAGTCTTCTCCATTATCCTTGAACCAAAGTACCAACTGTTGTAGTCAGTTTTGTATTGCTGTGACCTAAAGACTCGAAAAGAAAATCTTAGAGGAGGAAAAGTTTGTTAGCTCACAGTTTCAGATGTTCAGTTCATGGTCACTGGACTGCACAGCTCTGGGCTTGAGATGAGGCAAATAATCATGGTGGAAGGGTATGGCACACGAACGCAGCTCAGGACAGGAGAGCCAGGAAGCAGAGTGCTGGTTTTGCTCACCAGGGATACAATACAAGTCCCATAGGCACACCCTAGTGACCCGTTTCTCCAGCCCACACCCTACCTGCCTTATACCCAATTAATCCATTCAAGTAGATTAATCCACAATTAAGATATAGCTATCTTAATGTAATCATTTCACCTCTGAACATTCTTGCAGTGTCTCACATTTGAGCTTTTGGGGAACATCACCACATATTCAAACCATAGCACCAACCATAGTCCAAACATGCTTATTCCTCTCGACTCATGTCATGAGGCCCCCTATGCCTTTTGTGTTTGGTAACTCGCAGCTTGTCCACTCTCTTGTCCTTCTGAGCCATGTGCAAATGCACTACTCTGACATCGAGGCCTTTGTCCAGTCTCTTCCAAGCCCACTTATCTGGTCTCATCTAGGATGTCTTAGATGCTCTGAAATGCTTTCTGTATCTCATAAACTGGGATCAAGTGCCTCACCCACCCATGGGTCCTAACTTAATACCTACCACTTATGACACTTTCTAGGCTTTATGAATTTCTGCCCAAATGCAGGGATTCTTGAGAAAAGCAACCATGACATCTTATTCATTATTATAACACCATTTGTTATCAGTACCTGTCACAGAGTGGGCAGTCTTCAATAAGTATGTGAGAAATGGGTGGAGAGACGGATATGTGAACAAAAATGGGGAGATGATAACCTTGGTGGGAGAAATGACTTGACCAAAACTTGACATAGGAAACAAGAAGATTGATTGGATGGACATTTCCAGAACATCTCTGCATTCTTCTGGGTGCCAGCCAATATGGACCTGACGGGCCAGACTTTTTACCAATCAGCAGGACCTGACCTTGGACTGGGCTCCTTTCACATTACCTTTTAGGAGGCTAATTAAGCACTCCAAGTGAGCGGGTTCCTGAGAGTCTTGTCTGGCCCAGTTTATAGGAGCAGAATTAAGTTTTAAGAGAAAAAGTAGTTCCTTTCTCTTTCTTCTTCTCTCTTTCCCCTTCAGTTTTCTTTACTTGTATCTCCGCTCCTGTTTTCTTGAGATAGAACTCCATGCCGTTTCTGTGTCCTGTGTCCCGCCCCCCGCCCCGCCACCGCCTGTCATCTTTTAATTCATTTGTGACGCTCTGGATCTCACTTTGATTGTGCAGTATTTAAGAAGTTGTTGGTGGGACCAGGGCTAATGCATTTCTGAAGGTGAGGTGTAGCATCTTAATTGATTACCCAGTATCCTCTCTGACTGACATACCCCATGGGGAGCATCCAGCAAAGGAGGGGTGGGTGAGGGCAGCCACAGAAGAGCTGGAAAGGATTAGTGTTAATTCCTCCCAGACACTGCCCTGTGATGTTTCTCAGTCAATAAGAGATTAGACTAGGAACAGGTTTCAAGACGGCCTCCTTCTCATTGCCCGCTAATCCCCTCCCCTCCATTCCCACACTAGGCTGGGGCAGGGGCCTGGGCGGGTATCTGCTGACGCACACAGAGCTCCACCAAGGCCTTGTCCTCTCCTGAATGTCTCAGGAAAGCCCTGAACAGAGACTTCTGGTGTTGTTTCCTAGCAAACAGGAAGCTGGGGGGGTGGAAAGCTCACAGCTGCCGCATGGTCTGTGGGGTTGGTGGAGGGAAGGTGAGAGAGTGAGTGTGTAGTTACAAGATGGAGAGAGAGAAAATAAGACAGCAGGCGAGGTTCTTATCAACATTGTATCACTGCTGTGTTCTGCAGAGGCTCCAGGGGCCACTATGACCCCCACCTCTGGGTGTTCACATCTCATGTGGTCCCCTCCCCTTCAGTGTGAATGGAAACTCTGTCTTGCTGCTTTGCTTTTGACCAAAAGACATATCACAAGTGATGAGACATCAAACCTTTGATCATTATTTCACTTAAGACTTACTTTGCTATTGTACTTGCTCAAGTCTCCTCTCTGTCTCTCTCTTTCTCCGTCTCTTTTTCTGTACTGTGGATTGAACTCAGGGCTTTGTACATGCAAGGCAAGTGCTCTACAACTGAGCTACATCCCCAACCTTTCTTATTTTATGTTGAAACAGGGTCTTCCTAAGTTGCCCAGCCTAACCTCAAACTTGTGATCCTCTTGCCTCAGCCTCCCAAGTAACTAGGATTACTGGTGTGTACCACGCACCTGAGCTGAGGCAACTCTCTCCTTCTCTGTCTCTTCCTTATTTGTGCTCACTCTGTCTGTGGCTGGCTTTGCAGAGGCAAGCCACCACGAATCCTACAGCTGCAAAAAACGAAATGCTAGCAACCAGAACATGAGTTTGAAAGAAGATCTTTGCCCTAGATGACAGCCTAGCTCTGGCCAGCATCTTGAATGTGGCCTTGCGAGACCCTGAGCAAAAGACCCTAAGCCATGCCTGATGGACAGAGACTGAGACAAGAAGTATGTGTTGTTTTAAACTATTAAGCATGACATTTTTTTTCTGCAATGATAGAAACTGACAATGATATAAAATTAATACCAATAACCCCTTTCCTTCTTGCCTTGAACACTAGAGACTGTCTTCTTTATCTTCTTCCAATACCAAAATGGTTGGTTGGTTGGTTGGTTTATTTTGTGGTGCTAGGGATTGAACCCAAGGCCTCCTGCATGCTAAATAAGTGCTTTACCACTGAGCTACATCCTCAGCCCTTTTTAAAAATTTTATTTTAAACAGAGTCTTACCAAGTTGCCAAGGATGGCCTCAACTCATGATCCTCCTGTCTAAGCCTCCCAAGTAGCTGGGATGGCTTAATAAGGAAACTTTATACTAATGTGAACTTGACTGCCCAAGGCTCAGGGTGTTGCTGTCTAAGGAAAGGCACCCATACGCAAGGCTGTCTTCCCAGCTAAGCTCCCATAGAATTCATGGGTCTTTTCTGACCAGTTTAGATAGCTCACTATTTCTTGCATGATGTCCCTTTTTTAGGAGGGGAGCACTTTTAATTTTCCTTTTTCTTTTTGAACAACTATTTTCTTGAGAGGCTTTTGAGATTTGCTATTTAGGCTCCATAGCTGTGGCCAGGGAGGAGGGGATTGCTTTCATTGTTAACTTCAAAACCCCTTTCTCAAAGCACAGCTCCTCTAGGCCAGAGGGGCTTGCCCCAGGCTGATGGCTCCCAACTCATTCAGAACATTCCTAGTTAAAAGGCAGCATCAGGGGCACAGAGCCTCCTGGAAGCTCGAAGCAGCTTTCTGAGAAGAGACTGTCTGAGTATTGGATCTGGATACAGCTTTGGCTCCTTAATTTGTGAAGGCACGGGCTTCAGACAGATGGAATCGTGACATTCTACTGCAGGTGAGCCGTTCCCTGGCTGTGAGCGAGTGATTTAACCTCTCTTGGTCTGTTTCCCTTTTACATGTATGATTATTATAAAAATCAAATAAAGTAACATGAAAGCTTCCAGCTCCTTAGCTGTCCAAATGATCATTTTTTCCCCTCCTTGGTGTGCATGGAGGAGGGTTCTGAGCAAGAGGAAGGACAAAATGAAGTTTCCCAGGGACAAAATGCTGCCTCTCAGAGCCCAAGGGGGCTCCTTCAGTCCTCGCTCTTTCCTCTCTCTCTTGAATAAACACAGCCAAGTGCTTAGGATGGTACCTGGCCATCAATGCGAGCTGTTGCTGTTGCTTTTTGCTTTATTGTACTCATCATCATATTGTCATTGTCATCATCATCGAAGCCTTCCTCCGGCTTATTTTCCTTTCTGCAGACGAGGTAATCTACCTGCACCTTCTTCTGAAACTGGAGCTGGAACGCTGTGTAAATTACGTTTGCTGAACTTCCCTGCCATCTGGCTTTCTGTTCAGTTTTGCCAACAAGCAGACACTGTCAGGGAAGGAAAGCCTGGGATTTGCTTCTCCTGTTTCTGCTTTTGGCTGTCTCTGGAAAGGGCTGCATCCCTTCTAGCTGTAGCCACCCAGAGAAGCTCCCTTTTTGGCAATCAGAGCCTCAGCAGGGTGACTCTTCTCCAGCAGGGCCCTCCTGGCTGGTTCCAGCACTGAGGGGGGCCATCCCTCCAGGGCAGTTCCAGCGCTGGGTGGGAGCCCAGCAGTGCGCGAGCAGTGGCCACCTGGGCTCTGTGGGCATCCTCTCTTCCTTTTGTTCCCTGAGCTCTACCAGTGGTCGGGCCTCCTGCAGTTCCTCATCTCCATGCTATCACAGCATCTTTTTTTGCTTTCTCAGTCTTGGCAACACTTTGGTAACTAGTTTCTTGAATTGCATCTTTGCTTTAAAAAAATATCTAGTACGATTTCTGTTTTCCTGCATGGAAATCTGACTCTTGAAGTCTACTCACCCCATAGGGAGGGAGATTGCAAGTAGTTTAGAATCAGAGCCTTTAGGGTTAACTGCTTTCTAATGACTCCCCTGGTCAAAACATCATCATGGAAATTAAGCCACTTCAAACTCACTTTCTCAAGGTTATACTATAGAGTATAGACATCTCGCTTTCCTTCTCCCTGAATTACCTGAGAGTGTACACAAAGACCCCTGCAGCTGGTTGTCTCATCCACCTGTCTTGATGTTAGAACATCAAGAATCATGTAATTGCCAGGTGAGGTGGTGCACGCCTGTGATCCCAACAGCTCGAGAGGTCGAGGCAGGAGGATCCCGAGTTCAAAGCCAGCCTCAGCAAAAGGGAGGTACTAAGAAACTGAGTGAGATCCTATCTCTAAAGAAAATACAAAATAGGGCTGGAGATGTGGCTCAGTGGTAGAGTGCCCCTGAGTTCAATCCCTGGCACCACCACCAACAAAAAAAATCATGTAATTGCTGCTTGAATTCTATATAATCGTTTATCCTCTCCTACCCTACCTCAGCATCTATCTGCTCCTCTTCCATGACTGTAGAAAGAATCTTGAAGGAAGGCCCTTCAATATCCAATAAATTAGCCCCTATAAGGATGTCTGAAAAGCTAACGCTTACTGAATCTTCTTCTTCTCACTGTCAGTTTTATTTTTTCTGATGAGAAGACAGTGGTATGGGCAATTTGTATCATCTGCCTATGATTACTGAGGTAGGAAGTGGTAAAGCAGAGATTCTAAACCCATTTTGCTTAATCCCAAACTCGAGATTTCAATAACTACTTTATTCTACTATCCATATACCCGTCCATCCATCCATCCATCTATTCATTAAAAGGAGTTTAATACATGTCAAATACAATGACAATCACAGGAGTTGAGAGTGAAGATTCCTATTCCCCAAATATCATAGAGATTATTATATCCAGAGCCAGCTT
The DNA here is from genome assembly GCA_028644305.1 of Xerus rutilus. NCBI lineage: Eukaryota > Metazoa > Chordata > Mammalia > Rodentia > Sciuridae > Xerus > Xerus rutilus. The sequence continues at coordinate 11,663,674 of CM053403.1, read as the reverse complement.
TGAAAGAGTGGGGACTAAGATCAGAGCTGGTGCTGCTGGCCTCCAGAGTTCCTGGTCCACAGCCTCCACTGATCTCTTAGAAGGCTGAAACTGGAGACATACCCTATGTCACATGGAACCAAAGCCCTCTTACCTTCTAATTTATCTCTTTTCTTCAGGTTCTTTGGTTATTTAACAATAACATTAACAACAACAATAAATTAACAACAAGCATGAATGTAAAGAACTATGAAATTCTGTACATATCTTTCAGAATCTCTCTCCTCTCTGTTCTTTTTTTTTCTATATATTTTCCCCTTTCTGTTTCTCTCATGGTTTCTCTGTATCTCAGTCCTGGCCTCTCTTTTTCTGTAGATTGATAGAAATTCTGATGCAAACTGGTAGAAACAATAGGGAAGTTTATTTTGAGCAAAATGAAGCCTAAACTTTAGGATCTTCTAGAGTTAGTAATTCAACCATGTGATCAAGAACCACATTCTCTCCATATTTTTTCTTTTGAGGGGGGAGCTACTGGGGATTGAATTCAGGGACACTCAACCCCTGAGCCACATCCCCAACCCTTTATTGTATCTTATTCTCAGACAGGGTCTCACTAAGTTGCTTATTACCTCACCGTTGCTGAGACTGGCTTTGAACTCGAGATCCTCCTGCCTCAGCTTCCTGAGCCATTGGGATTACAGGCATGCGCCACTATGCCTGCCCTCTTTCCTTGTTTCTGCTCTCGTGTCTTTAGCATCTTCTGTCTGATCTTTTACTGATAACAGTGGCTACTCTGCCAAACACTCATGAGAAAAATGCTGCGTCCACTTTCTTTTCCACCCTCTGTCCCACCCTCCTCCTCCTCTGCCTCCCCCTCCTTCTACCTGTCTCCTCCTCTTCCTTCTTAGAGAACTGGAGTTTTGTCCAGAAGCATCACAACACTAGCTTCCTCTCATATCTCATTAGTTGGAATCAGAGTTCAAGTCCATACCCTACCTAATCTCTGTCCATGGGGATAGAAAAATCATGATTGGCCTAGACTGTGTGGTATAAGGGATGACATGAAGCCCACTGCCCAAAACTGTAAACTTTTGAAGATTTTACCCTAATGCTACAGTTTCCAGGATGCTGGCTGACAGCATGAGACTCCTGGGTCAGAGACAAAGCAGCTTGGTTATTCACTTCCTGGCTTCAGATCCACCTTCCTTGCCAGCTTCCAGGGTTCCACAGGGGCAGCACTGGGGGATGCTGAGGACTGACCCAGTGGGTCAATGTAAAGCCATTTCAATTATGTGTATTTAAGGAATCAGAAGGAGGAGGGAAACAGGAAAAGCACTTGAAAGAATAAAAGCTAAAAAACACATTCATGTTTGATGAAAATCGTAGTCAGAGAACCAAAGGGCTCAATGAGTCTTGGGTAAGCATGAAGAACACCACACCAATACACATGATGATTAGATTTCTGAAAAGCAGAAATAAAGAGAATCTAAAAGTGGAGGAAAGGACAGGAAGACATACAGAGGAACAAATTTAACAATGACGACAGACTTCTTATCACAATTTAGGCAAGTCAAAGACATTGAATATTTAAAAAAACAGGACAGGAAATTTTCAATATCCTATGAACATATTTTTTCAAAAAAGAACACACAGACAAAAAAAATTTTTTTGAAAAGGCAAAAGCTGGGAAATTTGACCAGCCAAACTAATCAAAAAACCAAATAAACAACAACAAAAAAACCTCTGCTTTATAAAACAAACAAAAAACCTTTAAGCACTTTAGATATAAGGACAATAAAATTGGATAAAATTTTCAATCTTACGGGAAAAAACTTCAATCTACAAAGAGGAATAGATATCACAAGAATTAGTAAATGTTATAAGAAATACAGATACTATTTTCACTCCATTGTAATCACTTTAAAAGTTAGTTGACCATGTACTGTGGGATATAATAAATGTAGAAGAAAATTATCAGATAATAATAGCACCAGTGATGAGAAGTGGGAAAAGAGCAGTGCTAGCCAACTCAGGCACTCCATCCGGTGGGCTGGCAATGGTGAACTGCAGTTGTATAGCGTAAATTTGAAAGCAATCCATAAAAAATAAACAAAAGTATAAATAAGCCAGCAGTGAAAACAGAATGAAATACAAGATTATACTCAGTTAATTTGAAAGAAGAAAAGAAAAGAGAAAAAAAAAAAGAACAAAGAACAGATGGAGTAAAAAGAAAACAAGCATATAGTAAGGTACTTTAAAACTCAAGCATATTGGTAATTACATTAAAACATAATGGTATAACACCCCAGAGATTGTCAGATTGGATAAAAATGTAAAACCTGACTATCTGTTGTTTATAAGAGACTACTTAGATATGAAGACACAGATAGGTTAAAAGCAAAAGGATAGAAAAATATATACTTACCAGACTATCAGGTGGTTTTTAGTGTGCTATTTACATTCATCACTTCAAAGAATATTTAAATCAACGTGTAATAATCAAGTCATCACTTTAATGAGGAAGCAATTGCAAAGTCCACGTTCTTAATTGCCATAAAACGAAAGACTCCTGAAAGGCAAAAATCATCTTTTACTTATTTTTATACTTATAGTTCCTGTATATTTACAGCATAAGGTCTGACCCATGCATGATAGTTGACTGATAATTACATTTTTATTGTTATTTTAGTTGGCACGTAACAACTGTACATATTAATGGGGCATAAAGTGAAAATTCAACACATGCGTATATTAGGCAATGATCAGATTGGGCAACCAGCATATTCAATGCCTGATATGTTTAGCATTTCATTATGATGAGACGCATTAACAAACCTCTCTTCTAGCTATTTAGAATACATAATACATGATTGCTAATTATAGATTGATGGTTACATTTCGAGTGAATAAACAAGCGTGCGACTGGTTAGGTGGGTGGGCGGGTGGATGATATATAAATGAAGGAATGGATGTACCAGGGAAGACAAGTTATGCCTTATTATCTAAGTTGTAGTTTGGTGCATTGAATAGAACTCAGTTTAAACATGAGAACAGACTTTCTCAGCAGGCTTTAATATCACACATCAATGATCAAGGTGAGAATTCAAATTCTTTGGTGCATTAGACCCCAAGTTGGATATTAGAACCAAGCAGGGGGCCCTTCCAAGGTCTGAGGTTGGCCTTCAGCCAGGGAATAGACAGGGCCTGGTAGTCACCACATCCAGCCTCTTCTTTCTCAGTGATCCCCCTCCTTGGCTCTGAGAACAAACAAAGCACCCTGCCTCCTACCATTTCCTGTGAGGCATCCTGCTTAAAGCGCTGTCTGGTTTTTCGAGAATGATATCTTTGTGAGCTATTATGTATTTAAACGCTGCCAAAGAAACCTGTAATTACATCTGTTTCTCAATCTTAGACCATACGGACCATGTGTTTGCCAGAGTCAATAGGATGATCAGATTCATCAAAGTCATTCGCAGCACCTTCAGCACACCCACACCTCTTCACTGATCACAGTGCACTGTATCTGTTTGTTTTGCAAAACAAACAAACCAGATGGGTATTATGGATAACCACTGGAGATCGCTAAAGCAAAAATAAAAGTGACAGTAGAAGGATTGGGGACTGGATTTTGATAAAACAAATGCTTCATGCAGGAAGGGAAGAAAGTGGCTGGGTCTTAGGAAAGAATCAGGATCTGCAAAAACTTCAGGACAATTTCGCTGACTTGGATGTTTAGTTTTTTGAACAATGACTTCATATTTTTCAGAAGGCTGTCTTTTCTTGTTCCTTGTTTCAAATGCTCAGCCATTGATGTCCACCCGTAGAATCTTGAATTAACATCTTATGCCTTCACAGACCAGGCTTACCTAGGTTATCTTTAATTACACATTAAGTCTTTGGAAGAATACTCAAATTGATCCCTCTTGTTTCAATGTCAAATCACTTAGAAGAGACATAAATATCACTGTTTTGGGGGACAGAACTAATCAAGAATCCATTTTTAAAATATGCATAAGCATTCCAAAAGGTACAACTCCCCGAGAGCAGGAACTCTCGCTCACCTCTGGGCACACTGCCTGACATATGGTAAACAGTTGAGAGGCTTGTCACTCAAAATCTGTCTGATTCTAAAGTCCTGGATTACCTTCTGCCTGAGGTATTATTTTTATATATCTGTGCGTAGGTCACTCATTCCCCTCTGGAACAGTAAGTGTAGGCTAAGTCATGCTGCAATAACAAACCCCAACTCTTATTGGCACAGAGCAGTGATTCTCAAAGTTGGGTCCCTGGAGCAGCAGCACTAGTATCACCTGGGAACACATCAGAAATGCAGGTTCTTAGTCTCCATCCAAGACCTACACAATGAGAAACACTCAGGAGTGTTTAGTGTTTAATGGGGCCCATTAGACTCCACTTTATCACACCCTCTGGTGTTTGTGATGCACACTGAAGTTTGAGAACTGCTCGCTTAGAACCACAAATGTGTGTTTCTCACTCCCCTTAGAAGAGTACTGAGCTACAGCCCGTTTCACACCACCTGTACTTTGCCAGCATATGGAGCAGCCCCTATTGGAGTGGAAAAGAAGGGCAAGCCAAGGGTTAGCTCCTAAACCTTAGCCCAGAAATCACACTGTCACTTCCACTGGCATTCCATTGTCCTCACCAAATCTGATGCCAATGGGGGGGGGCATACAGTCCCGTCACAGGGAATATGTGGGGTGGGGGTGGGGGGCAATGGCACTATTGCATTTATTTTATTATTTTTTCATTACTCTATAGATGTATAAGTGACAGTAAGAGCAATGCCTTGACAAACACTTTTAAAGGTCATGGAACAATCATACTTTTTTTCCATTGTTAAGATTGCTTTGTCCAGCTTATGGGATCAATTTTATGGCCCTCCTCCACCACTGTGCACAGTGAAGACTGCCTGTATCTGGAAGAATAGTAATAAAACTTACCTTATATTTTTTTCCTATTTCTGCTCAAATGTGCCAACTTAGAGAAGTTTTCCCAGAACTGCCATATTTAATATTGCTCTGTCCCCACACCCTCTGTCACCTTATCACATTACCCTATTTAATTTTCTTCACAGCATTTACACCTAGCTACTGCTACTTTATTACTTTAATCATTCTAAAATTTAGTACCACATAAACTTCCCTGAAAAAAAAACAGGGACTTTGTCTATATTTTTCATGGCTTTGTCCCCAGAACTTAGAATGGTGCCTCACAGGAAAAATGCTCATTAAGCATTCTGGGATATGAATTTGTTGATATCCCCTGAGATGGACCAACTAAACTCTCACTGCTGTTTAAAATGGAGTTGAGGCCTGTGCTGAGTGAGTGCCAGGAGCTGGGGAAGGCAGATAAGGAGGCCTCCAACTCGATGCCCACACACGGGGCCCAATATGGATTTGTTTCTGCTGGGTGAGGAATTCAGCTTATTTAGGGAAGCTGTAAGCGTTCAGCTCATGATTCCACCCTGGTGTCTAGTTTCTTCCTCTCTAGCTTGGAGTGCACCCAGCATTTGAAGGCAGGTTTCTCTTATTTCTAATGAGAGGGATCAAATCTCCTGAAGGAATGCCTTATTCTCATCTGTAAGAAAGGATATTTGGTGAGATTTGACTCCCCATGGCCGGGAATATAACATAGAAGTGGTTACAGGAAACTAGACACTAACTAGTCCCTTCTCCCTTCCAACATGCTATAGTGGGATATTGTGGGCACCGAAGATCAATTGCTTTATTATTGATTACTTATTTTGTATCATATATATACTTATGTTTCTAATTTAGCAATCTAACCATATCAGGAGATAGGTTTAAGTATAATCATTCCTTAGACAAAACAAAAACAAAAACAAAAACAAAAAACACTTAGGTTCAGAGAATTTAAGTGACTTACCAAAAGCTCTCCAGCTAGGGTTGGGTTTCAAACTAAAATGTCCATTCTCCAAATCCTGAAGTTTCATATTTTAATAAAGTTCACATATTTTAAGAGAGAAAAATGATTTAGATTTAGGTACAATTTCTCTATTCAGAGAATCAGAAAATCCTGCCTGATACAATTCTGTGTTCAATAAATCACAATCATGGAGCAATTTTAAATTTACCAATTGTATCTTCCTCATTTCTGCTATGAAGTCCTCACATTATCTCAAATAGCTAAAAGCATATCCTTTAACAGGTTGACGAACGTGAAATTCATAGATACAAAGAGATTGAAGTTTGAAGCTTAGAAAGGCAGAAACTGGACCAGAACAACATGAGTTTGAACTACAGCTTCGAGGCTTATGGGCTATGTGGCCCATAAGTTTATTTACTATTTCCTGGCTCCCTCTCCTTCCACACTGATGTTCCCAGAGGGCAGAGATCTCTCTCACTACTGAGCATGCCTGAAAATGAAAGACTTCTTTGTAACAGATCCTTACTACCTACCTACCAACATGTACCCCCTCTGCACCCACAGTTCTTCTTGACTGACAAAACCCAATTTTGTGCAGGCACCAGGTGGAAAGCACCTCCACCATCCCTCAGAATGAATCATGCTTGGTCTACACCAGCTCTGGCAACTGAATTCCTATTTCAATGATTCTGCCCTGGAGGTGGTCTGATGACCCATTTCTGAACAATGAGATGAAAAAGGACATTTTTTGGAGACTTTCCTGGTAAAAGAAAACATGTGATGGGTAGAAGATTTTTTCCCTCCTGAAACTGCCCTCCTGCCTATCTGCTTGGGTTGTGTAATTAATTCATTCAATAAATATTTACTGTTCTCTCCCATGCACCAGGAAATACACTCTAGGATCTCTAGAAATAGAAGTGAACAGGATGCACAGAAAAAGCCCTTACCCTAATTGATCTTATAATGGAGAAAGGAAGATAATTAACTAGTTTCAAAAATTAACTATAGCACAGCAAGTGGAAAGAAGCAAGATGAAGAAAAATTGAGCAGGGGGGGGGTATGGATGGGGTGCTTGGTAGCTGGGACCAGAGAAGTAATAGGAGAGGGGTTAAGTGGCCTGATTATAGATTTATTTTGACGATAGATCCCATAGAATTTCCAGATGGATTGGATGAAGGGAGATACAGGAAGGTTGAAGCCAAGGTTGATCTGGACCTTGAGCATCTGGAAGAGCAGAGCTGTTATTTACTGAGAGGGTCAGATTGAGGACACATTAAGTTTGGGCAAGGAAGTGAGATCAAAAGTTTGGAGTCTGTGAACTTAAGAGACATCTAAGTGGAGATGTTAGAAAGTCAGTTGCTTCTACACGGCTGGAATATAGTACTAGAGGTAGATTTTGAGACAAAAATTTAAATTGGATGGGATTCCAGAGGCAGTGATAGGAGATGAAAGAAAGAGGATATGGCTGGGCGTGGTAATCCCAGCATTTTGGGAGGCTGAGACAGGAGAATCATGAGTTCAAAGCCAGCCTCAGCAATGGCGAGGCACTAAACAACTCAATGAGATCCTGTTTCTACATAAAACACAAAACAGGGCTGGGGATGTGGCTCAGTGTTCAAATACCCCTGAGTTCAATCCCTGGTATGCCCTGCTCCCCCCAAAAAAAGAAAGAGGATATGAAAAATGAAGAGTCTTTCACTGAAAGGGAACAGAGACATGAGGGGGTGCTGTTAGGCAAGGATATAATTCCTGCAGTTGTGACAGTGTTTTTTAACAATGAGGGAGAGACTAAAAAACCTTCAGAGACTTTTGCCAGAGGCCTTACATGGATAGGGTACTGACTTTAATTATTCTTGCTTTAAGCGACTTTCTATCAAGCAATCTATTACTTGCAGCCACAGACATCCCCACACAAAATGAGTTTGCATCAGACTCAGGTTCCTGGAAGCATGGTGGAGGGAGTTTGGAGTGTAGACATTGAGGTAAGCATCTGAAAGGCGCTCACCAGTTGTGAGTACTTGAGTAAGTTATATAACCCAGGGGTCTTCAGTTTCTTAACGTAAATACAATGAGTATTATAATTGTTCTGAAAGCATAGGTGCTATGGTCTAAATGTCCTCCCCTTAAAAACATTCACGCATTAGGGCTGGGGTTATGGCGCAGTGGTAGTGTGCTCACCTACCACGCGTGAGGCCCTGGGTTCCATCCTCAGCACCACATAAAAATTAAAAAATAAAGATATTCTAAAAAAAAAAAAAACATTCACGCATTAGAAATTTAATCCCCCATGCAACACTGTTGGAGTAGGAGCCTTTGGGGAGGTGTTTGGATCATGAAGGATCCACCCTCATGAAAGGATTAATGCTGATGGTCAAAGGGCTTACAGAAGTGGGTCCCCTCTGTCTCTCATCCCTCTGCCTCCCGCCAGATGAGGACACAGTAGATTGACACTAGATGCCTGAAACTTGATCCTGGACTTCTGGTCTCCAAGATGGAGAGATTAAGCTTCTGTTCTTTATAGATCACACAGTTTTAGGTATTCTGTTATAGCAGCACAAAATAGAATAAGAAATGTGGTTATTTAGAAGACTCAATGAGATAATCCATAGAATGCTCTTAACACTGTGCTTCGAACGTGGTAAACATTCAATACGTGTAAGTCATCGTTCTTGCTTTTCTGGACTTTGACTCTCCTTTGGATCTTCGTTCAGCATCTCTAGTTAGAGAAAACCCCCTCCCAGTCTTTGGAAAATCTACAAAAGCCCAGCTACTCCTACCCTCCCCAGCAGAACAGATGCCTGTGAATAAAAATGACCTGAAATAAACTTGTAGATCAGGGATCAGGGCCCAGAGGAGGGACTGCTGAGCTCTGAGTGCTGGACGTTTTTCTGCCAGAACAATAAGGCAGCACACTTCCCCTCACAGCTGTCTCCCTCCCTCCCCTGGCCCGCCCCCTTGGATAGAGTTATTCAGTTGTTCATCATGCCACAGTGGCCACCAGAATCTCTGAGTCCTCCGCATGCCTCCTAAGTGTATTCACTGCTGAGCAATGCTGCCTCAGAACAATTAAATCAAATGACAATTGTCAAAAGCGTTGGCAGTTCTTTGGCCTGTGATTGCCAGGCTGCACTTCCTTTGTAGGTTAGCGCCTGGAAACAGTAATAACCTGCCTGGCTCCCCGCCCTGTGTTGCCCCAGTCCCCTACAGTACAGGCCATTTCATCCCCAAAGCAGGCCTGGCTGGCTTCAGGCTCCAGAACTAACCAGAGGAGAGAGAGGACTTGCAGGACGGGTTCACTCCCTGATGCCCCCCTCAATGTGAGAACGCAGCAAGAAGACCCATAACAGATGGAGTTCCACCTTCCAAGACAGATCAATTTTCTTTTCTTTAGAAGTCATTCTAAAGAGACAGGGTCTCACTGAGTTGCTTAGCACCTCGCCATTGCTGAGGCTGGCTTTGAACTTGCGATTCTCCTGTCTCAGCCTCCCTAAGTGCTGTTTTTTTTGTTTTTGTACCAGGATCTAACCTAGGGTTCTCTACCACTGAGCTACATTCCCAATTTTTTCTTTTTTTTTTTTAATTATTTTTTTATTTTTTTTATTTTAAGACAAGGTCTCAGTGAAATGCTGAGGCTGGCCTCAAACTTGTGATCCTCCTGTCTCATCCTCCTGTGTCAGTGGGATTGCAGACGTGTGTCATTGTGCCTGGATCCCAATGTAGTTTCTTAAGGTATAAGATGCATCTAACTGATTTGACTCTCCCCCTTGTTTTCCCTTTCCTCCTCCACTCAGGGCTTTCTCCTCTAATCGGGGAGGTTAGATTTACATGCACCTGCAGCCCAGGAAAGACAATAGCTTCTCTCTGTCTCTGTCTTTCCTATCTCCCTGTTCTTCTCTGTCTCTCTGTCTTTTTCACACTTGAATGTTGGATCTTTTCACATATGAGCAGCCTTCTGGCGGTTCTGTCCTGTGGGGTTGGAGCAGACCCCTCCCTCTCAGGCTTCTGGAGACGGCTGCTCTTATTACGTGGTTCAATTTGCCAGAGAGCTTTGCACATGGATTGGACACAAGTGAAACTAGTAATAACACTTAACTGAGTTTTCCCATTCGTCACTGTCCCTTGGGAGTTTCTCTTCCTTGGACAGAAGGCAGCACAGCTCCATCTAAGTATTCTCTAGTTTCCAAAGATGGGACCTTGGGTGAATTCCTGAATGTCATGTCTCTTAGGTTTCAAATCCATTGCTCTGATCTACAAAACTAAGCATAACACAAAGCAAGAAACGCTGTCACAAAGGCCTTTCCTATCACCTAACAAAGCCCCAGCTCTGACGGGATCTACTATGTACAGTACGAGGCTAAGCATTGGCTCAAGCACATCTTCAATCTCAGACAGAAAATTCCAACCACAAACTTCCCCTGAATATTCTACAAGCCTTCAAGTTTCTTGACGTTTGGGGGACTGAAATTTCATTGCTTCAGTCATGGGAAATACAAAGGTGTATTCAAAAGAATGAACTACACAAGAAGCATCCTTTTTTATTTTTTAAACTCCAACAGTGGACTTTTAATATTTGATGTTTGAATTTGTTGTTGGGGATCTCTTTACATTAGGTCTAGACACTTCTGTAGCCAGAGAAAGAAGAGAGAGCCTGGGTTTAGGGCAACACCAACAAATGTCTTTGAGGGTGGCTGTGTTGAGTGGGCTGCGTGGAGAAAGAGGAAGCCATCCCTCCCTCTCCCGAGGTTGCTCTGCATCTCAAGGACACCTCACTTCGCAAAGCCTGAGGAATTGCTCCTCCATGTTGGAAGTTCCCCCAGATGTCGTCCTGAGCTCACCCTTGACGACGTTCTTGCTGACTCACCGCTCCTCTCTTAGTGACCCTCTTGCACTTGTTTTTCTATATCTCATTCATCAAACTCAGTTTCCTGGGAGATATAGGATGAGCTGTACTCCAGCCAGATGTGCATGGTGATTCTAGGATGGAGATTCTGGCCTGAGTCCAGACTCCGATGCTTTTCAGATCCTCCAAGGGGAAGTACTGTGGGGAGAGCCCGGGAGTCGCAGGAAGAGTTCAGTAGGATTCTAGCCCTTCTATTCCATGATGGGTAAGGTATTGTTTAGGGGGATATGTGCCATAGCAAAGACCCAAACCTAGATGACCTGGGGTTGTACATGTTTATTTCTTATTCACGGAGCAGTCTGACGCTGGCATTTCTTGCTACTGGATGGCCTTCCATGTGGTGATCTGGGGACTCGAGCTCTGCCCATCTTGGGGCTACACCTTCCCCTGAGTCCTCAGAGCCTCCTCCTTTAGTCTACATAAGTGAGAATAAAGGGTGGAGAAGGTTTAATGACATCTTGACTAATAGCCTGGCAATGACTGTCATTGTATCACCAAGGCCTTGTCATGGGGCCCCAACAAGATGAAAGGTGACCTTGAAATCTAAGTATTTGGCTGGTCAGTCACTTTCAAATCATCCTCTATGCTACTGAAGAGCCCGCCATCTTTGGTGAGTGGTTAGCTATCTCTAATCTGTTCTAAGCCTCCATTTTCTTATGGAGGAATGAGAATTTTTCTGATGGAGAAATTGAGCTTCTAGAGATGTTGAATAAACTAGCCAAGGCCACGCAGTTGGTGAGTGATGAGGTCCCCACTGGAAACAGTCTCCTCAGCTTCTTCCACCAGGTGGTCACCATACCTCACAATATCAGACCTCTTCCTCTTCATTCTTCCCTCACCCTATGATTCAGTCAGCTTTTGTGTCACTGTGACCAAAAGACTTGACCAGAACAGCTTAGAGGAGGACAAGTTCAGTTTGGCTCAGTTTCCGAGGTTCCATCCATGGTTAGCCAACTCCACAATTCTGGGCCCAAGCTGAGGAGGAACATCATGGTGGATGTGTGTGGTGGAGGAAAGCAGCTCAGAACATGGCAACCAGGATGGAGGGAGAGAGTGGGGAGGGAGAAGAGACAGAGGGAGAGAAAGACAGAGGACGCGCACAAGGAGTCAGTAACAAAATATAAAATGATGTTCAATCATACTGACCCACCTCCTCCATCCATGTCCCACCTGACTATAGTTACCACCAGTAGACCATTCACATTATTAATCCACCAAATGGATTAACCCACTAGATCGGTAACAGCTTCCACAATCTAATCATTTCACCTGTATTAACAGAGAGGAAGGGCCCCAGGACAAGTTACAGTCCCCAAGGGCATGCCCCTAAGTGGCCTACTTCCTCTAAACATGTCTTACTGGCCTATAGTTTCCATCATCTTCCAGTAATCCCTTCAGCTATCAATAGATGAACCAGTGGGGAGGTCACAGGATCCAATCACTTCCCACAAACCCTACCTCTGAACCTTGCTGCACCGGGGATCAAGCCTTTAACACATGAGACTTTGGGGAAATTCCTATGTCAAATCATAACAGCTAATCAGTTAATTTCCTTACAAGGTGGCACAACACCTGCTCCTGCCTTGCAGATTTAAATGCTTACAAAACAGCCCTCACAGTATTGGCACATACTAGACACTTAAATTGGTGGAAGCTTCCCATTTCTCTTCTGTCCTTACCATTTCTCTGGGCCCCTATATTTAGCTTTGAGTTTGCACATTTCCCATTTTCAATAGCTTTTTGGATTGAAAACTCCATGTGGCTAAGGGTCACGTCTATCTGGGTCTCGCATATCATAGCGTCTGACAATATTGGTGGGATAAGTAATTGAATTTGCCCTGTCTCTAGTTTAAGTTCTTCTCTTATTTATTTTGTATTCTCTATAGGGCTTTCTTAGAACTGGTCAAGAAAAATATGTTCAGTGAGTTTTGTTTGGATGGAATTATTATGAGAATGAATGAGAACAGGAGGAAAGGTCCTGGGGTCTAAAAAGAGAAGAGCCTGAGATGAATTCATTTTAGGTCTTTTAATTATTGAGGATGCCAGTTCTCAGAACCAGAGTGCTTCATCGTCTTCTTAGCTTATACACATATAGATTTATGAGAGTCTGTTTTAAGAAATGTATTCAGGATCATTTACTCCAAAGAAATTGTGGAGCACAAACCATTTTCTCCTTGGAAGGACAGATTAAAAGGTCAGTAATTTTAAAGTCAGTAAAGAGCTTTTGCTCTTTCGTTTCCTTCCCCTCGCCTTTTTTTAACACTCTCAGGGGACTTGCTGGGATTCAGTGATCAATGTGGTATTCACTGTTCCCGGGACCTGGGGCTCCGACTTCCCCTCTTGACCAACTTCCTCTCCTGTCCATCTGATGGGTCCTCTTGGCTCCCATGGCAGCTTTGAGAGGGTGCTGGCTACTTGACAGCCACTGCTGGGGGAGTGTGGGCTAACCCAGCAGACCTGGGGGGAGTGAAAATTCCTGAGTTGATGCAAATTGAGATTTGTCTCACCAGCACTTTCCCATTTTCCAAAGAATAATGCATTAAACAAACACCTACGGAGAGCTTAGCATGCAAAACATCATACTTAGCATTGATACCACCTCTGTCATTTAATCCTCATCATTACCCTCTGAATCAGGTACCATGACCATCATTATCATTTTTAGTTTTACAGGTGGGAAGCTCAGAGAAGTTAAGTAACATGTCCCATGTTGCACAGCTCAGGAAGACTAAGGCAGACCTTAATCAAAGTGCTGCTACACTATGGGTACCGAGAAGAAGAAAGGACACCCAAGTGCCCTTAAAACCTCAGTGCAAACAGTTTCCCATCCCATGCCATAGTTAAAGTAGAGAAATTTGAAAAACCACTCCATCAGAGAGCACTAATAGCTGTGCCATTAGGGAATACATCAACACAAGTGGGAATCATTCAGTAACTTCCTTTCTTTACTTCCTTACTGACCATGAGGTTGTTCCAAGATGCCCCCATTTAAAGTTAAGCACATTGGCTGTGGACCGTCTCTAGTTTCTTCTCAGCTCTCTGATCCTTGGACTGGAGCTAATTTGACCTCAAGCATGAGAGTCACAAGAGGGAAAGTCCAAGAGTCAAAGTGGAAATTCAGGACTTGTGACACCAAGCTTGGCGTCCAGGTGCCAGGTTGGTGGCTTCTAACTAAGTCTTCTAACTTGACCTTCCTAGAAGAGTTGTTTATGATAGGATTGAAGCCAGGCTGGTATGGGGTCCTCACACGGCAACATCCCTCTTCTGGTGTTTCCTCACTTGTGTCCAGACTCTCTGGCTTATTCACATCCCTCTGCAAGCTATCAGTTCAGCTCCCTCCAGACTGGCATGTGGATTAGAGACCCAGCCTCCTCTGTGGGCGGGCACTTGCCTACTCCATGCTGGTGAGATCTGAGGTGCAGCTTTGGTGCTGCAATAGAACTGACCTCTCAAGCCGTGTTGCTGTTGGGCATGTCTAAGCTGACCCTAAGGCAAGGGTCACTGTCCTGTCCATTTTGCCAGAGGTCTCTGCACAGGGGTTCAACCTGTCTCGGCTAATAAAATCAAGTCTGACTTTGCTTTTGAGTGGCTGGGCATTGTCCTGTGCTTATGTCCCTGTCAAGGACTTAGCAAAGTGATTATTGATCATGAGCAAAAATTACGGGTCAGCATGACACGGAAACTAAGAGCGTGAGTTCTGTCTAGACTTAAGTTCTGGCATTTGTCACTCACTGTGTGACCTCGGTTTTCCATCTTTAGAATGGAAATAGTACTAGTATGTCTTTCATAGAGCACTAACACTTTGGCGCGCGCGTGTGTGTGTGTGTGTGTGTGTGTGTGTGAAAGAGAGAGAGAGAGAGATCAGGCAAATTATTTTATGTAAAGAGCACTTAGAGTGGGAATTATTTTAGGGTAAATATGTCTATAAATTGTGGGCATGGGTGTTGTCTAATTTGGGAATTCTCATTTGATGCACTTCAAACCTTGGTCTGCACTTAGGAGCTGTGCAACACTTACTAAGCTATTTAACCTCTCTGAGCTTCAGTTTCTCCTCACTTGGAAACTGTGTCTCAGCGCCACACACTCTTGCTACACTTCCCTCCCATCACACACCTGGGCTCTTTCCGTGTTGCCCTCCGTCCCAGCTAAACCATACCTGGGGGAAATGCAAAGCTGGTCCCAGGATACGAAGCTCGACACCACCACTCTCAGCCCTCTCCTTACTTGTCCTGGCTCCTACCTGTGGCCCCGTAATAACAGTGAGATGTTCCAGGTTTATCTGGGGATCGTCCCAACTGAACATGGTGTGGGAAGTTGGTAAGAAAGATTGGTCAGACAGAGAAGATTCCTGGGTGGTAAGGAGAGTTAAGCTCTTGAGAAACAGGAGTGGAGGGAGACCAAGAGGGAACCATGTCGTGTGATGTAAAGGGTGACATTTGCTTTTGGTCCATTTATATCTGATATGTGACAAGAGTCTCTTGCTGTCCCCAACACTGTCTATGGGTTCTGATTCTACATCATTATCCACTATGCAAGGAGGATGCTGCTATCCAGGCAGGGGTATCTGGCACTTTTGTTTCCAAGGAGGTCACCTGTGGCCATGCATGTATTGTTGAGACATGAGAGTCACGTCACATGTAGGTGTCTGAGCAAAGCTGAGCACAGCAACCGAAGTCCGCCAACCAGCCATCGTTATGGCTTGAGAAGAAGCTGTGCCTCCCTCAGTGGAAGCTTCCTGGTCAGGCAGGCTGACTCTGTCTTCGTGGTTGTCCTGTCTTTCAGGGATCTTAGTCTGAGATCTGGTGATCTGATGTGAAAGACAGGCCCTTGCAGAATGGGAAGGGCACCATGGCTTCTCTGGGCCACAGCAAGATGCTCCCTGGACTCGTGTATAAACATACCCTCACAGCCTAGAAATATCTGGACACACGGGGATGGCAGAACTTGGGCCGTGACTCTGAGACTCTGCCCATAACAAACAAATCCTACCTGCAGCTTTAGCTGGGACATGACTTGTCATGAGTCAGCTAAGGCTGGGAGACACAGGCCCAGTGTGCCTGCAGATGGCAGCTCTTGGCCACCACCTGGGAGGGCAGCCTGCTCAGTCCTGGTGCTCAAGCAACACTCAGCGAGGAGTTCCAGGGACATGGCATCAGAGAGCGTTTGCTGCTGGCCTTGCTCTGGCCCTGGGCCTCCATCTGGGTAAGTGAGTGGCTAAGGCACCTGCTCATTTCCCAGTTCTTGCTGTGGCCAGGCACTTTGCCTGTAGAAAGGAGGTTCATCTTCTGACTGGACAAAACTCACCCAAGAATGGAATTCTGATTAAAACAACAACAACAACAAAACCCTATTCCTGTGAAGTGGATTCTTGCAGCCTTCTCTCAAGGTGCCCAGGCCTGGGTTTCTGCAGGGGCCCTCCAATCCCTAATGCCATCACATTCAAGTTGCTGGCCTGCCAAGAACTTGGCCCAGGCTTGCCTCCGAGACCTGGTCCCTTTGGTTCTGCCCCGAGCGGGCAGGTCTGGCCGCCCTCCTCTGCTCTGTCCTGTCTCAGCTCTGGGGAGGAGAAACGAGCGTGGCATTTGCTCAGCAGAGAGAGAAGCAGCCACTGCCCTGCGTGGCCTCACGTCAGCACGGCTGGTCAGAGCACCCTGCGCCCACGGCTTCTCTCCCTTGTGGCAAGAGCGAGATGAACACTCGACGTTCCCAGGGAGCGTCCTGTTTGCCTCCACATGCTCCTGGCTTCCTTCCTCCTCCTGTCACTCTCATGCCGGCCTTGCAAACGGGAGTGGACAAGTGGTTTCATCAGGAAATGTGGTCAAATGGTGCTTTCTCCCAACTTCCTGCCTCTGACAATGCCACCTGGTCCGTCCACGTGCACCTTCTCTCCTTCCTGTCCTCAGGGATTTTCCTCTTTTGGATCCATTTTAGGCCACCTTACTCCACTATATCTAGGGCACTGCATCCCATCCTGTCCCAGCCTCTGCTACACCAAAGCTTCCTATTGCAGGACCAGTGGTGTTTCGGCAAATTGCCAGCTGTGACATCAGACTTGAGTTCAAAGTACAGAGCCTCTGCCTCTTGTGAGCTATAGACAGCCCACCTCTCAGCTGCTGTTCCAAGTTGTGAGATGTGAAGGGCCAAGTCTCGTCTACAGGGCATGGCAGGAACCGAGCCAGAGATGCAAGGGGAAGCTTCTTATAAACCTCAAGTGTGGCTGGGCGTGATGGCACATGCCCATAATCCCGGCATCTCGGGAGGCTGAGGTGGGAAGATTGCAATTTAGAGGTCAGCCTTGGCAACTCTGTGAGGCTGTAAGTAACTTAGTAAGAACCTATCTCAAAATAAAAAATAAGGAAAAAGGACTGGGGGTGTGGCTCAGTGGTTAAGTGCCTCTGGGTTCAATCCCTGGTATGAATAAATAAATAAACAAATAAATAAATATAAACCCCAATGTACAGACATGCTGTGATTAACATGATTGTTACACAGAATGCACTATGCTGAGAGCCACTGAGATCTCCATCTTCTAGAGCTGTGAAATTTGGAAACATGGATACATGGATAATATTTGTACCCTCATTAATGTATGTGTCAAAATGGGTTGAGTGTTACATGTACAGTATACTAAAGGACATATTTTCCTTAATGTAGTAAAGGGAAATATTGCATCCCAACCTGGAGTGTGTGTGTGTGTGTACACACTTCACAGAGATATGTATTTAAGCTGATCCTGGTAGTAGGACTGGCATTTTGTCAGGCCAGACAGGACGTGGCACCAGTAGGTAAATGACTTTACTTCTCTGAACTTGAGACGCCGCCAACATAAAAATATAACAGAAATAAGAGCTAGCTCATACCTGAAAAGGAACACTGATGGCAAATATTTATGCAGTGCCCCTCATCTACAGGGGAGATGTTCCAAGACCCCAGCGGATACCGGAAACCATGGGTAGCACCAAAACCTGTGTACATTACGTTTTGTTTCCTACACAGCATACACAAACTTAATGCTTTTTCCATCTTAACTAAACACTTATCACCCTAGGTGGCCATAACTTCTGCGGTTTGAGATGTGACAGGAAGCTAGCATGAATTTCTTTTTTCTCTTCCCCAATTTTGTGGATACAAGATTCATTCTTACCATAGGTCTTAGCGACCTCTAGCATATATTTTTTTCTTTTCCTTTTTAAGTTAAGAACTTCCACCTCTTTATTTAAAAGAGAGCAGATTATAATTTCTCTTTGATATATCTAAACTGTCAGCATCACTTCTCTTGTGCTTGGGGACCATTATTAAGTAAAATATGGGTCACTGGAACACGGGCACTGGGCTACTGCAACAGGAGACCATGTGGACCTGCTCATCTGCTCTCTGATGGGCAGCCTGGGGTCCCCCTCCCAGCCTCAGGTTCTCATCTGTAAAATGTGGACCATAAGCCTCCCTTACAGGTTTTGGTGAGGCTTTTGTGAGAGAACTCACAGACAGAGCCCAGCAGAGTGCTACTTCCAAGCACAGTTTGTTCCTCTTACAATGCTGTGTAGTATTGGGTGTTATGATTTGATGTGAGGTGTCCCCCAAAAACTCATGTGCGAAACAACACAAGAAAGGTTAGAGGTGAAATGATTGGATTAGGAGACCCTTAACCTAATTGGTGCATTAATCCCCTGATAGGGATCAACTGGGTGGTGATATGGATTAACTGAAAAAATAGGAAGATTTTAAAATCTTGTGATAGTTTAGCTACAAGATGTCCCTCAAAAGTTCATGTGAAAGACAATGCGAGAATATTTATAAGCGTTAGAGCCTAGACAGTGAATTAATCCTAAAATGGATTAACTGGGTAGTAACTGTAGCCAGGTAGTGTGTGGCTGGAGGTGATGGTCATTGGGGTGTGACTTTGGGGTTTATATTTTGTCCTTGGTGAGAGAAGAACTAACTCACTCCCTCTCTCTCCCTCTCTCTCTCTCTCTCTCTCTCTCTCGCTCTTCTTCCTGATGGCATGTACTAGTTGCTTTCCTCTGCCACACATTCCATCATGATGTTGTGTCTCATCTCAGGCCCCAAGGAATGGAGTCTTCTGAAACCATGAGCCCCAAATAAATTTTTCCTCCTCTAATTGTTCTGGTCAGATCTTTTGGTCACAGTGACCAAAAAGCTCACTAAAACATTGAGGATGCTGAGCAAGATACCCCAGTCCTTAGCTCCTCCCCTCTGCCTGTCACGGGGCTCATGATTCCTGGAGGATGCTCATAGACTGTTAAAGCCAGAGGGAAATTGTGAAGATTTCGTCATTTTGAAACCTAAACAGCCCAATAGCCATCCTTTCTCCACTCCCAGTGGATCTGATGTTTTCAAAGATTGTATCTTAAAAAGAGACTTTCTGACGAGCATGAATTATTAAATTTTCCTACATTAAATGAATAGAGTTAGAGTCTTAAGTTAAAAAAAGAAAGAAAACTTGACAGTGTGGTTTGGTTGAGCATCTCGCATTGGTGCCCCATTGGGTTTTGGAACAGAATGGTCACATGCACATTGTGACCACTGGAAACAATGTCAGGACCTTGGAGCTAAGTGTACTGATTGGCTTGGGGCCATGTAACCAGATCTTATGGTTTGGATATGTGATGTCCCTCCAAAAGCTCGTGTTTGAGACAATGCAAGAACATTCAGAGGTGAAAATAATTAAATGATGGTAGTTGTAACCTAATCAGTGGATTAATTCACTGATGGATTAACCTGGTGGTCACTGTAGGCAGGTAGGGTGTGGCTGGGGGAGGTGGGTCACTGAGGGTGTGTCTTTGGGGTTTGTTTGTGTCCCTGGCGAGCAGAGCTCTCTGTTTCCTGATTGCTATGACCCGAGCTGCTTTCCTCCTCCAGGCCCTTCCACCATGATATTCTGCCTCACCTTAGGCCCAGAGCAATTGAGTCGACTGCCTATGGACTGAAATCTCTAAAAACATGAGCACCAAATATACTTTTCCTCTTCTAAAAATAATTCTTTTCAGGTGTTTTGGTTACAGAGACAAAAACACTGAATGAGACACCACGTTAAGGGATGCTTGCTTGGGCCCTTGAAGAGAGAGTGGGAAGGAAGAAGTTCCTTAGATGGCAGAGTATTAGCTACCCAAGAAGTGCTGAGCGGCCAAAACCCACCAAAGTCTCTCTCTTCTGGAACTGTCCATTCCATCTTCATAACAAGCTTATGTTATCACCATTTTACAGATGAGAAAACTGAGGCTTAAAGAGGTCCACATTTACATAGCAAGTTAGAAGCAGTGTTAGTCTTCCTGGCCCTGAGTTCCTTCTCAAACCCACTATGTAGGCTGATGCTCTGCCTCTCAGTCTGGTCTCCTTCTGTCTTTCCCTCTTTCCTGGAGTTCCTCCTCCTCTTTCCCCTTCATGTCCAGGCTTAGCCTTTTTTAGAGAGCCCCCAGGGTCCAAACTGCTTCACCACAGAAGCACAGCCAAATTACAGACGTAGCTATGGAACTCACCACAGCTACAAGCCTGACAGCTTCCCACTGTGGACCGGAAAATAATTATTGTCAGTAATTAGAATTAAATTACTCTTGTCAAAACACATAAAATTGCAAAGCCAACACTGAGGCATCCTGGATCCTTTTGTCCCAGTGGTCTCTCTCCCTCTTCTTGGCTTAACTGATCTCCACATGGTTCCCCAGACATTTATGTCCTCTCCATTCTGGACTCCAGGTGTGGGTCACCACCATTAGCCATCGTCCTAATCACATGCATAAAATGAAAGCTTTGGGCTTCTGAGCTCCTGTTTGTCTGGAGAGAAACATGGAAAGCTGACGATAATAATAGTGGCTGCTCATAGCAGTTAGACAGAAAGACACAATAACGCAGCTTAAAGTACAGTGAGATTCTAGAAGGTTTGTATTCTGTAAAGACACCTTGCAATTTTACAGAGAAAGGGAGAGAAAGGGAGAAGCCACCTCTATTGTTTCTTCTCTAGTTATGACAGTAGCACAAATCTATTTCAGATAATTTAGAGATAGAGAAAAAATATAAAGAAGGAAATTCAAATCTCAAATCCCAATACACTACAGTGATTGCTATTCATAGTTGGAGCATTTTTCTCTGTCCCCCTCTATCTCTTCTACACCCACCCACAGAAGTTAACTTGATTCTCCCTTCAGCTCATCACGAAAATCCAAGTGTGCATGATCTTTATATTTTAATTTAATTTTTTGATTGACTCATAATATTTGTGCCTATTTATGAGGTACTATGTGATTTTTTTTAGAAATCCATGTGCACATTGGGTAATGATCAGTCAAGGTGATTAGCACTTCCATTGCCTTAAACTTTTATCACTTCTTTGTGATGAGTACACGCAAAATCCTCTTTTCTAGGTGTTTTGAGATACACAATGCATCCTTGTTAACGAGTCAGCCTACTTGGAACAGAGTAGCAGAACTTACTTCTCTCCTCTGACTGCCACCGTGGACTGCTGACCAGGGGATTATTTTAAACTTCTGCCTTCCAGCAAATGGAGGACCAGCTTTCACTTACCCTGGGAGAGAATGGATGAGCCTCATTTCTCCCCAGGGTGGGCTGCAGGGCTGGAACTCTAGAAGGAAAGGCCTGAGTCTCTGTACAGGGGGCTGCGAGGGACAGGCCTTGAGGGAAGAAATAAGAGTGACTCATGTTTTCTGTACTGATTCTGTCACTCTGAGCTCTCCAGTGACCTTGAAAAGAAATCTACTCACAGTTGGAGACGCCAGAGTCCATTTTCAACTGAGCTTTGTGGGTGAAGTGTGCTGGTTACGCTGGTTTTCTCGCTGATGACATCAGGCAGAGGGTGCAGATTCTGCTTGTGTCTTGCACATGTTGAAGCACATGCTTCCTTGTGGCATCTCTGGGCTTCTCCCAGTCCCTTAGGTGGACATTTCTGGATGTTGGCTGGGTACCGTCAGGGCCAACAACTATGGTCTCAGGGAAGAAGAATGCCCTGGGAAGCATCTTGGCTTTGCTGTATCTAGGCGGAGGCTCCCTGGGCTAATTGTAGATTTGCTGCCAGAGGTAAATCCAAGAGCAATGGTGGCTTCTGCTGCCAATTCTCAAAACACAGCATCCTTTGAATATTTAGCTCCACACCTTTAGTGGGGCCACCTTGTGAAGTGGACTTCACTGCCTCTGCCTCAGTTTCCACTTCTTGTGCAGAAGGATGAGTCTCAGAGTTCCATGAGGGCAGAGCATGGCCTGCAGTAGTGCTCAGATCTAATAACTGCCAGACCCTGTTTGTATTCTTTCTGTTCCATCAAATAAAACAAGTACAAATTCCCATGTGCCTGGTGTTCTATCTTGAGCTACCAGGGAGACTGGTGACTTCTTGTGCCCTGTTACAACTGTCCTGTCTCTCCTACTCCAAAGCAGCTGCATCCCAGTCTACTTGATCAAACACCCTCACATCAGCCCTCATCCTGAAGCTCTTAACTGGTGCGTCCTCCCTCCTCCTCTCTGTTCCTTCTGCATGTGAAGAAGCACAGATACCAAGCAAATCATTGAGTGATCATTTGATTACTATTGGACTATATTCTGGAATAACTACAACAGGGTCCATGTTCCCACTGAATCCAGATGCCTGGCACATGATAGGTGCTGATGAGAGCTCAATACATGCATATTGAATTACAGATGGGACCAATATTATTCTGAGGAAAGGCTTGAATCTTCTCTCTATTAGAAAAGGAAATTATTTGCATGCCTTTGTTCTTCAATTATTGAGAACCAACTAGCTTTGCAACACACTTCAGTGTTCTTGTGTTTAAGAATCTCTGCTTCATTCTGCGGTTTCTTCTGTTCTATTTAAATAATGCAGCGTGGGTAGAGACCTCACCAGGCCCCAGAACAGACACTAAATCATGTCCCTTGGGCAGGAGAGGCAGGCGACAAGAGGAGCCCCAGAGATGCATGCTCTTCTGTCGGAGTGAGTCCAGAATGAGTGCCGGTACTGGCTCTCTGCTTTGTATTTTGGATCCAGAGACCCTGGGCAAAAGCTTTATCATCACTCTTGATACAGATGTTCTTGTCCTTCCGTTAGCCGGAAGCTGGAGGTAATTACTGGCAGAAGAACAGCTCTGTGAGGCACATTAGGCTGGTGGGAACTTCACTGGACCACAAATTGCACCTCTAATTAGGCGGTTGCTGATGCAAAGAGTTCAGAATTTAGTTGACACGCTTGCTCAGGCCAGAAGCAGCTCCCAGATGTTTAAGTGGTCTGCATGGTGTGGGAAGAGGAAGGAAGGGGATGGGGAAGGGAACAGGCTGGGTGGGAGAGAATAAGAGACAGAGAGGGGATGAGAGGGAGAAATGGAAGTAAGGAGAGAAGGAAGGAAGGAAGGAAGGAAAAAAAAAGGAAGTGTGACGGAGCTGGAGCCTTCCGAGAAACTGCAGTAGAACAAAGACC
Source organism: Xerus rutilus (assembly GCA_028644305.1). Taxonomy (NCBI): domain Eukaryota; kingdom Metazoa; phylum Chordata; class Mammalia; order Rodentia; family Sciuridae; genus Xerus; species Xerus rutilus. Next base: position 11,640,452 of record CM053403.1, on the reverse strand, counting down.
CCCTCTTCAAACCCACATTCTTGCAATCAAGTCAGAAAGATTTCAAACATCTCTCTCAGGGTAACAGGAATGAGTTTATTGAAGAGATAGGAAAAGAGAAAGGGGACATGCTCAAAGGAGAAAGTGGGTCCTCTCAGAGAGGAGAGAGACAATGTGCTTCTCCTGCACTCTAGTTTTCATGGGGATCCCAGAGAAATTTCCAGATAGTTCCACCCAGGTCGGCCTCTTGACTTTTGACTGACAGCAGAATGACATCAGACTTTTGAGTACCCACGGCAGTGGCAACTCTAGGTCACCTTGGCCAGTTGTAACTGGATTCTTAACCATAAATTCTTACAGATTTTATGGTTAGGAGAAACTGTCCTTATCTCCCTGAGTTTCAGGATCTGGTCACAAAAGTCTCCTGGGTTCTTTTCATCTCTGGCATGTGTTACTCTTGCAGATGACAGGTAATTTGCTGAGGGATGTGACATATCCTGTTCCTTTAGGCCAGGCAGGGCTGCGCGTGAATTTCTTCTTAGAAAAGAAAGCATGTGGAGGTCAGCACAGTACGCTTATTTTATGGAATTATTCATTCACCTTGTGTTCCCACCATTCACACCTGCCTGTTCCATAATGGAAGGAAGGGAGAAAGAAAGAAATGGAGGAAGGAAGGAAAAAAAATAAAGATAGAGGGGTTAGTGAGGAGGGAGGAAGGGCTGTCTATCTTCGCTTCCTACAAGTAGAAAAAGCACCAGACTGCATTTTGGAAGGATTACGCACCAATCTTTGCTATAATGATTTTGCAAAACCATTTGGCAGTATCTACTAAAGCTAAACATATGCCTAATCTATGGCCTAGGAAATCCTTGCCAAGGTTTATATCTGTGAGAAACATGCTCACCTGTCCAACCCCAAAGAATGGACTAGGAGACACGAGGTACAGACAAAGTGAGGCTTTTCTCATTGGCTGCACAATCTTCCTGAATGTCACCTAGGTTTTCCTGTCTCCTATTGGATTGTTTGAAGAAATATGCCTTCAGTTGTCCCCATACCTTCCTTTGTTCTCTCGTGGCGGGAAAAGTCCCTTGGGTTCAGTGCTTTTTGGCCCGTGCATAATTCATCTCTGTTGGTCAGGTAGGTGCCTTCCTTCTTGCCGCTTGTCATCAAGGGGCTGTGAATTGTTTCATTTTTATTCTGCTGTCACCTCCAGCTGCCTTTCTCACAGCCCAAGTGCTTTTACGTTCGAAGCTAAATACTGGATTCAGAAAATGGATCAGTGGACTTTCTATTTATCACGTGTCTCAGAGGAAGGAGCGCCTATGCTCACCAAAGACATGTGCAGGAATTCACAGCAGAGCTCCGCACGCGAGGTCCACGCTGGCAACAACCCTGAGCTCCATCAACAGAAGATCAGAGAGATACGTATGATGATTCCCACAAAGAGATACCACATGACAACTAAAAATGATGGTGAAACCACGGCTGAAAATTGCCAACAGGTGATATTTTGATGAGCAGAAGTGGTGAGGTACAGAAAGGGCACATTCTGTAAAATTCCACTCCTCCTGAGCTTAAGAATAGGTGGAACTAATCCACAGAGATAAAAATTGTGATGATGATTACTTCTTATGATAGGGTCTGTGCAAGAAGAGACACAGGGAAGTCCCTGGAGAGTGATGCCAAAGTAAAAAATGTACAAACATGTAAAAGCTGAGCATTGGCGTACTTGACGTACGTTATAAATCAATAAAAACATTTTAAGTGACAAGATCTTTTTCAAGGCTGGCTGGTATCCCATTGTGTGTTTATTATATATTATTTATAATACTTTTATTTGTTTGTCTAAGTAAGGGAGAAATCTTTCACATTTATCTGTCTTAAGGATGTATCTGGTGAATTGCCTGCATATTAAGACCCCGGCTTCAACTGGACCTCTGTACTTCTCTCACTAATCTAAATTGTTATTATAGAGTGTCTGTTACATCGTATTGTGATATTCTTGTTGTATATCTGAGTTCTTCTCCAGCTGAAAACCCTTCTCTGGTTCATCATCTTCCTTGATTTTTTTTGAGTGATGGTTTACAGTTTTAAGTAATCAACTCTCTCCATCTTTTCTCTCAGCAGTTCTTTGGTTATCTGCTTGTTTTCTTCGCAAGCTTCTTATTTTTTGACAGGCTGATTGAAGGTAATGACCCTTAAGCAGCTAAGGGAGTGAAGGCACACAGGCAGAACTGGGACTGGAGAGGAGCCGGTGATGGGATCACATGAGGGTTTGGGGAATTTATCCTGCAATAGACAGCCAGGAAGGGAGGTAACGGGGCAATGCTGAGATCCGTGTTATGAGGTCACCTTGGTAGCTAGGTGGAGAATAGATGGGAGGGTTGCAATGTCAGATCTATGGAAACTTCCAAGGGGAATGCCTGGGCTGGCGAGGAGGTGGCAGGTGGAGAGATGGGGAAGGCTTGGATGCATTGGCACTAGCTGCCCTGGGGCTCCAGGATGTGTGGCTCTGTGCCGAGGGGAGCGGCAGGCTGGGTGGAGAAATCTCCATACCAGAAGACAGTTGGGCACTCGTGATACTGGGGCTCCAGACTTCTGCCTTGTGCATCTGTTTGCTTTTGATTTCAGCTCTTCATCAGCCCAGAATCTGATTCTGGTGGTCCAGTTGGGACTGCAATTTCATCCCCCTCACCCAATACTGAATTTCTCCATTAAAATATACTGAATAATCTATCCCCCCCTCCTCATTCTGTGAGGTTTTCGGGGTCGGTTATGAACCAGTTATATTGTGCAATTACCCTCACGTAATGATCTCTTTTCTTTTGCTTTTGTCATAATATTTTGATAGCTGTATGTTTTGATTCATTTATGTATTTGTAGGAAAATTATCTCCTAATTGCTCTTTTTAAAAAGTTCTCAGTTGTTTTCTCACTAATCTGTTTGGTATATATTATTGTTTTTTCCCCCTCAGGTGAACTTAAGAATTCAATAATTAAATTACAAACAAATCCCATTAGGAATTTAATTGGGATTTCATTCAATTCATAAATTAATTTCAAGAGAATTATTGTACAATTTTTCTCATACACAGTTTTTTCCTATGTATTAAAAAAATCTATTGCTGTTTTTCAGCAAATTTTTTGAGTGTATCCCATGGACTCTCCTTATTCTTAAATTTCTTTTCCCTCAGAATTCTGTGTTTTGGCTACCAGGGTAAAATATCTTTTAGTCATTCTTTTCATGGACTATTATTTATTCACATACATGAAATATACAGATTTTAAAAAATACTTTATGCAGTTAATTTACGAGACTAGTCAAAAAGATAAATGTTTTAAAATTTGATTCTTAGGACTTTCATAAGAATGCAATTGCATTATTGTACAAGATGATCATTTTATCATTTTTATAACAATCATATCGCTTCTTTGTGTTCATTCTAATTGTATTGCTTAGAATTTCCAGAATCGCACTAAACTATAAGAAAGACAATGGCCTCTTTTTTGACTGCCTTTGCCTCTGGTTTTAGTAGAAATCATCTAGTGTTCACAATTAAGGATGATGTACATAGTTTAAGATACAAAGCTTTACTATGTTAAAAAAACAATCTTTTTTTCCTAAATCCCCTTCCTTCTTAAAAAAAAAAAAAATTGGGGGATTCAAGAATTTACTTTGAATGTTACTGTCTTTTTTTCCCCCATGAACATTATTATTCCTATTTTCTCCTTAAATATATTTATGTGAAATACTACATAAATATATTTTTATAATAAACAGTCTTCGCATGTCTTAGATAAGTCTTGGTCATTGTAAATAATTATTTTAATTTTGTTGCTGTATCTGGTCTAGTCATATATTATTCAGCCTTTCTATATCTCTTCCCAATTTTATTTCCCAATTTTTATTTCCCTTTTACATTTTGGAATCAGGTTTGTGTTGACTTTACAAAATGTAGTACATGTTTATATTTTTCTATGCCTAGCATAATTTTAGTAGCATGGGGATTTGGGTCCTTTGGAATTTTGAAAGAATAAATTTCTAAACTGCCTGGCATAATTTTTGCAAAGTGATTCTTTGATACATTTTCCAGTCTTTCATAGTAACTTCTCTATTTGGGTTTTTTACTTTAGTTCAAGTGAATTTTTTGAAGTATCTATTTTCCCCCAATATTTCCATTTTTCCTCTTCCCTAAAGTTTAAGTACATGAAGTTATGTATGGTCTTTAATATTTTATTTTGTCTTCCTTATCTTTCACATGATTTCTTTTCTAAACATTTTTTGTGTGTCAAAGATATCTGTTTTATTAATATTTTTTAAAAAACTTTTTTTGCATCAAAAAAAATCAAGAAATATATCTTGCATACAAAAGGCTAGATTTCTGTTTAGGTATTTTAAAATATGAAAACAAAAATAAACTTTGCATTCCAATCTTGAGGCAAATTGAGTGCTACTCCCAGGAGCCTGGACTCACCCTCTTCAGATAGCCCCCCTTTCCATTACTGAGAAATGACTACTTCCAGGAATACTATGTGAGTCACCTCTCCATTTATTTATGCCAAAGACACTTTTTCCCAAACAAAACATTGTTCGATTTTGCTGTTTTTGAATTTTTAGTGAGTTGACTCAGACTGTAAGACTTTTCTGTTTAGCATCAAGTTTTGAGGCTCCTTAAGGTTTATGCATGTAGTAGATTTTATTCTTTTTTTACTGAAGTATGGTAGTCCCTTGAATGGATATTCCATAATTTTCTGTTCTGCTCTCAGTGGAATTTAGATTGCAACAAAGTTTCTTTTTCTTATGACAAATAATGCTTCTATGGATATTATTGCCCATGGTTTTTAGTACCACATGCGAAACTATGTGTTCTCAGACATATAAGAAAGAGTGACATTATTAGATTATGGGAAACGTCCCTCACCATGCTTGGTGTCAGGAGGCTTTATAGTTTCTTACAAACAATTGGTTCAAAATGGTATTCTAGTGAGTGTTAAATCCCATTGGCATTTTCAAGATAGATTTATGTGATTACTGGAATAGGTCACTCACACATAGGGCTCGCAGCATGGCTTCTACCTCTTCTCTCTGAATCCAGGTCCAACCAGCTGAACCAGAGTTAGTGTTTGTTAGTTTCCCCAGTTCCTTCAATATTTTTATGTGTAGACATATATGTTTATATTTTTTGCTTTCCTCTTTTTATATACAAAGAGTGGCATGTTGTATGTACTGTTCTCTGCTTTTTCTCATGATAGTATAACTTGGAGATCTTTGAAGATCAATACATCAATAATGAGATAACTTTTTTGGCACCTTAAAATATTTCTCTGTATGGATTCACCATCTTCTACTTGACCAGGCCACCACGGGTGGATGCTGCATTGGTTCCAGTCTTCAGCTGTTGTAAACAGCGCTACAAGAATTGACCATGTGTAGAGGTCATTTCAAGGAATTCCAATTCCTGGGTCAATTGGTATACACTTTGGAAATATTTGCATATAAACTCTAAAACCGAGAAGTATGCTTCTTTAAAAACAGTCTGTTACTTCCATCGATATCATGTTAATATTCTAAATGGATATAAGAATTGAAATATTTATGGTGTTGAGTTTAAATATCCCTGAACTTTTGTCTTTCTGCAAGTTTTTCCTTAGAATACATTGGAGTATTTTTGTTATTCTCTTTCCTATTCTATTCTGTTTCCTAGATTTTTTATCTTTTTAAAGTTGTGAGCTCTTAATTGCCGATGTTAAAATAGACTGTTTATTGTATGAATATATGATAGACACATTAATTATCTAATAAGTGTGTAAGTTGAGATCCTCCAAGAAGCAGATACCAAAAGAAGAATTAGGCACATGTGAGAAAATGAAGAGGGGTCAATGGGGGCTGGGCGATGCAGGTGTGATACCAAATGAGAAAGAGAGTTTGGGGAGAATCATCTTAGACTGCAGTGGAGTTCTGAGGAAGCTTTGTGAGGCCCCGGGAGTCCTTGAGCCACAGCTGTTCCTCTGAGGAGTCACCATCTTCTGAGGCCTTTGTAGCACATGGAGATGGGTGTGGAGGGTCACAGCTAGGCTTGTTGGTCATTGTCCTCCCTTAGGTCTGAGAGGTCATCACAGTCCATCCCTTGTGGACCACAGATCTATTTCTCCACTCAGAGTCAGGAGCAGTACCTCCATGTTTCCTGTGGTCTTTCTTCCTGAGGGAAAACAGAAATATAGATGTTAGCAGAGTCCTTGTCACTGCAGGTGGGCTAGGGCCTGGAACTGCACCCCCATCTCTCCATCATCAATTCCAAATTCCCTTGGCTGTCACCTTGGCAGATCTTGATGCCTTAACTGGTGGAGTGACCCAAATTTTAATTCCTGAGAAATATGGATCTTTGATAACCATATTCACGTCTGTTAGTTTTTAATGAGGTAATGAGGAAAGAGGGAGATCCCAGGAGGTGCCCAGTTGGTCACCTCATCATGTAAATGCAGCACTAAATCCTTGTGCTGATCAAGCTCAATTGCCTCAGCCAATATGGTGGCTTTTCTCCTCACCTCCTGGTCCTTCATCAAGGGGGTCCAAAGTGCCCTGTAAGGAGCCCAGCGGAAATCTTTCTGTATCCCCTGACAAGAAGTTGTCCACTTTGGAGACCAGCCCTCCCACCCTGCCCAGTCCAGAGTTGAGAGAATGGGAGGCACAAAGTACCCTGTGGGACACTGAGGGTGACGGCGAATGGCCTTTTCTGCTACCAACACTCCATTCCCAGCTCATTCTTCCCTTTTGGGGACACAGGACCACCCAGAGCTGCTTGATTTAATACACCCATTGCATTCTGAATAATGGCAGCTTACCGTCCACAGTGCTTCCTTTGGCTGGCACTTCAGCAGAATCATAGAAGCCACTGCTGCGTCCTGTGAGGCACCCTCCCTTACAGGGCTCAGTACGTGATGCAACCTGTGGGACCCATGGTCACGGCCATGGTTCTTAGGCTTCAGTATATTGCAAGGCAATCCCCTGTAGGGCTTGTGAAAGTCCAGGTTGCTTGTCCTCCTCGTGGAGATCCTGATTCTATAGTTCAAGGGTAAGGTCCTCAAACTTGCATTCCTAACAGGTTTCCAGGCCCTGCTGATGTGCTGCTGCGGGACTGGGAACTGCCCATAGAGACCCATTACTGTAGCCCTTGCACATGCTGAGAAGACAAAGCTCGCCAGGGTTGCAAAGCCACATTATCTTTTATGGAGTCTGAAGTGGTCCCTCACCTCTGTGCAGGGTCCAGCCTAAGTGGTGCTGCCTCTAGAAGCCAGCTCAAGCTCCTCTGTAAACCGCAAGGTCAAAATGCCCTACACACACAATAAAGTTCAATGTCCAATGTCACATGTTCTGCTTACACCAAAAACTTTTAGGGAAGAATATATCTCTTTAATTCAGCTTAACACTTCTTTTATTGGGGGGGGGGAATAATTTGTAAGTGGTGATTACATTTTGATTCATTTCTTTCATACATTTTTTTAAATGAAGGCTATGTTTCTTGCCTTTCTAGGAGTGCTGCAGATTAATTGTTCTTTTACTATTACTTCACTTTTCCTTTATAATTTGGAAATCATATATTTTCTATTATTTTAGTGAAAGTTTAATACACTATTTACAACAAAGAGTTAATCCATATCATTATTCTCCTTCTGAATAATGCAGGATAATCTTATACTCTTCTTCCAATGTTTATTTGATTGACAGCCAAGATTTTACTTCTACCTTATTTGAGGTGATGAATATGCTAATTGCCCTGATTTAATCACTACCCAATGTATACACATACTGAAACACCACATTGTACTCCATAAATATGTACAATTATTATGTGTCAATTAAAAATAAAATACAAAATAAAAATAAATTTAGAAATCGTTTTTGCATAACCAGTAATTATTTTTGGATTTGCACATATGTTGTGAGATATTTTACTTCTCCCTGAAATTAATCTTTAAATTCTTCCTTTTAAAATTTCAACAAGAATCTATGTGTAAAAAAAAAAAAAATGACTTGGTTCGCATGCTTTCTGGTTGTTGGTGATTTTTATACCAGAAACGTCAAATGTTGTTCCGAAGCATCTAACTTCCACTTTTACTGTGAGAGGGAAGCCTCTGCTCTAATTGTTCTCTGTATAATTCCATTTTTCTTTCTAGCATCATTTAAGATAGTTTCCTGGTTCATTGCTGGTCATACATTTAGGAGTAGGTTTCGTTTATTTGTCTTGCTTACATTTCCTGGCACCTCCTGAATATGAGCACAAGAGTGTTATATTTATCTGAAAAATTTCCAGCTCTTAACTTTCCAGCCTGGCACCTTCCCATGGAATGCTGGTCTATCACATGTTAGTTTGCTGGACTCTCCCTTCTTCTCTGTCCTGGTGACATCCTTTCCACTTTGCTTGCTCTCTTTGTCGCACTATATTTTGTCTTTATTTCCTGAGGGCAATGATTAAAAGTGTTCAATCTTAGAGACATAGTCAACTTAGAGGTAAGGATTCCCTGTGCAAAATATTTTGTTTTGATTTTTTACAAGATCTATGAGCAACACAATCTCTAGTATATATCTGAGAGTGTGTGTGTGTGTGTGTGTGTGTGTGTGTGTGTGTTAAATTTTAATGCATCAGGGATGCTGATGTCCTGAGAGGGGTCCAGCTTTACCCAAGGGTCTCCCATCTGTCCGTGACTTTGTCTTCTTCCCAATGCACGTGTAACCCTCAGGAGCACTCCTGAGTTCTCCAGGGCGATGACGTAAGAACAGGGAGGCTCACTTGCTCCTTTTCCTCTTTCTTTCTTTTTTTGAGCTTCTACAATTTGTGTTACTTACTTCCTCATCAGCCGCAGCTTGCATTAAAAACTGGAGTCCCATATTTCATGCAGTACGTTGTGTTCTCACTCAGACATTCTCTCTGGATATCTAGTCTTGTTGTATTCCCAATATTTGAAGTCTGGGAATCACTTTCAGGGTTTAATTAACAATTCTATTTTATTTACTTGTAATTCATAAACATCTGTTTCTAAGATTATCACTTCTTTCTTGATGTTGATTTTGGGGTTATTTTATGGTTTTTAAAAAAAATTAAATGATTAATGATTCTAATTACATTCTTTTTTATTTAATAATGAAGGCTTTTATGGAATATGACTTTAGGTAAAGGGTAAGCTTCCCCCATTGGTTTTAATAAATATTGTTCTAATATTTTTTACTATTTTCTAAGTAGCATATAATTAAAAATTTTTATTTCTTCTCTGAGCCAACCTTTATTTAATAGAAGGTTGTTTAATTTTCAAGTGGTTTCCTCTCATTGTTTTGATTACATTTTATGATTAATTTCCAATTTTAATGCAGTGTTGCCAGAGAACATGACTTCTACAATTTCTACCATGTAATTATATTTTGTAAACATCACATGAATGCTTACAAAGGTGTATTTTCTGTGGATGCTAGTGAAATTGCAGATATTCTGTTAATCTTATACTGTTTAAATTATTAAATTTTTCATGTCCTTTTTAGTTTCTATTTTATAAAAGGAGACAATGCATTGGAGTTTTTCATAAGAATTGTGTTTTTATAAATATCTCATTTAATACTAAGAATTCTCCATATTTTGTCTTCTAAGTTTTTAAGACGTATAATTCTTTTACCTTAATTCTAAACGTAACATCTTCTCAATTTAAAATGATCTTTTTGCCTTGAAATTGACTTTTCTGACTTTATCTGTCTTATAGCATTTTTGTTTAAATTTGCTCAAACCTTCCTCTTTATGCCTTTTCTTGAGATATGATTTGTACACCATGCCATTTACCTATTTAAAGTGTACAATTAAATGTTTTCAGTCTATTCCCAGAGTTGTGCAGCCATCCATCCAAAACATTTTAGGATTTGTTCCTTAACCCCAAATAGAAGCCTGTACCCATCAGCAGTCATTCCCATATTCTACCCTGCCCCCACCCCTGAGTCCTAGAAACAAGTTACCTACTCTGCCTTTGTAGATTTGATTATTCTGGACATTTCATGAAAATTGAATTACACAATATATGTTATTTTGTGACGAGCTTCTTGCACTTGGCAGGATATTTCCAAGGTTCATCCATGTTCTTCAGCACCTCATTCTTTTCTAGGTTGAAGAATGTTCCATTACATGGATAGACCAGATTTTAAATATCCATTCATTGGTTGATGGACATTTGAGTTTTTTTCTACTTTTTTGCTACTATGAACAATGCTGCTGTGAACATGGGTGCACCAGTTTTTGTGTGAACACATGCTTTCATTTCTCTGGGGTAAATCCCTGTTGTATCTATTTTAACTCTACTTTTAATCCTTTGAGGAACTGTGAACTGTTTTCCAAAGAGGCTGCAACATTGTAAATCCCATCAGCAGTGCATGTGGGTCAAACTTCTTTGCATCCTCACTTGCACTTAGTATCTGGTTTTGGTTATAGCCACCTTAATAGACGTGAGGTTGTATCTTATTGCAGCTTTGATTTGCAATTCCCAGATGATTCAAGATGCTGATCTTCTCTTTATATTTACTAATCATTTGTATAAATTCTTTGGAGAGATATCTGTCAGGTTTTTTGCCCAGTATTTAATTGGGTTGTCTGTTTATTATTGAGTTGCAAGAATTCTTTATATATTAATATATTATATATTAAAGATATAAATACATCATCATATAAAATTTACAAATATCCTCCCATCCCATGGTTATAAGTTAATTTTCTTTTTCTTTTTGTTTTTTGGTAATGGGATTGAACCCAGAACCTCACACTTCCTAGGCAAGCACTATACCACTGAGCTATATCCTAGCCCCAGTATACATTTTTGGTGATGTTCTTTGTGGTACACAGTTTTCCATTTGGATAAAGTCCAATTTACTTTTTTGTTGTTGTTACTTGCATTTTTGGTGTCATATCTAAGAAACTATTGTCTAATCCAAAGATAGGAAAATACATGCCTGTTTTTTCCTAAGAGTTTTATGTGTTTAGCTCTTACATTTTAGGTACAATCCATTTTGAATTAATTTTGTATATGGTGTGAGGTAGGGGTCCAACTTCATAAGCTTAAGAATTATTTCTGTCTCTCTGTGTTTATGTACTTAGATGTGAATGAATATATATGTGTGTGTATATATATACGCACATATACCATACACTTTGATCAATACTATGAGATCTCTAAGGAAAAAACTTTTGAAAATGGTGCTTCCTGCCCCTGCCAATGGGTTTTTGGTTGTTGATGTTGTTCTCTTTCACAGATATTTGCCTCTAAATGTCATTCCTTCTTTTTTTCCTCACATTCACTATCTTGCTATTTTTCTAGATTCTCCACTTTAAAGCTTAGTCCACTTTCTTTTAATTTTTCTCCTTACCTGGTGACTGTCTTTGGGGTTCTAAGTGTCCATCCTGTCTGGGGCTGAGCCATGACTACTGCCCCACCTCCCCTGCTATCCATCTCTAAATTCTTATAGTTTTCCTCATGATTTCACCTTAACCTATTGGTTATTCAGAATTGGTTTTCTAGATAGAAGAAATCATTTGACAAGCTATATTACTATTGATTTAGAACTTTATTTTTTGGTACTGAGGATTGAACTCAGGGGCACTCAACCACAGAACCACATCCCCAGCCCTATTCTGTGTTTTATGTAGAGACAGGGTCTCACTGAGTTGCTTAGCACCTCGCCATTGCTGAGGCTGGCTTTGAACTTGCGATCCTCCTGTCTCAGGCTCCCAAAGTACTGGGATTACAGGTGTGCACCACCGCGCCTGGCTGATTTACAACATTTTTACATTACATTAAGAGAATGCCGTGTATGGAATGTGATTCTGGGTGTGGTTGGCTTATGTGTGCTTTAACACATGGTTGACATTTAAAAATGTTCCACAAGCCCCAGACAAGGGCCGATGTCTCTTTGTTGGGTTGTTCATATAATAGTTCAAGTGTGCTTATGATGTTACTCAAGATTTCTTCTACGTATTCTTTCCTGGGACCACGTATAATAATCTGAATATCCAAATAAAAATGTTGATTTCTATCCATGGTTCTGCCAGTTGTTGCTCTTAAATATTTTAAGTCAATATGTTCGGTAAATATATTCTGTGATAATTATATTACTCAGCTATCCTTTGTTTTACTGGTTTATAGTGTCTCTTTTTTCCTTTTTTTTTTGCCTTGAACTTTGCTCTCTTGAATACTGACATTGCTACCTTATTTTTTTTATCCTTTGTATCAGTCACCTCTCTGTTTTCTGCTTATTTATGTAGCTTCTGATTAAGGCACATGCTGACATTTATTTTAAGTCATTTTTTTGTGGACCATTTTTCTCTGGACCTTGACATTGACTTAACAGCAAAGCTCCCATAACCTCATTTCATGCACCCCATTCTCTATTCTCTCCCCTCTATTTCCACCTCTCTCTCTGTAACCCTGCATCCAATTCACTGGTCTTTCTTAGGATCTTCTTCCTCCCTTTCCTGCAAATCTAGTCTCCTGTGGCCTTTTCCAGCTCAGCTTATGGCAACGCCTATCCTTCTATTCACTCAGGTTAAACACTCGCTGTCATCCCTAACCCCTCTCTGCTCCTGGTGGGCCCTGTCCAGTTGGTCAGGATGTGGTAGGCTCTACCTGCCTCAGGACACACTCAGAGTCTCCCTGCTCATCACCTGCACTGAGGCCACGTGGTCTGAGCCACATCGACATTCGGTTCTGGTGACACCTTCCTGACCGATCTCTCCCATGTGTTCCTGCCCATCACTCATGGGAGATTCTCTTATAAGGTTATATCATGTCACTCTTCACTCAAGTCTGCAAGGGAAGCCATTTCACTCAGAGTAAGAATCTGCATCCTGCTGGGGCCCGGGAGGCCCTGCCTGATCTGACATCATCTCCCGCCCTCCCCCGGCTGGCTCCACAGCAGGCACCCTGGCTTCCCAACACAGTCCCACAGCACACTTCTACTCTGGGAATCTTTGCGTCTTCTGTACCCTCTGCGTGCGACGCTTTTCTCGGGTCTCCTTATGGCTCTGTGATACCCTTTCGTGTTCAGATCTCACTCCCTCAAAGGAGGCCTGCTCTAGGCACCTAGTATTCCAGGCCTCTGATCCCCTCTCCATTCCCAGCTGTCTCTCCAAACCCCCACGCCTCATTCCCTTATTATCCTTGATGCTTTCATTGTCTATTAGCTCATTTAAGACCTTTTCCCCCCTTCCCTTAATGAAGAAACTTCTCTGTTTCCATCTATTTGAAAGCTTTTAGGAGACCTATGGAAGGATTGGTTGGGAAAGCCTTTGATGATTTTATCTTGCAATTTAAGACAGTTATTTTAGAAATTTCCTATGTATCCATGTTGTGAGCAGGGCACGGGGGCATATTCATTTTGACACATGCTAGCTAGTGATGCCATTAAAGTGATGTCTAGTTCTCCATACCTCACTATGCACAAATCTCCCAGAACATCTTCCGGAGAAGCCAGAAGGTTAATAAGAGATCTGACTCAGAGGCTGATACCAGGGTCTGGACTGGACTATGTCCTAGTGGCTTAGTTATTGTGATTTTTTAACAATCTTTTAACTTAAGGACATTTTAGATTTACAGAATTATTGGGAAGACATTATGAAGAATTCTCAGACACCCACACTCAGCATTCCTGTTAACTTCTTACATTATTAACATGTTATATTCATCACGACTAATGCACTCATTCGGATACATGATTGTCAGCTGGATGTCCATACTTTGTTCAGATTTCCTTAGTTTTTACCCAGTGTCCTTGCTCTTTTCCAAAGTCCCATTTAGAATACCACATTACAGTGAGCTGTTGTGTCTTTTTAGATTTCTTTTGGCTGGGACAATTTTTCATACTTTCTTTGTTTTGATGGTTGTGAAAGTTTTGAAAAGGGCTGGTTGGTTATTTTGATAATGTTCCTCAGTTGAAATTAGTCTAATGTCTATCTCATGATTAGATGGAATATGTGAGTTTGAGGGACAAAGACCACAGAGGTAAAGTACCATTTTTATTACATATATACTGTCATGTATGATGTCATAACAGACAAAAGGAAGAGAGGTAAACAGGTCTCTAGTGTGAGGATTTTTTGGGGGAGCGGGTACTGAGGATTGAACTGAGGAACACTCAACCACTGAGCCACATCCTCGGCCCTATTTTTGTGTTTATTTAGAGACAGGGTCTCACTGAGTTGCTTAGTGCCTCGCTGTTGATGAGACTGGCTTTGAACTCGTGATTCTCCTGTCTCAGCCTCCCAAAATGCTGAGATTACAGGCATGCATCACCACACCCAGCTGAGGATTTCTTTAAATCTGCACAGGAGTTAGGCTTTTTAAAAATAATTTCCTTAGCTATAGGTGCCAGATGCCTCAAATTTCTCTAATGTCCTGGTATTGTCTCTCCTGTCTTGACTTAGGGCTTCCCTAAATGCTCCTCTTTGGAGAGACCCTGTGCCTCCAGCTCTTTCTGCTGAGGCCCGCAGAAAGAGAGATTCCTGGTATGTGACATGCATTGGATGTCATGGAGCCCCATCAGTTTGGTGGCAAGGTGTGGGGGAAGGAGAGTATTCTACAATCCTCCCATCAGGTGGCTGGCCTTTAGTGGGCCTGTGTCTGTAGCCTGTGACCTTCTCCAGTGTTTCTTCTATGTCATTTCCCCCCACCCAGGTGAGAGAGGAAGGCTAAAGGGGACTGGAGTGAGAAGAAGCCCTTCCCAGGGGTTCTGGATGAAGTCTTTTTCACTGAAGTAAGCCATTGTTATAGAGAGACTGGAGGGTATTTCATAAAGATCATTCCTCCCCTCCCTCTCTCCTTTAGCCAGAGCTAGTAGGGAATCTCTTACATCTTCACTCTGAGAGGAGATTCTTAAAGGTAAAAACCCATGGATGTGTCAAGTCTCCCAAAGACTATAATGCCCAAGAGCTTCTTACTCTGAGGCTAGTCCACACTCGGTGTTTTAGTCAACTTTTGTAAAAGCTACTGCAACTAAAAGGCCCGACCAGAACAATTTTAGAGGAGGAAAGGTTTATTTGAGGCCTCATGGTTTCAGAGGTCTCAGTTCATAGACAACAGACTCCATTCCTTGGGGCTCAAGGTAAGGTAAGACATCATGGTGGAAGAGTGCGGCAGAGGGAAGCAGCTCACATGATGATCAGTGAGCAGACAGAGGTCTGGCCAGACGCAAATATATATCCTAAAGCCATGCCCCAATTCCCACCTCCTCCAACCTGCCACTTCAGTTACCACTCAGTTCATCCTTAGCAGGGGATTCATTCACTGATTGTGTTAAGACTCTCACAATGCAATCATTTCTCCTCTGAACCTTCTTGCATTGTCTCATACGTGAGCTTTTGGGGGACACATCACATCCAAACCCTAACACTCAGTCTGGAAATTCATCAGAATTGCCATATCAGTATCCAAACAGTTTGTGTCTTCCGTAGCTATTGCTCCAAATGAGTAGATCTGGCCATAACTCTCTGGATCAGGAAGTCTCTTAAAAGTTCAATTCTCTGATGAGTCCAACAAGAGTTGTGGATATTTGGTTTGTCCAAAATTTTTATTGTTGTCATAAGGACAGGAGTGACAACTTCCAAGACCTTTACATTTTAAAGTCCAAATGAGAAGTCCTTTTAATTAACATAGCAAAGATTGACTGATTCGTATTTGTTTTTGCTTATCTGCTTCCCCTGTAACCCACACACTAGAATATAAGTTCCACTAGAGCAGAGATCTTTGATGCACTGGTATAATTACTTCTGTCTAGGATAATGCATGTCATATACCAGGAATCCAATAGTATTTGTTGTCATTATGAATATAAATAGTTTCTGTCTGAGAAAGAACAGACCTCAGCACTCTGATCTTGGTTTGCTTCCTCCTCTCGCTCATGACTGCCTGGCCATGCACACCTACCATATTGATTTCATCGAGTTTAGCTCTGAGCTGTTACAAGCACTGTCTTCCTTTCCTTCTTTCTGGTCACCATTTATTTACACAACATTGACTTTCACTGAGTTACTTACAATTAGTCCTATTTCTCTGGTTCCCTTTCTGCCATATTTTTTTCTTTCATGAGTATTTTTATGAAAGTTCTTTGAAAGTTAAACACCCTGAGGCCTAAAACACCCCAAAATATATTTACGTTAATTTAAAATTATAGTTTAGTGGAATATAAAAATGTAAGTTCAAAATTTTCATCAAATTTTCATCATGTATATATATTTTTTCACATACTTAAAAATATTCTATTATTGTGTACTAGCATCTGGTGCTACAGTTAAAACAGGATATAAATAATACAGAATACACTTACCTATCACTTCCTGGGTACCAGAACTTGTTCTCAGGTACAATGTGTATTAATTTGTTTACTGCTTAAAAAGATCCTTATAAAGGTGGGTATTATTATTGCCAGCTGTTTTTAATGCAGAAGGAAACATAGGCACAGAGAAATTTTAGGTGACTTGCCCAAGGATAGATTATTGGTAACTGGTCCAGCTGTATTTCACCCAGGCAATCAGGGGCTACAGACTGACTACTATACCATACTGCTTTACACGCTAAGTTTTATCCCATTGTACTTGACCTGAGATTTTTCTCTATGAACATTTTTTTTTTATCCTTGTCTTTTAAGTGCTCTAACCTCATTATATATGTGCAGCTGAGGGCTTTTCTTGTTTGATATTCTATGGACTTCTTCAATATTTGGTCTTATTCTTTCTTTATAACTTAGAGGATATTCTTGCTCATTTTAATGGTTAATTTATATGTTAACTTGACTGGGCCATGGGGTGCCCAGATATTGAATCAAATATTCTTTGGGTGTGCCCATGAGGCCCTTTTAGGATGAGTTTCACATTTACATAGGTAGACTGAAAGAACAGGCTGACTTTCCCAGTGTTGGCTTCATCCAATCATTGAAGGCATAAATAGAACAAAAAGACTTACTCTCTCCTGAGCAGGAGGGAACTGAAACATCATCTTTTTCAAACTGAAGCTTCATCTTTTCCCCTCTCTCTTTGGTCTATAATTGAAACATTGACTCTTCCTGGTTCTGTCTTCAGACTGGAACTCTATCATCAGCCATCCTGGTTCTCCAGTTCACTGATTACAAATTTGAGGACTTAGCCTCCATAATTGTATAAGCTGATTCCTTATAATAAATTTCTTAATATACTGTATTCTTAGAGATAATACCTCCTATTAGTTCTGTTTCTCTAGATAACTCTGAACAATGTACTAATGATTTCTCCAAATATTTTCATTTCTGTTTCTTTCTTAATCTCATTTTAGGACTTCTATTATCCCTCTGCATTAGTCAACAATTGTTACATCAATGCTGTATAATAGCCTACTCTCAAATGCAGTGGCATTTAATAATAATCGTATTTCCCACTCAAGTGTCTTCAGATTGAGTGAAGACAAGGTGGCTCTGTCTGGAGCTTCCAGGGTGGCTCTGTCTGGAGCTTCAGAATTGGTTGGTCAGACCAATTCTGTCCATATATCTCCCTTTGGGTCTTAGGTCAAAGAGGAATGTCTTTCTAGGACATGTTTCTTTTCTAGTAAGATTGTGCATAAGCACAAAAATGGACACTATAACAAGCAAGTGCATTTTTTCCATTTTATGGGTGCATTATACATTAATGATAATGGGATTCGTTGTGATAGTTGTACATGCAAATAACATCATTTGATCAATTTAACTTCCCAGTACCTCCCCCTGCCTTCCCCTCCTTCTGATCCCCCTTTTTCCACTCTACTGGTTTCCTTTCTATTTCTATGAGGCCTCCTTCAACTTTTTTTCTCTCCAGCTTCCACAAATGAGAAAGAGCATATGACTCTAGGTTTTCTGAGTCTAACTTATCTGGCTCAACATGATGGTCTCCAGTTCCATTGACTTTCCTGCAAATGACATAATTTCATCCTTCTTTCTGGTTGAATAAAACACCATTCTGTATATATAGTATATTTTCTTATCCATTTGTCTGTTGGTGGACACCCAGGCTGATTTCATAGCTTGCCTATTGTAACTTGTTCTGCTAGAAGCATGGGTATGCATGCATAGCTATAGTTGCTGAGATTAATTCTTTTGGAAAAATACGAAAGAGTGGTATATATGGGTCATATGGTGGTTCTATTCCTAGTCTGTTGACCTGGGAACCTACAGGCAAGAACATTTTAAACCTCAATCATGTCACGTTCAATAACATCTCATTTGACAAAGGAAAGTCGAGGCACAGGGAAGCAATGTCCTCTCACCTTGACACCATGACAGGGCGGAGCGCACAATGGGAGTAGAACACCAGGGCTGAGTTTCACCCATCACAGCCAGGCTTCCTATTCACACTTGAAAAATACTCACCCATATCCCAAGACCCTCTAAAGTCTCATTCAAACTGGCATCAGGATCAAAGTTCAAAACAATGTGGTTTTATGGTTGGAACTTGACTCATCCTGTGAGAACACACTTGCTCTCCTCTTTTGAGTACAGAATCAATTAAAAAAATAACAGAAAGATAGGTTTTGTTCCAAGCACATCTGGATTGGAAAATTTAGCTTCAAAGGAAATTTTTTCTAGGTTATCTTAAAAAAATGTGGACATATACCTGTGGAGGATTCAGGGCCTGTCCTACGAGTTTACCACTGAGAGAGGAGCTGGGGAGGAGGAAGTTCTCTGCATGCTGGTTAGTCTGAGGGAGAGAGGTGAGGATTGAGCTTAGGCAGCTCAGGCTCAGTGGTTTTCAACATGTGTTCCTGGGCTAGTATTATGAATAAGAACCACCTGGCATATTATTAAAAATAAATATTTGGGGGTCTCACCCCAGACCTATTGAATCAGAAACTGAGGTGTTGGTGCCCAGTGATCTGTCTTTTAATAAGCCCTCCAAGTGTTTCTGATGCATGACAAAATTTGAGAAACATTATTCTAGTCCAGCGTTTCTCACCTATGGCTGCCCATTGGGGAACATTAAAAGCATTTATCTCATGAAAAGATGTTTAAATCTACCTTGATATTGATCCCTTGTACACATCCAGATTCTTTCTTCTTTATATAGACGGTTGGGTTTAACATTACTGGTCTCCAAGAAGGAGCCAGATCAGGCTCCAAAGGGCCCATAGTGCTTTTACATGTAGTGGGACAGGGATGGTAGATAAGAAGGGATTTGAGTGTAGCATGAAATGGCCTGGGTTCTAGGCCCACCTTTCTCTAACTTTGTTCAATTTCACCTAACTTTCATGCCTTGATTTCTGCTTCCATAAAATATCAACTGCTTATTCTAAGATATTTGAAAGAATCAAACATGAAATGATATAAGGACAGTACTTTTGTCAACTAAAAGGTGTTCAGGCCTGTGCATATGCAGTTATTCTCTTTTATGCAATGAACTTAACTAGTCAGCAACTTCAATTCATGTGCAGGAGACTCAGCCATGAAGATTTGGCTCCACAAATCATTAAAGATTCCCCAGGGAGTTGTCTGCTTGTTCTGTATATGAAAATAGTCCCAGAATAGCTGCTGCCCACCATGGAATGATTCACCTTTCCCCTTGTTACAGAGTCCTCCCTGGGACTTTTAATTACCCCATCTCCTTTCATCTCTGCTGGCTTCTTTAGCTTTGTCTCAGGTGGTTATTTCTACTGCAGATGCAGATCTTCTTGGTGCTGTTCTATGTGACTGTGCATTGGGTCTTATGCAGAGCCCTCTGCCTTAACTATTACCTGAGTCCCTATCAGGGGAAAAACTGAAGGTGTCTTGTTCCCCAGAACCAGCCCACTGCCTGCATGACTGCGGGTTCATCCCCACTGGGCCAGGGCTCAGGACTGTTTCTGGATAAACATGTCCAGAGCAATCAATCTCTTGTCATGAAGGGAGCACTTCATGGAACATGTGGACATTATGTGACCAGCAAGGCCCTCCACCCATGAGTGGGCAGCCACAAATTGAGTCTAGGTGTGAGTCCATGGAAGTCTGCATTCTTTCCTTCTTCTTGAAGTGTCTGTCTAGATTCAGAACTAATTGTAGAGACAATGTGCACATCCCCAGTCGGGGTGCCCCTAAGAATGAGCAAAGCCAGGATCTGTATCTCTCCTTCCTGTGGGATGGTTATTGTTGCTCCTCATAGGACCCCTGTGCAGATGATCCCTAATACACGTTCTGTGGTGACACATGGTGGGTGCTTGACCATTAGCATCTGATCAGGTGGGTGAGATGATTGACATCTTTTTACTCCACATGTATTTATTCAATTTTAAGAGGAAAGCAGGGGATTATGATGAGAGGTCAAGAATGTGCACGAAAGTTACATCCAAGAGATACGTTTGTAAAGGATTGTTGGCAAATATTTTAGCAAATAGCTCTCTCTCCTCTGTTTGTCTCTCCCTACCTGTACACACACACACACACACACACACACACACACACACACACGGTTGCACATCATTATATCTGCAGGAAATTGGCACCAGATCAATGGATACCAAAATCTTTGGAAGTTTATTTTCCTTACATAAAATAGCATAGAAGTCACTATAAACTTAAGTACCATCTCGTATCTCGTATCCTTTGGAACAGCTCTGTCTTACTTAACAGTACTTTACACAATGCAAATGCTATGTGAATATTTGCTGTACTGTATCATGAAGGGCAATAATGATTTGAAGAAAGTCTGAATGTTTCAGACACAATGTTTTCAAATATTTTGGGCCTATGGTTGGTTGAATCCATGGATGTGGAACCGTGTACACAGAGGGCCAATTATAGACACACACACATGTACAAGCACATAACATGTGTATATATGTTAATATGTATGTGTGCATATATGTATACAGTAGTTATAGTCTCTGTCTCCTTATACTTACTATATATATATGTGTATATGAAAACATAATCACTAGCAGAAATAATGAAATCAACTGTATGCATGTGTATGCATATATATGCCCACAGTTGATTCTCGTTATTCTGTTTGATACACACACACACACACACACACACACAGATAACATATAGAGAGACACAATCACATATACACATACTTATATGTAAATACTGTGTGTGTGTCTATATATAGTATATACACAATTGATCTTCATTATTTACAGGAGCGATGTTTTATAAAGCCATTGTGAGCACTGCATAGAGCAAATACTAAACCATTGCTCCTAAGGGAAAGACAGGGGTAGGTTCCTATAAGCCGCTAGTCACAATATTTTTATTAAACAATCAATACATAGCCTTATTTCTCATGAGTGTTTCTGCTCAAAGACATCTTATTTAATGTGAATTGTTGATTTGTTTCCACTGAACTCTTGGCTGGCAGCACTACAGCTCATGCCTGAATGAAGCTTGTCCAACATATTTTCGTCCTCCATACGGCCCATCACAGTCTTTTTGCACATAGCACTTCAGCCGTCCTCTTGGGGTCCATTTTAAACAGCAAAATTGCCAACAAAAGTGCAAACATGTGACAAATGGGACACCACACAGATGGTGAGAAGGACACTTGTTTGCAGTGGGAGCACTGAGACATGAAGACAGACCATCACCTGTTCACCCTCAGCTGGGGACGCGCCTGTCAGGAGATTCAAATTTCTCACCCTTTTGTACATGTCTGTGAACAATCGTGAAAGTGCCCTGAGTATTGGTTATTTGGGGTCACCGATAAATTTTAGTAAGTAGGCATATTTTCTAATATGGAATCCATGAATATTGAGGATTGACTTTCATGCCACAACATGGGTGGTTATTATATGAAGATTTTTGTTAGCAAGAACTGAACTTGGGAAGGCAAAAAGCCAAAGGTGTTGCCAGGGGACAGCGGCGTCAACTGAACTGCAAGATGGCGGCACTGTAGAGCGGCAGTTCGGTTGGATTGGAGGACTTGAGTACCACCAGGATTCCCTTTGCCTTAGTCTTCTGTCTCTGCTTCAGTCGATCGAATTCATATGACATGTGACATGTGACATCACCATAGGTGGGTTCTGGATTTTACCTCTTGTCACTTCTACTTTTAGTCTCTTTATTGCTTGTTTGGCTGGACCAACTGGGAGGGGAGAAAGGATGGGAGCTGTGACATCATGATTGGCTGGCTTGAACTTGATGTAATCAGGGAAATAGGACTTGTAAGCAGATAGCAGTGCCCATTGGAACATCATGATTGGAATTGCAGGAGAAGCTCTTGAAAAAGAAAGTGCTATTCCTGGCCACAGGGAGGGGTTCTGGAAGGATCTTGTAACTTATGTCTACTTCAGGTACAAAGAAATGCTTTCAAAAGAAATAGTATATTTGAGGCAGGAAGGATGGCAGAGCTCCTCTAACTGTGCATAACCTGGTGTAGTCACTGGCACAGAAAAGATAAACGAGATGCCAGGCTAGCTGGGAGGCTCAGAGGTAGTATCACAGAGGAGGCTGCACTGGGATGTCCCTTGGTCAACAACAGGAGGTGAGCAGATGGTGACATGCAGGTGGCACTTCATCTTGCGGATGAGAAGCAGGTCATCGTGGAGACAGCGGGGGCAGTGAAACAGGTCAGTCTCCAGGGACTTCATCCCCCATTCTCAAGCCACTAGCTGTGTGCCCTGGAGTCAGGTTATGCACTAGTTCGAGATTAATTTTGACTCCTTATAGATCAGAGAGGAATGACGTCTCCCTCATGGTGATGCTAAAAAAGAGAAATGAAACTGTGCATTTAGGGGTCTAACAGAGCAGGCATTTAATAACACTCATTGTGTTCTGTTGTGGGGTTCATTCCATAGGTTGGGGAAGACAGGTGACATGAACCAGACTGCTGGACATTCGTGGCCAGCACCCTTTCCTCTGTGGAACACTGGTTCTCTGAACTATCATCATTTACAGTCACCTGCTTCTCGATGTCTTGAAGTTCTCTCGCATGTAGTAGCTCCCCTGGCCTCCCAGGAGTATAACTGGCTAGAAGGGCACATTAGACTTTGTCCTTTCCACCTCACTTTGGACCCATTAATGATGGAACTAGAGATAATGGAAATGCCAGGCTTCCAGGGCTGCATAATTAATTACACTCTGTTGCCTTTAACACCTTTACCAATCAGTGCGGGACTGAGTGAGGACTCTGGGCACATGGAGGAGGTCCCGTCTCTCTTGATTAAAAGTGATCACTTTGAAAAAATGATCAGAATTTTAACAACACTCACAAAGAAGGGAGACTCATCCACTGATGTTACTTCAGCGTCACACTGACAACCAGGTGAAAGAGGGGCAAGATGTCAACACAAACAGATGCCACATGTGAAATGAGTGTTTGCATAAGATTCACAACCTCACTGGGCCTCGTCACCATTGTTATCACAATGAAATAACAACACAAAAATGACCCCAAAAATGAAAAATATAGATAAACTGTATTGAAACCTTGTGAGCATCAGACACCAAGTACTTTCCATCTATTGCCTCAGTTAATGCCCTGGTAACCCTTTGAGGTGGGTCATACCATGATCCATGATGCCCAATGCACAGAGGAAGAAGTCAGAGCACAGGCAGGTGCCTGATCTGGACAGTGTGTCAGTAGAGGACAGTTGTGCTCCCAAGGGATGAGTGGAAGGTCTTAGTATCTGTTTTGGCATAGGTGATGAGGCTAACTTTTTATTTAAGTCCAGAAATTTAAAAAAAGATGATTCCATCTCACTCCAGTCAGAATAGCAATTATCAAGAATACAAGCAACAATGAATGTTGGCAAGGATGGGGGAAAAAGGTTCACTCATACATTGCTGGTCGAACTGCAAATTGGTACAACCACTATGGAAAATAGTGTGGCGATTCCTCAGAAAATTTGGAATGGCGTCACCATTTGTCCCAGTTATCCCACTCCTTGGAATATACCCAAAGGACTTAAAATCAGCATACTATAGTGGTGCAGCCACATCAATGTTTATAGCAGCTCAATTCACAATAGCTAAACTATGGAACCAACCTAGGTGCTCTTCAACAGGTGAATGGATAAAGAAACTGTGGTATATATACACAATGGAATATTACTCAACCATAAAGAAGAATAAAATTATGGCATTTGCTGGTAAATAGATGGAACTAGAGACTATCATGCTAAGTGAAATAAGCCCATCCCCAAACCAAAGATTGAATGTTCTCTCTGATATGTGGATGCTAACACATAATGAGGGAGTGGGGCATAGAAGTTCATTGGATTAGACAAAGGAATGAAAGGAAGGGAGAGGGATGGAAATAGGAAAGACAGTAGAATGAACTGGACACAACTTTCCTCTGTTCATATATGAATACACGTTTAGTGTAACTCCACATCATGTACAATTGTAAAAATGGGATCCTAATTAGAATAAGATATACTCCATGTATGTATAAAGGTCAAAATATACTCTACTGTCATGTATATCCAAAAAGAACAAAAACACCGATTCTTTTCCCACCAATAATAGTCAAAGGAAGGAATGTTGGATAGTGGATGTGTGTCCTGTGTTCCATACGATGTTAAATGGAAGCAGTGGTCATTGCTGAGGTTGCTGGGGTATCTCCATCAGCCCCCTCTTTCCCATGCCTGTGTACTGAACCAACAGAGGCAGAAAAGAAATCCAGAGAATGGAGGGCGGGACACCAGCATTGCAAAAGCCAGCTCAGATGCTGTGCCTTGAGTGAGTGTGGCCATGAGCTTCCTGATAGCGTGTTTCAGAATGAAACAGCTCTCCACCCAGACACGGGCAAGGCTGGGAAATGTGTCGCACACTGGAGAGAGGGCTTTGTAGGTAAACTTACCACATGGCTGAGAGCAGGCCTTTCCCAAGGGGACAGGAGGCCTGGAAGAGGCTGAGCCCCTCACCATCTTGTTCCTCTGCTCAACCAACTCATTACAGGTGTAGGGCCCTGGTTCCCAGAGGAGGAGGGAGTGAGGTGTCAGTAGAAGCGAGGGAGTCACAGTAGGGGACATTAATTCGTGTACTGGAGATAGCACATTATGGGAATAAGACTTCCTGTCCAACGTCAATACCCTCATCAATAAAATGAATCTATGGATGCTATTATGTCTTAAATGGACACACTTCTAAGAGAAAAATAGAAAAAGAATTGTCAGAGACCCACAGGCCAAGTGTTTGAAAGAGAGAAAGAAATCTAACTCTGTTCAATTGAATATTTATGATGGTTTAAATCATATTTTGTTATTTGAAACATTGAGAAGAACATTACCATGTTAATGTATTCATTGGACAGATATTGATTGTGCACCTACTGTTTACTTGGCAGACCAGGTTGATAGTACCATAATTATACTTCTAAGAGGACCTCAGGGTTTGAGTTTTGAGTTGTGAACTTTGAGGCTGAGAGTAGGGGTTCTGTGATGAATTGGGCAGGGGGTAGAATCAACCAACTTCATATTGCTTCTGGGTCCCTTCTTGTGTCAAATTTTGGGGCATTATAGTGCTTGTTACCTTGTTCTCTCTTGGATTTCTTTCTCTGCTCTAATTTTCTCTTTTTCTTTCTCATGTGGTTGGCTTGGTAAGACAGGTTAGGGGAGGCCTCTGCTTGGAAGAAGGCCTCATTCTGAGGGACCCAGTAGGAACCAGAGTGAAATTCAATAAGAAGGACACTTTGCCCAGGCTGCTTAGATTGCCCCTTGGTCTTGGGATAAAGGAACCGATGGACTAGATTTGATAAGTAGATGAAGACTTGAAGACTTTGGTGGTGCAATTTCCTAGAAATCCTCACCCTGTACAGAACAGAATCCACAAGTACCTCAAGCTCTGTCTGGTTTCAGAATTTAAGGAAGGAGAGAGGATTAATTACAAGTCAATGCAGCCAATGCGAATCTACTGCAGGTTCTTATGCCTCGCAATGACTGGATAGAAAGAAATGGAAACAATGTTTGAACTAAGAAAAAACTCAGTGCTATGGTTTGGACATGAGTGTCCCCAGAAACTCACATGTGAGACAACGAAAGAAGGTTCAGGGGTGAAATGATTAGATTATGAGAGATGTGAGCTAATCAGTGGGTTCATCCACTGGTGGATTAATTGGGTGTTAATTGGAGGCAGGTAGGCTGTTTCTGGAGGAAGTATATCACCGAGGGCATGTCTTGGGGGTTTATATTTTGTCCCTGGTGAGCAGAGTTCTCTGTTTCCTAATTGCCACGTCCTAATTGCCTTTCCTTTTCCACCCACTTATGCCACCCCAGACTCAGAGCCATGGAGTCAGTCATCCCTGGACCAAGACCTCTGAAATTGTGAGCCAAAATAATCTTTTCCTCCTTTAAATTGTTCTTGTCAGGTCTTTCCGTCACAGCAATGAAAAAGCTGACTAAAGCACTCAGGAATAATTTAGTTCACCAATTTCTAATCTTTCTGTTTTTTTGCTGTTTCATAGAGGGGAAATGGGAGGCCCAGGAAGCTTTCATTCTGGG
Organism: Xerus rutilus; assembly: GCA_028644305.1. NCBI lineage: Eukaryota > Metazoa > Chordata > Mammalia > Rodentia > Sciuridae > Xerus > Xerus rutilus. Next base: position 11,614,041 of record CM053403.1, on the reverse strand, counting down.
CCAGTTGTGACTGGCAAGTCAGAGAAGCCGTGTTTAGGGAATCGCTCCTGTGTGTGCTCCACTTGTTGACTTGGGGGCAGTTCCAGTGAAGACCTCTTCTGAGAGTCTCCTGTGCATCCTTTAGACCAGGCTCTCCTGTGACATTGTGTTTCTTCCCAAGACAAGGATTTGAGAGACAGGAAAATAGTCTTGGACAAGGACATCTCAGTCAACCATAGGTCACGTGACCAAGGGTGGTCACACAAGATTATAATGCAGCTGAAAACCCTATCCCTCAAGAGGCTGCAGTGTCACAGTGTCATAGCATGAAGTATTACTTGTGTGTTTGTGGTGAAGCTGGTATAAACAAATCTACCTCACTGCCGTTCATATAGAAGTATAGTGCACACAGTTGTGTACAATACATTATATTTTATAGTGATTATACATGACTGTGTTACACATTTGCATATTTGGGCACTATGCTTTTCATCATTATTTTAGAGGCTACTCTTTCTACTTATAAAAAGAACTTCGTAAATCAGTGTATCAGTCAGCTTTTCATTGCTGTGACCAAATACCTGACAAGAACAACGCAGAGGAGAAAAAGGTTCTTTTGGCTCATGGCTTCACAAGTCTCAGTCCACGGTCAGCCCACTCCATTGCTCTGGGCCCCGACTGAGGCGGAACATCATGGAGGAAGTGCGTGGCAGAGGAAGGATGCTCCGCACGTGGTCGTCAAGAATCAGAGAGTGAGCAAGGAAGCAGAGACAAGACACAGTTCTTCAGGGCATGTCCCCAGGGACTGACTTTCTCCATCACTGCTGCCCAAGCCACACTGACCATCATTCAAATCATTAATCTACCAAATGGATTAATCCACTGATGAGGTTGTAGCCTGCATGATCCAATCATTGCCTAAAACTCCACCTCTGAACCTTATTGTATTGGGGACCATGTTTTTGAAACATGAGCTTTGGGAAAGACATTAAAGGTCCATACCATACAAACCATGTCTGTGTTACATGGGCAGCAGCCTTATCCATCTCAAGTTGACCACGTCTCTTGAAGGCATCAAGGCACTCATTGACCACTTAGGTTTGTGCAAATACCTGCTACGATGCTCACACAACAACAAAATTTTCTAATGACACATTTCTCAGAAAGCATCCCCACCATGAAATGATGCATGATTTTTGTTGATGAGATGTTCAGTGGTTGAATCAAGGTAAATTCTAAGTTGAATGATTGGATGAATGGAGGGGCGACCATTTAAGGAAAAGTACGAGAGAATCAGATTTGGAGAGAGGGGGACAAAAAAGAATTTTAGTTTGATAATGTTGACTTAAAATCCCAGTGGATGGCAAAGTTTAGGGGGGCTAGCAGGAAGTTGTATACCTGACCTCAAGAGAGAGGAACTATCTAGAATAGAAAGGTTCTTTTATATTCAACCTATCAAAAGCCCCCTGAGTAATCAAATTTTTACCACATGTAACTGCCAGTGAAGTGATCTCTAATTTTCTGCCCTCCAGCATTCCCCAGTGTGCTGGGGAAGACATTAATTTTGTCTTCACTCAGCTCTCCCTCCATGCAGAGTAATCTTTGTCTTCAGGAATGTCCCTCCCACTAGTGACCTTGGGATAGAGCCAGCACCAAGAGACATATGGCAATATGACTTCAGAGCAAAGCTTCTTGGTCCAAACTGCTGGAGTTTATCCAGAATGCTAACACTTTTATTGACTTTGGGTGACTTTATTTCACCCCTTAGTGACTCAGTTTCCTCCTCTGTAAAGTGAGGCTAATCCTGGTACTTAACTAATTATGTTTTCATGATACTTAAATGAGTCAATGCCTGCAAACATCTTAGAATAGTGCCTGACAAACAGCATGGCTAAGAGTGCCAGGGAGCAGGTTTCCTCCTTTCCTTCTTAAAAGCCATCTGCATTGGTAGCACCTTCACCTCTCACTGCTCTAGAATAGGCTCTGATCAGTCCAAGTCAATCAGGTAAATTCCATTTTTCTTTCCATCAGGATTGGTCGAGAATATCAAACCTCTGAGCCAATCAGCACATGGCAATGCTCTGGCTACCAGGATTGGTTCAGAGGTGGTCCAATCACTGCAAAGGTCAATAAATCTTGTGGCTGCCCTAGTTTTCTTTCATTCTCAGGCTTCAGTGTAGCATCTCTTTGAGTAAGTCAGTTCCTAAATTCAAAAATTATTTCTTTTTTCCCCGCCTTTGGCTCAGCAAAGATCCTATGCTCTCAACCAGGATTCCCCAGAGGCTGTGTTTGATGTTTGAAATTTTAAACAATTCTGGGGGGAAAAAAATCTATTTAAAAAAGTTACCAGTTAAAGACAAAGGGACAAGAGAGGGGCAAAATGTCCCCTTCACTGATCTAAAGGAAGCCTCTGGGAGTTCTCAGATCAGTCTTCACATCGACTCACAGTAACTTAATATTCACTTTGGAGAACAATAGCTGGAAAGTAATTTTTCCTCTTCTCTCTCTCTTTTTTTTTCTTTCTCATTCTTTACCTCCCCTGCCAATTCTGACTGACTGAGAGGGGACTAAAATGGAAAGGGTTTTGCAACATAACTGGCATGTCCGTAGCTGCAAATTCAACAATAATACACTTGTTAAACTGAAGGAGAGGTGCGAGCTGGCAGCCTAGAATAGATTTCATTTTCACTCTTGTCTGCTGCTGCCAGTGCTGCTCACCTGTCCTCAGTGCTTCATCTCCCAGTGGAATTCAAAGCACAGTCACTCCACAGGCACCCGCCTTTGCCAAGCCAGAAGCTCACTTTCTTCCCTGCCTGGTCCCCCCACCCCTGGCATTGACAAGGGTAAGAATATGGTGCTGGAAAGCTGAAATTTTGTGTTGATTTGGATACTGGAGACGTTGAGAGGGGGACCAAGGCATCACTGCTATTTGGAGTCAGATCTGGATTTGAATCTTGGCCCTGATAACTTGAGTGAGTGGCATAGCTTCTCTTGCCTAAGTTCTTCATCTCTGTAATGGGGATTTTATAACTCACTGCACTGGATATTAAGGATTAGAACAATCACAGCATCTAAGCATCCAGTGAGTGCCTGGCACTGGGAGATACTCCAATGGGGCAGAGTCCAAGAACATTCTCACTTGGTACCATGAAGACAGCTTCCTGCAGCAGGTAAGGGCATCTGCTTCAACTTCAGGAGAATATTCTTGGAAGTTGAAATGGTCTCTGTGAAGGGTTTACTGGCTTCTTAGCATCAAACAACCTTGCAGAGAGATGGATAGGTTGTTGCTAGTTAATATAGAACCTCGTGCAAATTATAAAGGGTGTGATCTCCAGGTGGATACTGCCTGTGTAGGACTCCTGCTTTGGGGCGATGCACAGATCAGATTTCAGCCCACGCTGGTCCCTGCAGCCAGGTGCAGTGCATGACTTCAACAGCGTGCTCAGAGACTGCAGACTGATATCTGCATTACAGTTTGATCATGGTTAGTTTCACTGACCTCAGGAGAACACACTCAAGCCCAGACCCACATGGCATTGAAGGGCTCTTAGGATGTGACCTGAAGGTTAGCTTTGTACCCTGACCCCCTACTTCTTTTCCAAAGGAATCTTTAGTCCAAACAAATGGGAATTTTTGTTACCATGAAGTTGCACCATGAGGAACTGTAACATGTCATGTTCTTCAGCTGCAACGTCTGGTTGGCCATAAGGGGGCAGTATAGAGTAGTTGCGAAAATGAGCCTGAGTGCATGTGTGTCTTGGTCCTGGTACTTATTATTACCTGGGCACCCTGGTCATTACTTAGCCTCTATGTGCCTCAGTTTTTCATCTGTATAATGAGGAAATAACAGCACTGACCTCATAGAGTTTTTGTAAGGGTTTAAGATGGTTAACACACAAGGCCCTTAGAACAGGGACAGGCACAGCCTGCCAATACTACTCCATCCGTCACTGCCTCCCATGATCCTGTTTCCTCGTGTCCACCACGAAGCCTTCAGAGATGACCCCATCCAGAAGGGCACTTTTTTCTCCTCTCTGACACCTGCAGTTCTTCTATTAGGAACATCCACAGAATCATTACTTTTAGTGTGCCTCTGTCCCCTGTTTAACCAAAATTTAATAGCGAGCTTCTAGGGATATTCCCTTTATATCCCCTTAACTGTGAGCTGCATGTCTTCTCCGAGCTCACCGTAAAGATCACTGGTTTCCTTCTTAGGCTGGAGCTCTTTTGGTCATTTATGACAGAAACCTAATTTGTGCTAGCTGAGGCTCCAGAAACTTCCCAACCTAGAGAAGAAAATGAATGGCTAGAAGGATGGACACAAACGCCAATAGATTCTCTCCCTTTCATATTTATTATTGTCTTTCTGTAAGGCTACCCCCCTACCCCACACCCTTGCACTCTGCTTTATCCATGAGACTGGAACCATGGTTTAGACATAAAATTCTCAGAGAAGAACTCTAATCAGACCATCTCTAGCCAAGTTTTTATTCATTAACAAGTGATTGTAGCCACAGACATGGGGAAGGCAGCCAGCCATTCATAATGGGACACTGCAGGGTAGTGAATGCTTGTGGAAGCAGCTTGGATGAGTGGAGAGAGGTGGTGCCACCCCCCGAGGTGAGGGCATCAGAAGATTGAGCTGGTGTGGGAGGCAGGACCGAGGAGTTCAATTTTGGACACTGTGAGTGAGAGCTGTAAGTAGGACATTCCAGTGGGTGAGTCTCCAAGCAGTTTAATATATGGATAGGAAGCTCAGGGAAGAGCTCAGAACTAGATATAAAAATTTATGAGTCATAAGAATATAAAAAATGTCTTAAAACCTCCAAAAAGACCTTTGCTTCTAGTAATGTGCAGTAGGTCATAACAGATGAATATGTCAACTACAAAAAAAATTTAATAAATTACAAAACTCAAATTTTTAAAGACCTATGAGAACTTTGAAGGCAAAGGAAGAAGATGAATGAAAAGTCCAGAGAGAGAAGAGCCTTTCCAAGGAGAACTGACGGCTTGAAATTCATTTCCACAGCATCCCGCCATTCTGGATGCAAGCTGAGGATCCAGGCTGGCACATACAGAGGGACTCTCCTGGGGGAAAGAGAAGCCAGAGGAGCAGGTAGGGAGCAGTCATGTGAGGCCAGGACAGTGGCCTGGAAGCGAGAGATACCACAGGAGAAAGACTAATTTGTGCTACAGGATAGACAATGAGAAATACAAAACTAATAGAAATTCAAGAGTTGATCTGGAGAAAGTTGAACTACAAACCTACACTCATGGGATAAAAAAATTAAGGAAGTAGAGAGAGGCTCAGCTTTGAGGGTGTGCAGCACAGAAGAGATGGCAATAAATGAGATAAGCAACCAACTAATGAAGTCACAAGTAGAATAGGTGTAAAAGCGAAAGAAAGTAGAAGCAAGGAAGAGAAAGGAAATAACAGAGGACAGTACAGGAAGAGATGAACTAGAAAGCGGAATACATAATAAAGAAGATAAATTCACTCTCCATAAATGGCCAGCCTCTGTTAAGGTTGACACTCCCTCAACAAGTGGCCAAAAAAAAAAAAAAAAAAAAATCGGTGCAACCAATCTGGAAAGCAGTAGGGAGATTCCTTAGAAAACTTGGAGTGGAACCACCATTTGACCCAGCTATCCCACTCCTCGGTCTATACCCAAAGGACTTAAAAACCACATACTACAGTGACACAGCCACTTCAGTGTTTACAGCAACTCAATTCACAATAGCTGAACTGTGGAACCAACCTAGATGCCTTCAATAGATGAATGGATAAAGAAACTGTGGTATATATACACAATGGAATATTACTCAGCAATAAAAGAGAATAGAGGCATTTGCAGGTAAATGGATAGAGTTAGAGAAAATCATTCTGAGCGAAGTAAGCTGATCCCAAAAAAATAAATGCCAAATGTTCTCTCTGTTAAGTGGATACTGATCCATAATGAAGGAGAGGACTTGAGAAGAATGGAGGAAATTTGGTCGAAGGAGAGGGAGGGGGAGAGGGCATTGGGGCAGGAAATATGGTGGAATGAGATGGACATCATAGCCCTAGCTTCATGTATGACTGCATATATGGTGTGATTCTACATCACGTACAACAGAGAAATGAAAAGTTGTGTTCCATCTGTGTACAATGGATCAAAATGCATTCTGCTATCATGTATACCCAAGTAGAATAAATAAATTTTTAAAAAAGAAATAATTCAAAAAACATGACATCGTAACAAAAGAGAACCAAAACTAAAAATAAAAATGATTTAGAAGAGAGTATTGTGAATTATGCTGATAGATTTAAAACCTAAGTAAAATCACAGTCATCAGTTTGCTCCCAAAAGAGCTGGAGGAGAAATAGCAAAACCAAACAGTCTTAGGACCATTTAGAATGATGAAGTGACACTTTAAATGGACCCAAAGAAGTTCAAATGGTTTTATAAGTGAATTCTACAAAACAGGAAGAAACCAATTCTTCTAATTTTTCAATAAAGCTTTCATTCTCTGAAATTTTGACATTTTGGTGCAGGCTGAGATGGAATTAGTTTTCTATTGTTGTCTTTCTTAATAATTAGTATAAATTCTGAATGACAACAACAAGATAAGCAAGTGCCCAAGGATTCTGCACGACCAGTGCCACCATGGTGAACGGATATTCATAAATCATTCGTCTGATAAGGAACTTGTATTAATAATATATAAAGAATGTTTAAAAAATGCAACAATAGGAAAAAAACCTGATTAAAAAAAATAAGCAAAAGATCTGAACAGAAAAAAGCACCAAAGATACATGGATTTTGATGGCAAGATACTCAACAGCATTGGCCAGTCACACCACTGAATGCCTATTCATCAGGCTGAGATGGAAAAATGCAAACGAGACCAAATGTGCATCAGAAGGACAGATTTTGCTGTCTATAGATTTAGAATAGATTTTTAAAAGTAAAATAAAACTATGAATGTTTTCTCAACACATTTTTAGGCCTTTCATAAGCTAGACACTAAAACTGTATCGTACTTTTATAATAACAGAAACTTAAAAAGCAACCTTACTTCTGAATATGCACGCACTCCAAATCTAGCGATACATAAAATAATAATAAAACATGAGCAAGTCAGGTTTCTTCTAAGAATGCCTAGTTGGTTTAAAATTAGAAATATTATCATAACCACTGCATTCAAGTTAAAGGGACATTATTAATGTGCTGGTAGAAACGCCTCCATAGATTCAAAAATGAATTCATCAAAATTCCACACCCCTACATGTTAAAACTCCTATCAAACTTGGAATTGAAAATGTATTCCTACATATACACAAAAGCCCTGCAGCATCAGATCACACTCAATCATAAAATATTTAATTCATTCCCTGTACAATCAAAAAAAAGATGAGAACAATCACTATCATCAGTTTTTGTCAGCACTTTATTAGAAATTTCTAGTCAGGAAAATCAAAGAAGAAAAAAAATAAAACCTAAGTGCATGGAAAAATTAAGAATCCAAGTGTTATTATTAGAAAAACAAAGCTTCAAAGAACCCATAGGAAATTATAATAATGTATGAGTGTAGCAAATTTGCCAAATAAAATATCAATATATATTATATCAATTGTATTTCCATACTTTAGCAAGACTAACATAATAACGACATTTACAAATGATTGAAATAATCAAAATACACCTGAGATAAATTGTTCAAGGCTTTTATGGTGAAACATAAAGTGTTTCATGAAAGTCATTAAAGAAGATCCCAAACTAGGAGAGACATGCGACACCAACGGGCAGGAAAACACAAACTCATAAATATGTCAATTCCTTTCAGATTTATCCCTAGGTGCACCAAAACGCCAGTCAATATCCCAAGAATATTTTCATAGAACTTGACAAACCACTCTAATAATCATAAAAGAGAACCAAGAATGAAATAAGACAATCCCTGGGAGGTGGATCAGGCCACACAGTATACATCTCGCCAGACACCTAAGTTCACTATGAAATTAGCATCCTGTGCTATTATTACTGCAAAAGCAACAAATGCTTCAAAAGAGCATAATAAAGTTATTGTGCACTAACCCTTGCTTATGTGTAAACATGATATGACACAGCTGATGTTTTGGATCAATGCAAATGATGACCTATCATACAGTACATGTTAACACGTGGTTTTCCACCCATACAGAGAAATGTTAATGGACCTGGAATGTGCTTCACATGTCAAAATAATTTCCAGATGAATCTAAGTTTTAAGTATCCAAAAAACTTTTATTATTATTCAAAGGCACTCCAAGTAGAGTGTTTTTCTGATCTTAGGGTAAGATGGAATTCTTTTTTAACAAGATAAAGAATGTGCAACCTCTAAGGGAAAAGTTTGGATCCTTTTAACTGTATTAAAGTTCAAAATTTCTACTCACCAGAAGAGACCACATAACAGCAAGCCACAAAGCCGAACAAGGTGTTTGTAACAAATAGAAGCCAGGGAGGATTACCATGCAGAATGTATAGCAAACGCCTACAAAACAAGACAGAAAGGCAAGCTACGCAGAAGAGAAGACTAAGACAATACCAAGTCAGAACAGGAAACATGATCAGCCAAAGAACATATCACAAGAAGTTGTTTAGTTCATTACTAATCAGAGAAAGGCAAAATAAATATTTTAAATGGAAAAAAATTAGCAATACCAAAGATATGAAACAATAGGAATTCTCATTAAATTTATAGTGAAAACTGGAATGCATGCTTTGTTGGACAACCTGGTGTTTCTTAGCAAGGCTGAGCAGGTATACGACCTCTGACCCAGCACACTACAACCAGGAGTATGCTCGGCGTAAATGTGTGAGGACCAAGTGGCATGTCAAGAACATTCTTTGAAGCATTGTATATAAAATTGCAAAAACAATGGCTCAAATGCCTGTGTACTATGAAAAGGATAAATAAATGGTGCTTGACTCATATAACATAAATTAGTAAGCAGTGAAAATAGCTTAAGTACAGCTATGTGCATCAATATGGATAAATCTTCAAAACACAATGTTGAAAGAGAAAAGAAGAATATGTTCAGCTTAACGTCATTTATTCAGCTTTCAGCAACAGACAAAGCTAAATAATACATGGTTTAAGAAGACTTGCATTTCTTGTAAAAGTATCAAGGCAAGCAATCAAATTGATTTTAAAAATTCAGGACATGTGGTCCCTCTAGGAGGAAAGGAGGGGTGAAGTCAGCAGTAAGCACAGGAAGCATCAATGTTCTTTGCAAAATTCTGCTTCTCAATCTGGGGAGGAAGTACATGAGGTTGGTTTGATTTTCATTGGTTTTTATAAAAAATCTACTTTTATTAATCAGTTCTCTAAGAAATGCTGATGTTTTGTTTGTTTTATATATTTATTCTTTAAACTTTACATGTGTTCATTCAATCAATCCTTTGCATCTATGAGGTATTTCTCAATTATAAGAATCTTAAGAACAGCTGATGAGATTGGCAGTGACAGCCAATGGGTGTGGCATTTTTCTGGAGCCATCGAAATGTCCCAAGATTCACTGTAGTTGTGTTTGTAAAGCTTATAAATATGCTAAAAGCCATTGAATTGTAGATGTTAAGTGGGTGATGTATGATATATGAATTATATGTCAATAATGTTATTTAAAAGGAAGAATTAATGTAATCAAGAAATAGAGAGATTGCTGGGTAGGTAATATTCTTGGGACTCTGGGGTCAGAAGGAAAGGAGAGACTGCTGGGTAACTGGAGGGTGGAATGGAGTCAAAAGAAAGTTGTTTTGTGGATGATGAATGTATGACTGAGCATTTAAGTCTTTCTGTGACAGGATCTGAATGTGGGTCTTTCCACCCCAAATCTAGGGCTCTTTCTACTTTATAGGCCTTCTTTCCACATCACCCTTTCAAGTTTAAAAGGCAAAATTATACCTGTGTTCGGCTCTCTACCAATTGTGGGCTGCTTTTGCTGATTGAGACGAATTTTCAGAAACTTGGGGTCCTGGTGGTGCCTCATTCCGTCTTCCTGGGTAATGAGATGCACACTCGGTGTGAACTCTAACCAGGTTGGAGCCCTAACCATTCAGTGGGGTAGGTATCTTTGGCTCTCACGATGGAATGGGCTTTCGGGCTGAGAAGAGGGAGGGGCAGCAACCGGCCATCAGGAAATCTGTCCACCTTTGTTCTAGTCTACCGCACCTGCTCCTGGATTATTTACCTTGGGAGCAGAGGACTCCTGATCTCTGAAGCCCATTTGACTCATTCTCATCCTTTGTAGACCATAGCAGATGGGGTACAGGACAGATAGCAAGGCCAGGAGAAAAGAAACTGTTGTCAAAGCATACCTGGTTTAGCTCCAAAGACCTACTGCCCCTGGAGGGCCAAGGTTGAATCCATAACACATTGACCCACCTGTCACAAAAGGGAACAGACAGCCAAAATATCACACTGGCATGAGAATCAAGAAAACCCATTTTCCAGTATGGTTCCGATAGGCCTCGCTTTCCTTTTAGTCTTCTGGAGTCTCCACTTCCTCATTGGTAAACCAGGGTGCAGACTCTCAGCTCTTCACTCTAACTGCTTTCCCCCTGTGTAGCAGCCAGCTGCACTGGGTGGCACTTTCCCCTCCCACAGCTCCAGCGTAGACCCTGATCGGTCCATAAATTCCATCTTGCTTTCCATGATGATTGGTTGAGAATATCAAAGCCCTGAGCCAATCAACACATGGCAATGCTCTGGCTACCAAGGTTGGTTCAGAGGTGGCCCAATCATTGCAAAATTCAATATATTGTCTTATTACTATGAGACAGGAATCTGTTTTCCTCTGGATGTGAGATTATTGCTCACGGTTATCGTGTGACCGATGATAAGGGCTAGCCCTAGGCTGCGCCTAACACTGGAGAGCAGGACTGAGATGTGAAAGACCAACAAGGTCCTTCAGTGCACATGGTCAAGCTCCTGGATTACCCACAATGAAACCTCCCTCATTTTAGTCTTTCCTGTCACAGGAGCCAGCAAACTCTTCTATCGTTTAATCTAGGTACTGTTGACACCTAAGACTCGCACTTTGTAGAATCCTTATTATGCTGTGAAGTTAACACCTCTGAGGCAACACCAGTAACTCACACAGGAGAACATCATTAGGTACAAGCAGAAGCATAAATTGCTTTTCTACAGACAGTGGGTCGAAGTGAGGGATGAGGTAGAATCGGAAGAGGACCAGAACTTAGATCACTCATCTAGTCCTAGTGCCAATGCTTACCAACTGACCATGAAAGCCCCCTGGAGCAGATCACGCTGAATCTCTGAGAGTCAGCCTCCCCATCTGGAGAAAGATCCCTTAAAGTACGTTTGGAGTTACTTAGCTCTATTAATATGTAAATTCAAAGCAAAATGCATATCTTACTGACCCACGAGTAATGAGATGACATGGCAACTTGCATTGATAAAGCATGTTCATTGTGCCAGGCCTCTGCGCCGAAGGCTGAGTCCCCCCACCCCTTATTTCATTAACTGCCACAACAGCCACTGTTTCCCTTTCACATATAAGGAAAAGGCTCTGGTGGAGTCGAATAGCAAGTCTCAGGTTACAAGAATGTGGTTCAACAGAGATTCAGACTTGGCTCTTTCTGGATCCAACTACTGAGTAAGTGTAGTTTTATTCATTTGTTCAAGAGAAAGTGTGGAGACCTTTTCATGCCAGACCCATGAACATTTTGGACTTTGACGTCTAGAGAGAGAGAAAGAGAAGCCAGAAAAAAATATATGAATATTTTAACATAATATAGTATATTATAATATAACATATTCATGCCTTACATTCTCAACACAGCAGGCATTTAATATATTTAATGAAAAATAAATGAATGAAGTGAGAGACCATAAAAACAAATATATGACAATGAAAAGTTCCTGAAAATAGGATTGCTTTTCTAAGACAAAACTCACTCTTGAAAGATAATAGGATATTGAAGGTCTGGGGATGCTAACCAGAGTCTCTTCATGACCCACATGGCTTCTCCAGCTTTATGCACAGGATCACTTTAGCTCTGGTGTCAAAGAGAATCCCTAGGGAGGTCAGGGCTCTGGCCAGGTGGCTTGAAGGGCTCCAGGATGACCAGAAGCCTCCATCTTCCCTTCAAAATGCCAAAGAAGGGGCAGAGAGAGGCAAACAGCTGGTGCAGTCTATTTTGCTGCAACCATTTCATGGACGTGAATTCTCTGCTGTGATGGGTATAGCGCCTGGGTGATGTAGAAGTCCTGTTACTTCCAACACCAGTAGCAATTTCCCCAGCACATTCTTGCTTTGACATACTCAGGAGAGACTTTTCCCATAATTAAAGAAGATCCCAGACTGAAGACAAAATGAAGACAAAATGCTTTTCTCTGCAGCCCAGGGGATGGCTAGTTTGAAGGCTTCAGGAAATACCTTGCTTTTCACATATTCAGCTTCTACAGAATCTGCAAAGACTTATCCCTGTATCAAATTGATGGATTCAGAAAAAAGGATACATCTTGGATTATATTGTTAACTTTTATAAAATTGATAATTAAAGGAAGGAAGCCTCAGAAGCAAGGTGCGCCCCCGCCCCCGCTGGGCCTTGACTCTGGGCCGGATGTACTTGGTGGTGAAAGTCAAATCCCAAGTCCGCTAGGGTTTGTATTGTGTTATTGGAACACAGAGTGTGGCTGTCAGGTGGCTGCTTTGTCTCGCAATTTCCAAGAATGAGATCTGAGGACCAGCCAAGGGTAAGATTTCTTTAAAGCAGAGAAAGGCTCCTGCAGTACAGGAAGTGTCCTCAGGGAGGGTACCGCTGTTCTTCACCTAGGAGTTTTAAAGGCATATCTGATGGCCCAGTGTGGGTGATTGGTGGAGACTGTGTCAATGTGGGAAGCCATGGACTCATCAAGCTCTTTAAATTCTGACTTTAATAAGCCAATCAGAAGCAAATAATTCCAATCCCTTATTTACATATTTAAGAGAACAGATCCAACCTTGTGGTTTGGCACATTGTTGGGGAGAAGAAGCCCTTTAGGTGAGGGTAGGTTTGAGGGTCAGGGTAGGGTAGGGGAAGCTAAGGGAGAGCCGTTGTGTTTGAAGCTGTTAGGAACAGTAGAACAGTAGCAAAGAAGGAACCATTTCGGTTGAAGCTGTCAGGGGCCGCGAGCAGCAGGAAGTTCTCCAGACCTGGTGTCTCCTCCCTCTTTTCCTCCTTCCAGGCCCTTATCCTGTCTCCTGTGGGTGGTCCACCTTCCTGCCTCATTGCCTCGTTACTGATTGTTGAGTGCTCTGGCTACAGTTTTGAACAATATTCCACACCCCCATCCTTCTCGGGAACCCTTTTGTTCTTAACATATCATTTTTCAACAGCAAGGCATTGAAACAAAAATATTTTTATAGCATTTAATTTGTTTCAGATACCAGCAAGGTCTCCCCACCTCTGGTGGTCTACATTGAGAGCTTTGGCCTCCATTCTGGCTAGAGAAAGCCCAAGTCCTGTCCAGCATCTCTGATGATTCCCGGGTGCTATGTTTTCCCTGGCTGCATTAGGCGCTGGTCTTGACTCCCTTACTTGGGGGATGTCTCACCCTCTGGTGCATGGTGTCTTTATACCACACGTGAGCAGCCTGGACCAGAAACTCAGCCTCACACACATGTGAACTTACATACAGTCGGCTCATAGGGCCGTATTCTTGTAGATGGACTTTCCTGAAGGTTAGGAGAGAAGAGAGTCAGTTTAATACACCAGGCACACCACTTCAAGTCACGCGTCTTCTAACTTGGTTTCTAAAAGCACAGCTACATGAGAGGAATTAGTTCTGGTGTTTTATGGCACAGTAGGAGAACCACGGTCTACAAGAATTCACTACACATTTTGAAATAGCTAGACGAGTCTGAAAGTTCCCAACACATAGAGATAATGAGTGCTTGAGGAGATATAAATGCTAATGACCCTGATTTGACCATTAGGCATTATATACAAGCATAGATTATCATACTGCACCCCATAAGTATGTATAATATTTTGTGTCAATTAAAAATTTTAAAGTGTTTCAACCTTAACGCTACTGGGGATTCCCTTCTCCTGCCACCAAGACACAGTGGGTCAGCTCTGGGAGTCCCACTAGTTCTTCTCTGTCCTCCTTCCTCTGCTCTCTGTTCCTTCACTCTGGAACCATCTTGCCCTCCCCAGGAACAAGAGTCTTCCTCCCCTTCATATTCTTCTCTTTTATCTCACCAGAATGGCTTGTTTCTTCTTTGTTGTCAGAGCTCCTGCTGATATCCCTGCTCTCAGGATTCCCCCTTCTACCCCAAGGAACTTGTTAAGTTAACCAAAAAAGAAAGAAAAGAAAGATGATTTCCTCTTTAAGGAAAGGCCAGCTATAAGGTCCTAGACTTTCGTTCTCACTCTAATTCTGACAATCCCAGTGATTCAGGAGGCTGAGGCAGGAAGATCACAAGTTCAAGGCCAGCCTCAGAAACTTAGCAAGACCCTGTCTCAAAATAAAATCAAAAGGGCTGGGGGATAGGTAGCTCAGTGCCAGCATGTTGAAATACAAGGTCCTGGGTTCAGTCTTCAGGATCAACGACAAAACAATTTGGATCCAGTGGCTCTGATTCAGATGGACTCCGATGGTCCAAGGCTCCTGTTCCTTTCTCTGAGCTGGCTTTGATCTCCAGGCTCTTTCCCTTTGCAAGCCCTGAGACTCAAAGCCTGAGATGGTGGGACCTGGTGCCTAAGGGAGCAGCGCCTCCCTGCAAATCAGCACAGCACACAGAGCAGGAGCAGGGTCCAAATCTTGCAGGGTTTGGATTTTCTTTCTCCCCCACAGCTCAACCTGGCCTGCCCTGTCTAAAATATGTCACTTGGCAGCATGACTATGCTTCTTTCCTGCCTCTTCGTTGGGTGCTGCATGACACGCCCCTTCAGCATAGATGATTTTCATTGCATGTTAAGAGTCTGCAAGAAGAAATGTTTTCTGGAATTTTTGCACATGCTCGGCAATTGCATTTGCTATTTCTACGGTTCCCCCCTTCTACAAAAGTATCATTTGCTCATCCAAAATGTATTTACTTTTGTTCTATTAGAAGCCTGAAATTGTGCT
Organism: Xerus rutilus; assembly: GCA_028644305.1. Lineage (NCBI taxonomy): Eukaryota > Metazoa > Chordata > Mammalia > Rodentia > Sciuridae > Xerus > Xerus rutilus. Next base: position 11,598,960 of record CM053403.1, on the reverse strand, counting down.
AAGCCCTGAGGATCTAAAAGAAAACATGATAGATATTCTTGGAGGTGTCTGGTGTAAATTCAGCATTTGTTGAAGATTTTCAATTCATTGATTGATACACTTGTTATTCAAATTCTATTCAGTCTTTTGAAGTGCCAAGCTAAGCACTCATAACTCAGCAGAAAACAAGACAGGCACTTTCTCTGAACCTCTTGGATCTCGAAGGCTAGAGGCAAATGCAGATATTGAACAAATAACTCCAGGGGTCAAAAGTCTCACAAAGAAAAATCATCATAACAACAACAATAACTGACAGCTGTGAAATTCTTATGACATGGTGGGGACTGTTCTGGGTGAGCTGTGTCTTAACCTTTTCCATCCTCACATTACCATCCCAATTTAATAAAAAAGGAGACACAGAAGCACACAGGGGCGGAATAACTTTCCCAAAGCCCCCGGCCCGTAAGAAGTAGCTTTGGGTACAAATGCAAGTCTAGGGATTCCAGTGCCCAGAGTTGTAACCATTTCTCTAGTCTCATAAAGCTTGAGCATCAGGGAAATTGCCTGGAAGAAGTGACATTGTGTCTGAGCTCAAGTCTTGGGGTGGCTTAGGACACAAGGCTAGGGCAGCAGGTTTTGAGGATGTCAGAGGAGCAAGTCTGAGAGCTTATGAGGCCAGGGAACCTCGGAAGGAAGTCTTAGAGTGAGGGGACACATGCCCTTACTTCCTTGACCCCGTTGCCAATATTCTAGGCTGGACTCCACGGCAAGCTTGTCCAGAAGGCTTTGCCCTCCTTCCCGCCCTGTTCTTGAAAGCACAGGTAAAATTCACAATGGAAGAGAGTTCTGGGTCCCCACGTTCCTGAGTGAGTGAGGGGACACGCCTTCAGTCCCAGGTAACCTCTGCCAGTTGGAACAAGGACTGCTGGAGACAGCAGGAGAATGTGTTGATTATGGAGGTGACAGATTGAGTCTTCTCTTTGAAAAAGCCATCTCAGGGAGGCCTCCCAAGTGTGTGACCAGAAGTGTATGGAAGTCTCTTGCTCTTTCTACTTGAGCGGGTATTTGATAGTCGTGTGTGTCTGCAGGAAAGAGCTTGAGAGTTAAGAAGAGAAGAGGGAGGCAACAGAGGTCTTGGTTTTGTTTATTTTTGAGGTGGAGGAAATCTTACGTTAAGCCCGGGAAGGGCTGCACGGGGTGGACAGGAACAGAGCGAGACTCTGCGCGTGTCCTCCTGTTTCCTCCTTCCTCCTGTCCCCACCCTGACACCTCCATCTCCTTCAAGGGGTAGCAACACTTTGGAGCTGAAGCGTGCCTGAGGTTCTTGTCCCTCAGACCCTGGGCACCTGCAGAGCATCAACGTCATGCAGTTTTATAACATTTCTGTGCATGATGTGATCATGACTGCACTGTGACACTGAGACCCCACTTATTTTGCTTGTTAACTTCCTCGTGGAAACACTCAAGTATTTGCTCTTTCATTCAATCTGTGGCTGTGTTTTGAAGTCAGGTCTTCAATTCAGTCTCAGCTGGGTGCCACTTTTAAACTGTGTGACTTTGGGCAAGCCACAGATCCTTTCCAAGCCTCCATGTAGAAAACAGAAACAAAAATAAACATGACCACCAAGGATTTTAGAGAGAATTAAATGACATAATTTATGTGTGCCAGTGCTCGACACATGATAGACATCATTAATATTATAGTTATTATGACTAAGTGCTAGGTTTTAAGATTATCATTCATTGAACAAATAATTATTAAGCAACTACTGTTAGCCAGTGCTGTGTCCCTAAAAATGAGAAAAGATGGTTTCTATTCTTCAGATGCACCTGTAAAAGGAGAGAAATAGACTTCTCTGTGACAAAAACATCCAAGAGAAACACAGGCTTGACTTAAAAGCCTGATGAGTGAGATGTGACTAAAAATGAGAGGAGCAATAAGCTAAGGAGGGACATGGGCACTGGGGTGAGCTCTCAGGAAGGGCATGGAATTTCCTCCACGGAATGAGGCAGAAACTTTCAGAGAACGGTACAAGTGTCTAATCCATGAGAAGTGCCCTGGAGCTTGGCTTTGACCATTCTGTAGGGCTTGCTTTCACTACATAGCAAGCAAAAAGGCCAAGAGGAAAAGAATATGTGCAGATTCAATAAGGAAACATATGTTAAAGAATTATGCCATAGGCTTCACTTGGTAACTTAGATCCTTTCCTGTTGCTATAACAGAATACCTGAGAAAGGGTAACTTAAAAAGATTAGAGGTTTATTTTGATTTATGGTTCTGCATGCTAGGAAGTCCAAAATCTGTTGGCTGTATCTGGTAAGGGCCTCATACTGCTTGACCATGTGGCAGAAGAGGAAAAATAAAGGGTGTCAAATATCTGCAATAGCTAACCCATTCCTTTGAGAACAGTATTAATCCTTTTATGAGGTCTCAGCTCCCATGACCCATGTATGTTCCACTATGTTGCTGCTGTGGTTTAGATGTGAGGGGTCCCCCAAAAGCGTATGTGTGAGACAATGCAAGAATGTTCAGAGGTGAAGTGATTAGATTGGGGGAGGTATAACCTAATCAGTGGATTAACTGGAGGTTGGGACAATCTGCGGAGTGTATGCCTCATCTAGAGGACCAAAGCTACTCAACACCATTAGAGTCGGCTTTTGCAAATGCTGGCCCAAGATTGCCACAAGTTCCCTATTTTCAAGGGAAGAAATCTATACCTCTGTGGCTGGAGGGTGACTGGAGGAAGTAGGTCATGGGGGTGTGACTTTGGGGTTTATATTTTATCCCTGTTGAGCGGAGTTCTCTCTCTGTTTCCTGGCCCTCATGTCCTAATCAGCTTTCTTCGGCCATGCCTTTCTAACATGATGTTCTGCCTTATGCTGAGCCATGTGGTTGACAGACTTTGGACTAAACCACTGAAATCAAAACACCCATCTTCCAACCCTGCCACGTGGAGGAACTGATTTCATTTTAACGTATAGACTTCTGAGGACACACTCGAACCACAGCACTTGGCTTATTGAGTGGACATTTTGTGACCTGGAGACAGATCCTCAAGCACCATGGGGGCAGAGCAGTAGCGTCTTTAGCAGCACAGTATCTAGCCTGGAGGGGTCCAAGGGATAGGGTTTCTTCAGGCCCTGGTCATGACGATAATTCCAAAGACAGTTGGGTGCAGAGGGACTCAGGCTTGTGTGTGGTGTCCAAGAGAACAGGGTGGAGGTGGGAGGGGTCTTTGCTGGGACACCTGAAGAATACTTTTTCTATTCCTTAAGCACGTATGTGCATTCCATACTCTCAGTGGCTAGCATAGGGGTTAAAGGTCAGAGACAGGCACATAGATGGGGTCACTTCTTTTGTCTGCAGAAGTTAACAGATGGGGACTGATGTATGGAAAGATCACTTACTATTATCTTTTTCTCCATATACCTTTGGGAAGAGGATCCTATAGAGAGCTAACCACACCTCACCGTGTAATGGGTACTGTAACTGAGGTATATACAAAAGAACTAACTGACCGTCTCAGTTGACCTGTGGAAAACAGGTATTTAAGATACTTAAACTGAGATTTAAAAAAAAAAAAAAATCAAACATGCCTGGTGAAGTTTCGTATTGCAGGCAGCAGGAATGTCGGCCACAAAGGCAGGAGGATGTGAACGTGAGGTACGTTTGGAGGACTGTACAACTTCAGTAATGATGAAGTGTGCCTTGGAAGAAGTGGAGAGAAAAAGACTGGAGGAGTAAGTCAAATCACGATGGCCCTCAGGAACTGAAATATGGCCATGAAGTTTCCTCATAAACTTAAATCTACTCATGGATGGAATTGAGGATACAAGAACAAAAAAAATAAGAGGCCCCTGGTCCTGAAAGGTCCAGCTGGGTAGGAATGAGAGACTTAGATGCTATATGGGAGAATAACATGTCCTTAGGCCAGTCCCCTGAGGCTGCCTCTGCTCTTGAACTGTACCCTTCTTTAGTTGATTCTCTGAGCTTCCCCATAACTCTCAAATCAAACTATGAAGACAATCATAAGTAGCACAGATTTGACAGAAGGTGGTGTGGGTTGTACGTGTTGTGAGAAAACTTCATCCAACTGTCCCATGAGCCGTTTCTGATACATTTCTCTGGCTGCTGCTTCCTTCTTGTCCAGACTTCTCATCTCTCTCCCACTGTGCGGTGCAGTTCAACTCTTCTTCTGGGCTTACCTATCTCACACGGCACAAAAGGAGCCAAGTTGTTTTCCTGGTTGGGATAGGCCTATATGCCTTCAGGTATGCAATTAAAAACACTGAATAGAGTGGGGTGAGTTTACAACAATAGGTGATGAAAGGGATTGGAACAAACTGCAGAATGCACACGGGCTTTGCGGCAGTCCTACACAGTCTTTTGCTTCGAGTCCACTCCGGCTGCAGAGTGAAATATAATCTACTCACAGCCTCTGTTCTCCGCTTCTCTCAAACAAGTGTTTTCTTCTCCTTTCTAAAAAGAATTTTCACCACTGATCTGTATGTACGCAGAAGCAAATTTTAAGAAAGCATCAGAATTTCACAAACTCCCACGTCTCTATTCCCAGCCTCTCCAGGACTTTCTTGCTGAGACAATAGCTTCATCTCTTTGCCTACATTTCTGAGGAAGGGGTCACCAATTTTCTTTCCTTTTGGCTTTTAGAAAAGACCATGCTGATATCTTCCTTCCTCTAAAAAGTTTTTGTTTTTTTTTTACCACTCTAATTTAAAAAGCCCATCCAAAGTGAAACAGGCATTCCTTCCTATAAACATTATTCGTTGTGTCTATAAAAATTTTCAGACTGGGAAGCCTCTGTCAATGGGCTTTTGCTGCCTTCTCCACCTAACCTACTCATACCCCTCTGTGGCCAGGTACACCGTAATCTTTTCCTTGGTTTGCATATATCTCACTCCAGAAAAGAGAAAGACAAATAGTTTTCCCCATTGTCACCAGGTCATATGCCTTCCAACACCAGGCACTTAAATAACTACTCTGATTATAAGTAATCAAGAAAGAAACAGGAGGTGTGAAATGGGGTTTGTGTGTCTGCAGGGTAGTACCCACCAGAAGGTCCCCGAGGAGCCCAGTGGCACCTCTTCTGCCTGCTGTTACATTGTGTCCTCAAAGCCCAGCACATTCTCTGACCAATTAATTGCAGGCAATAAATACTTGTTCAACAAACAGATGGAAGTTGGAAATCACTCAAAGAATCAGATGGATTGGAAGTATGGATTTCCATGAATTCTAGTTGCAAGCCTGAATCTGGGCCTGGATGGATTTCAAGTTGTTAAGTCAAGAGCTCTCTCTTTAGAGTCATGATTAAATGACACCCTGCCCAAGATAGCCCAGTGAGCTAGAGACCTTCTGTCTTTTACCACTTCCCATAACCTTAGGCATTATGGCAGTTATTTATCAGTGAGGAAACTAAAGCCTCCATGGTAAAGTAATGTATCCATCCAGGTCCATCCATCCAGCCTGGAGGCCCTGGGTTTGAACTCAGTTTCATCTGCCTATTGCACAAAGGGAAAACCTTCTGTCCCCCTGCAGTATGCTGGCCACCCTGCTCCTCTGGAGTCAGATCCATGGCTCCAGCCTGGAGAAGAAGGTGCAGAGCTCAGGTGGCTACTGTGCCGGCACATCGTGGATGCTCAAAGGACCTCATATCTTCCTAGAGCTAGGGGTCGGGATGAGGAGCAGCGTGCAGACTCAGGTCGCTGTCCTGAGGCATCGATGGTGTTTTTCTATGGCTGTATATTATTTCTCTCTGGATGCACCAGATTGAATACAATCTCTCTTCCTGAGCCTCCATCATAAAATTTATTTCTCCAAATGTCTTTGTTCCTTTTGTCATCATATTAAAAAATAATCAGAGATGCAAGAGTTACAAGAATCACTGATTTCTGATTCTAAGGCAAATGCCAAGAAGCAGAGGCTGATTCCTAAGATTACAGACTTCGTTGGAAATTATGGCTCTCTTGGGACCTAAGCTGCCTTCATTCATTCAACCAAAAAATATTTATTAAACACCTTCTATAAAACACATCTTCTTCTTGTAATTTTACACATGGGAACACAGATCGGAATGTCGACTCCATCACTTACAGTGGTCCAGCATCATGTATTTATATACATTTATTGTGCGCTTACAAATTATCTTCATGGTAAAAGGCAGTGGGCACACATTGTAGATAAAATACAGCCTGCAAACTTAATGGCATTGGTTGCAGAAGGGATAGAATTTTAGGTGTTCTGGCTATAAATTTTTAGATGACTAATTAGTTTATGAACGTTTATATAGTATCTACACTGATGTTTGGGGTGGTGGGACAGTGTCTGTGTTGGAAGAGGGTTCCTTCTGATCAAAAGCAAGATGTCCTCCTAACCCTTGAAGGTCAGACAAAGGTTGGTCATTAGGTTGACCAGGGATGGTCTTCAGGTGGGTACCATTGGAGGAATTTGGGACTGGCCCACATTCTTCTTTATGCAGGAACACTGAGGGTCCTATTGGGTGTGGCTCTTGAAATGTTAAATGCAAGTCTTGGTGTTGGAATAACCCACCTATTACTGTATCAAGGATGGTTGTTTTATAGAATGATTTTTCCCATTGATGTCTCCAAACATGAAATCCTTATCAGATAAAAAAATCTAATATCTTACCAGTTACTCCTGTTCTTCCTTCCCCCATTAACACCTCAGGGAGCATGTTAGCACAACTAAAGAAGGTAGGGAAATTGATCTAAGGAGTACAGTTCAGACCGAGGAGGGAGCACATCAACCAGATGATAGTTCAAGAAAGATGGAGAAGGTCTCAAGACTCAATCTTCATGTCTTCTCACCACCTCGGTGCAAGGGACAAACACACTGGCTGCTTCTACTCTGGACAACTTTTCCTCAGGAAGGTCAGAGAGAACAAGATGGGCTACAGCAAATGTTCACAGAGAAAGAACGCTCTCCTTGTCGGGATGCATGGCTTTGATTCTTATGAAGCTCCCATTCTGATGGGGGAGACAGATAAGAAGATGGACAGACTCCATCTGTTTCATGATGTAACATGAGAACTCGTTCCAGGAACAAGGTACACAGTCTCAGAGGATTGGCAGAACGCTTCCTGGAGGAAGTTCTGTTGAGGCTGAGCCCTAAAGGATAACCAGCTGTTGATTAAGAGAAGCAGGGGCAGGGAGGTAATTTGTTTGAAGGCTTTAAAACAGCAATGTGCAATGGTCTGGAGATATAAATGAACATGGGAAGACAGGAGGACCATTGGCTCCATAAGTCCTAAATCCTAAAGCAGGGCCGGAGTGGAGCACATAAGAGGCTGGAGAGAGATTTGTGTGTGAGTGAGGAGGTCATAAGTAGGACTGCAGAGGAAAGCACGGCCCTGGATCACGCAGGACCCTTGCGAGCTGTGTCCCTTCCTGCATGGACTCTGGACTCTACTATATGATGTGATTCACTTGGACTCATGAATTGGTAGCAGAGGCTTAAAACACACTTGCACATTAGGGCTGGGTTATGTTTTCTTGCTGCTTTTGTGATTTAGCCAACAAGCAAAGGAGTTTAGATGGGCTGAATGATAAGAAATTCGTGGCTCAGTTGCCATCATCCCAGCAAATATTCAGACATCAAGTGGCTGCTCTACCAACTGAACACAAACACATCAGTGTACCCAGCTGATCCACCCCAAGAGGCAAAGATCCATCCCAGCTGAGCCCTGTCCAAATGGCCAACCCACAGAGGAGTGAGCAATTCAAGGATGGTTGTTTTATATAACGTAATAAATATAATACAACTCCCATCTCCACCAAGTCCCTAAGGGCGCAAAACTTACAAGCAGCAAGAGAAGGATGTGTCAGAGTCCCTCTTAATCATTAGCATGCAGTAACCCCAATGTTTAGATCTATGGTAAAGTTGTACTGAGCAGTGCTTTAGCTCCAAGTAAGACTCCTGTTTTCCTTTTAATCTTAAGAGCATCATGTTCTGAGTTGTCTCTGGGGGAAAGAGAAAGATGCCTGGATGCAAAAAGAGGCTGGCTCAACACAGAGAAAATGAAAAAGTGCAGAAGATGGGGTGGGCCCCAGAGTACCTCGATCACTACCAAGGAGGCAAAGCCAGCTAACTGGTCATCTCAGGTGCAAATTGATCAGGTTAGCAGCTCCCTCTCTTCAGGATGACAGAGCTGAGTGAGGAAGAGGTGATCAGCACTGAGAGGGCAAGATTGTTTTCTTCTACAAAGGAAGCATTCAGAAAACATTGGTTAAGTGCTTAGTTATGATCTCTGTTCTTTTTTTTTTAAATATTTTATTTAGTTATAAATGAACACAATACCTTTATTTATTTTATGTGGTGCTGAGGATCGAACCCAGTGCCTCACACATACGAGGCAAGTGCTCTACCGCTGAGCCACAACCCCAGCCCCATGATCTCTGTTCTGAAGGAACCAGTCTAGTGAGGAAGAGGTACCTTCCAGGAGGGACTCATTTAGGAAAACAGAAACAGCATTGGGTATGTCTACCAAGAGAATTTGATGAAAGGGATTGTGTTAAGAGATGTTGGAGAACTGAAAAGACCATGTGGGAGCACAGAAGTGCCACAGATAGAGGAAGTCTGGGAAGCAGACACCATCTGGAGGGCTGAGGAGCAGGGTGACCAGGTCCTAACAACTTGGAGGCTGGGGTACAGATGTCTGGGGAGAGAGGACTACCTGGTTGATGCTGGTCCCTCAGGAGCTCAGCACTCCATGGAAATGGAGTGCATATGTGTGCCTCCCTCCAAGAGAAGGGCCCCGACCAGCTGCCGGGAGCACCTGGAAGGGTGAGGTGAGATCCTGAAAGAGTGAAGAGGCTGGAGAGTGCGCACAGTGTCTGGGTCCGGTGGAGGGCAAGTGCTGGGGCAAAACTGACAGAAACTGCAGGCACATGGAGAGGGCCAAGTCCCATCCCTCCTCATGCCATGCAGCCTCCCTCCAATGCCTGCTGCTGGCAGTATCTAAGAGGAGGCCCTCCAGTAAGGGAGACACCTGCTTACAGAGAGCTCCAGCTTCAACATCAGAAACAGGAGAGAAGCATGTGTTTGGAGCAGGCACACAGAAACTTTATCCCTGGCTCGCCAAGACGGAGTGATGTGTCCAGGCATTTCATAGGACAAAGGGAGGGGCTTGTCTCCTAGATGGGGCTATTGGGATGGTCCACCAAAGCAAACTCACAGGTGTGGCTTTCTCAGAATGAGCCATTCAGCGCTGGTGGGAATTGGGAAGTTCAGGTAGCATGTCACCATGGGATTAAATAGAGCTGAGCAACATTCTGAGAATATTAATTCCTTTTCCAATTTCCATTTTTCTGACCACAGTGAGCAGAAGGCCTGGTGTAGTGTAAGGCCATGTTTAGCAGTGTTCCAGGCCTTGCTGGAATCCATTTAGCCAGGAGAGAGCCCAGGCCTCGGGCCCAGAACCTTTATAAGGTGGCATTTCCAAATCGAACAGCATTATTTGTCTGAGTAGCATTTACTCTTTAGGCATATCTTCTGGTTTGTGGGAAGTGGTGCTGGTTTTTCTTTCACCCAAGATTCTGGTTAGGTAAATTTATTTCAGTAAAATGCAAGTAGATTTAGAACTATGCAGTAACTAAATAACAAGAGAACATATGAATATGGCTAAAAAGAGAAAAAAATCAGAAAGTAAATATACATGTCCTATGCTTAGGAAAAACTGACCCAAGGCAACCCACAGTCATGGAGCACAGATTAAACATGGATCCAATTCGAAAAGTGGAAGGTGGTAAATTCGGGGTCTTACAAAGAGGATTGGCGAATGACTTTGAGCAGTCGACTCCTAATCCAGCCAGGGAAGGATGCCTAGCCTGGCCCACTGGAGCCCAGTGTGCCAGTTGGCAACTCTCTTCACCCAAAGCAGAAGTGTTTCTGGCCATTCGGGCACAATTCCTTGGACAGTCTGACCCAGAGATTTGGTTTTCCAACTTGGCTCTCACTTGTTCTCCAAACAGGAGCCAGATTTGTTGGTTTTCTTGGAGCCAACTGTTTAGTAAAATAGCAATCACTCTCCTTCCTATTTCTTTCACAGTCCTACAAGCGTTTTCCCATGAGAATATAAACTGCGAAGACCAGGACTTTGCTTGTCTTACTCACTGTTGTATCTTCTGGGTCTAAGGTGGTTCCTGGTAAAAATCAGGAAAGAATAAATATGTGAATATGTGAATGAATAAATGAAAGAGTTTAGGGTTTCTAAACATTTTAAGTCTTGGAGTCCTTTTCTTCAAATCCTAAACCAAAATGGAGCAGCTCTGGGCATTGTGAAGTGTAAGGCCCGAGGTTGTCCGGTTTCCCTTTATCTCTTCCATAGGGACAGATTTGCAGTGATTCAAGAAACACGTTTTGAAAATCAGATCTTAAATATTGTTGCAACATCTCCACAAGGTGTCTAGAGAGTATTTCATTTATCCCTGGTTTGGAGATGGAAATGGGAATTCCAGGGCATTTAATAACAACTCACAAAACGTGTGAGACCAGCCCAGGGTTTTACCCTGAAACCTGGCTTCCTCTTAGCCGAGAGACAGGAGCCACCCTGGGGACTCTCTGGGTCATTTCCGCTTCCCTCTCATTAACACTGCAGTTGGTTCATGTCAATTCTTAGCATGATCAGTCAATCTGGATGTTTGGGTCAAGTAGACAAACAGACATTTGGCTACATATGTTTTTCTTGTCATTTTTTCAGCTGACAGTTGTGACACTGTGGAATCTCCATTTTTACACACTAGAGCAGTTAATCCGATGGTGTCTCAAGGAGGTGGATGCTCTCGAGGCCTACTCATGTCAGCAGAACTTCCTTCCCTTGATCAAGCCAGCATCTGAGTGTTGTCCTGTTTCTCTGGGTCACAGGGGTGTCTGACTATGAACTCCTGTGAATAATCTCAAAGTCTTCAAAAGCATCTACTTTACCTTGTTAGGGAGTTTTAGAAATTAGAAGTGACTTTTAAAGAATATTAAAATTTTGAGCTTAAGTGGTAATTACTCCAATTTCCTATCTCAGCATCTTTAAAATAACCATAATGGGATTATTGAATATGTTTGAATATTTCTAGCAGTGGAAAGAGACAGCAGGAGTTGGGGGGCTCAGCCTCCTATGAAGTAGTCTATTCCATTGCTGGAAAACCCTTAACGTTGTAAAATTCTTTCTACTATGGAGTGGAAATAGATAAGCTTGTCACTTCTATTCACTGAATCACAGTTTGGAGATATTAGAGGAAAAAGATGTAACATTTTTGTGCATTTGGGTATTTGTGATTCATTAGGGTCATTCTAAATCCAATCTCTCACCCCTCAATGAGGTAGTTATCATTATCTCCATTTTGCAGATGGAGAAATCAAGGCTAAGGCAGCATGAGCAACTTTCCACCCTAAATAGTAAAAGATTAGGATTTGAATAATACCTCTCCAGCTTCTAAGCCTGTGCTCTTTCAATTGCCTCACTGTGGTTGCCAGAGTTCTTAGAAATGCTGTAATCTGATAGTCTTCAACATTTCCTTCTTATGCATGCTATTTACACTTTTTTGAAGAGTGGCATTCATTATGCATTGCTATGCTTCTCAGAAATGGGGTAAAAGAAGGGATCTTGGTGGCACCATCTCCCTTCTCTGTCTCCTAAGAAAGCAAGTATCAGAACCTCCAATTGCACTGTTTGAAAAAAGCACACCCACCCTGATGGTATTGACATGTCCCTTCCCTAATTCTTTCTGCATTCCATATGTAGCCTCATTAAGGATCTCTGATAATCTTCACTCCATATTTTATCAATGGGAAAACATTTGGCTAGATGGGGAAATTTCCAAAGAAAAGTTTGCAGATGGATGTTTGCTGAAGGTGAGTCTATACCAGGGGAAATCTGAGCCTATCTGAAGGGCAACTAGATTAATTCAAAGTCAGCTTCAAACTGGAGACTTTTCAGGTCAAATAGATACACACTTTGGGACTTCAGAAGCAACTTGTAACAAAATCCAAGTCTAGCCAAGGTGAGCCAGCCCAGTGAATGCACACTGAAGGTTTAGCCCTGTTCATCTACATGAAAGGCACCTGAGGCCATGTGCCCATGACTTGAGTTGGGGGTCAGTGAGGAAGAAGACACTTCACAATTTTCAAATCAGTTTTAGCAAATTAGTGTCTGGCTAGATCAGGACTAATCTATTCACTAGGGTTTAAAGACAAATTTGAAGTCGGTTCTTACTTCAAATTTTCATTTCTGTAACGTGTTCTGCAAAAATTTTCTACATGTTCTTTCTCATTTGGGGCTTATGTTCCCACTGAGAACCCAGAGAAGAGTTGCTGCTGGCTGAATCCTAATGGAAAAGACAGAAAATTATTGCATCTCTTCCATGTGCCTAGAGTATTAGTGAACCTGACTTTTAGCCCTCGCAGGAAGCTTTTGAGGGACATATTATTGTTTTCATATTTTACACAAGGAGACTGAGGTTCATGGAGTTTGGTAACTTGCCAGACATTAGGTGGGCACTGAAGGCTAGTGCCAGAATTAGCATTTGGGTGGTTTCAATCTTCTCTATTAACATTAGAGAAAGACCACGAGAGGCTAGAGAAATCCCTGTGTCTAGAATAGAACTCTTAAAGTTTTAAAAGTTGCAATCTAATTGCTGACATGTAATAGTAACCACTAACAGCACATAGCTTTTCCCATGAGCTCAACTCTGTTCCAAGCAACTGTCTGTCTTTCTGTCTTATTGATCGATCTATCTATTATCTATCTATCTATCTATCTATCTATCTATCTATCTATCATATACATTTGTTTAATCCAGCAACACTTTAAGGGAATCATTTATATTATTACTATCATATTGCAGGTAGGGAAACTGAGGCATTTCAGGTTCTGCAGCAGGTCAGAGCAGAATCAGGATTCACATCCCAGCAAGCAGTCTGGCTCCATGTTTGGAACTCCTGAGCTGTGCTGTGATAAGGCCAGACAAAACATTTTTAATAGGACAAATTATTAATACTGGGTTCATATTGGGCCTAGGCTACTTCCCTCACTCATGGAAGAGTGGGGATACTCTGCCAAGTGATGATTACAGGCCAACTGGGTAATGAACCCACAAGGAGGGCTGGGTGATCCTAATGGGAACTGTCATCCACATATGCTGGTTTTGGTGTTAGGGTCCACGAGCAGTTCCTGGGAGCCTGGTTTCATGTGCGGCTTTCCTGAAGGAAGAGCAGACCGCTTGCCCTCTCCCCATGACTGCCCTCTGCCTGTGGGCTGGGTCCACGCTCCTCGTGTCCACAGCCTTCCCTGCTGTGGCACCTGTGTGTCCCACTTCAGAGGCTACCAGTTGCATCCTACCCTGCATTCCCACCAAACTTGTTTCCAGAATGAGCCACTTCTTGATGCGCAGGCTGCTTTGGGCTTCTGTCCCTTCATGAGTGATGGTCCCTCAGTGTGAAGGACTCTCTCTCACCATCTTCATCTGGCAAACTCCTACTGACCCTTCAAAGCCCAATTGGAGCAGCTGCTAACTCTCCAACCTCTCTGATCCCTTCAAGCAGGGTTGGCCTGTCTTTGGTGTTCCCAAGGTCCCAAGCCTTGGGTACTTGTATTCATTTCTTGCTTTGCATGTGTCTGTTTGCACGTCTCTTTAGGACTATTAGTTCCTAAAGGGAAGAGACAATTATTGTTATTCTATGACATACAATGAAGCTTTGAATGAATGATTGAGTGAATAAATGTAACACACTGAATATCATCACCAATTAACAGAAGATTTATTAAAAAATAAATTGGGACCCAGATTCCATGTAAGTTTCTTGTCAATTTTAGCTGTGTTAATCCATTGCCAGGAACGGTTTCACTTCTAGGTATGGAGATAAAACTGAAGATCTCAATCTTCTGAGACTTAACCCTAGAAAAGAATAATTCTGACATGTACTGGTGTGCCCTGAGCACACAGCAAGACTCCTGGTTTGACATTTATTCTCAATAAACACAAAGAGGATCTTCCCAGAGGGGTGACAGTGTACTATCATGTGTAATAGTTCTAAATTGTAGTTCTGAGATGCTTTTAGAAAAGAGAATTGTTGCCAGTAAATAGATTTAGAATCAGTAAGTCTTTTGTGAGCACCTGGCCCGTGTGCTGAGCCCTTGTATACATTCTCCACCTGACATTAACCTAATATGATTTGCTTTCATTTGACCTGATTTTTCACAACCACTTTGTGAGAGATGACTAATGATTTTCATTTCTGAGATGGGAAATCTGAATCTCAGGATAGTCAAGAGACTTATTCAAGGTGATACAGGAAATGAAGGAGCCAGGGCTTGAATGGAGATGCTCTGACTCCAAGCACAGTATTCTTTCTGCCATTCCAGAACAAAGCATTTCAGCCCAAAAGACAGATTTTGCTAATTCCTATTGATTGAGCTAAGGTAATGTCTCTCCTCCATCAGGGGTATTGTTTAGAGATCAAGAAGGAAGTCATAACCTTTGGGCAGAATCCACCAGATAAGACTAATGCTAAGAGTCCGGTGTGGTTGACATCAAGTACTCTGGCCAGGCACTAGAACCTTCCCCCCTCCAGCCCCCCGCTCTTCCTTGGCAGGAGTGGTCTGCAGGAGTGGTCAGCATGCAATCCTCAGTGTCTTGAAATCTGAGGTTTTATCTCTGAAAAAAGGACATTATTTTCTTCTTCTTTTTTTTTTTCATGCAAGGAAAGCAACATTCATTCCTTCCCTCCCCAGGATGGAGATTTACTAAGAAGTCAACTTCTTTGTTACCTCCATGGAGGGAAGGACTCCTGGGCAGTGGCAAGCCCTTTCCTCTGCTCCTTGCAATGCCACCTGTCCGTTCTTGTCTGTGCTTACCTGGGCACATTCTTTTCTGCAAACTAAGAAAACTGCATTTGGGGGAGAATGGTGAGGTGGATCCTGGGAGAGGGACAAGTAACAAAGCCCATCCAACCACAAGTTTTGCTTTCTTTCTGATTTTCTCTTGTGATTTCTGTCTTGTTTTTGTCCACAGACTAGAAAGGTGATGATGCTATTCATTGGATCCCATAATAGGATCACTCTCAACCGCAGTTGCGTTTGTCATGGTCTCCTGTGACTTCCCCCGTTAGCTTTTTTATTAGTACATTATAGTTACATGTAACAGGGGGGTTCATTGTGACATATTCATAAATGTTCCATTGCATTACCCAGTATTTCCTCTCTCCTTTGCCCTTTCCCCTCCCTTGATCTCCTTCTTCTACTCTTTTGGTCTTCCTTCTATTTATTTACTTATTTTTAAATTGGTGCGGTTGACTGTATTGAGTCCTTGTCTGCCCTGGGACCTTGGCAGCAATTTGGTGATAATGATGATTCCTTCCATCTTGAAATTTCCCTTATGGTGTCTTCCTTTTCCCAGCCATCCTTCCCTTGATGTCTTTTCTGTGGTCTACCTGTTCCTCCTTCCTTTAAGCCTTAGATTCTTGGCATGCACAGAGCACTCTAAACTGGTGCATAAATTATCCAATGGTCACACTGCTTTGTGCTTTAGCTCTCACCTCTAGTCTTCAGCCATTCTCCTTTACATTCCCCTGCCCTGGAGACTTGTGGATGCAGCCACTCACTAGACATCTCCGTTTGGAAGCTCCATGAACATCACCATTTCAAACATGTTCTAAACCAGACTAACCACTGTCTCCATTAAACCAGCCTCTCCAGCTTCCACTGACTCATTTATTGGCATCTAATCCCTGGAGTCAGAAGACTAATAGGAGTTATTCTCCACTCTGTGCTCTCCTTCAGCTATGCACTAAATTCAGTTGCCTATCTTGCCAATTTTACCTTATGAGTATTCTTCATTCTCTTCTCTTATCCCGACCAGCCAGCTGACTATTCAAAACCTCATTATTGTTTACCTGAATTATTGCTTTAGATTTCTATCTCCTATGCCCAGACTCACCTCCAATAGCTCATCCATGCAGGCAACAAAGTATCTTTCCAAAATAAAAGTAAGACCATGACACTCCATCTAGGGTCTTCAGTGGCTCCTTAGCAGCTACAGGATAAGGCCTGTTCTCAGCATGTTCCAGGAACCCTCAGGACACGTGAGCCCTCCTCCTCCAACTCTCCAGGGCTCCTGTCATAGCATCCCCAGGTGCACTGTACCTGCCTGCTTGGCTCCTTGGAATGACAGGGGCAAGGTGCTGCTTACCTTAGCATCTCCAGATCCTAGCACAGGGCTTGCAGAGTATGGACTCAACATTTTAGTGAAACAGTATTGAGTGATACTCTGCAATGTGTAAAGAGCATCACTGCAGGATATAAATATATAGTCCAAGTTGGACCCATCAGAATCTTCCATGGGGCTTCCTGTTAGAATATTTGGAAAGACATATTCCCATAGAAAATGAGAGTGTGACTCTGGGGTTGCTGTGAGATGGGGCCTGTGCCATCTTTTACTTCACCTGGAAAGCCTCTATCTGGGAACAGAAGAAAACAACAGTCTTGACTATTTTGATTGAACTCCCTGTATCTGGTCTTGCCTAACTTTTGGACTTTTCTTGAGTTTTAAGTGATATGACTCAATGCATCCATAAATTCCTTTTTTCTTTAGCTTACGTTTCTCTCATTTGTACTCAAAGTACTTTGAAGTCATTGAAGTTATGCACATGTATAAAAGTTTCATACCTTTTCACATGTATAAAGGTTTCAAAAGGTTTGAAACCTTTTAAATGAGGTTGCAAAATTCTTTCAGTGTAAGTATGTACATATATGTATATATGTGTGTATTTATATGTATATATATACATGTGTAGTGTGTATAGAAAATATATTTATACATTATATACTTACATATGTATAAACATATATATTTATTCATGGAGAGCAACTTAGGCTGGAGAGCTACACACTTTGCCTAATGTAGCATATATAACTTTTCTTGATTCAGGCAGGTAACCTTGAAGCTGAGCACCCTCATCCAGCTCCATCAGCTGACTTGGCCTGAACTCAGCATTGATCCATTCCTCTAGCTTGCCCTTCACCAAGCCTGTGCCTTTGCTGATTGGTTCAGGACTGGACAGCTCCTGTCAAGGGCTCAGCTTGGACTTTAGCAGCAAGGTTGATGATGTTTATATCTGATCCTTCCTGGACATTCAAGAGCCCATTGATCAGTCTCCTCTAGGGCCGACAGCTCCTTCACCTTTCCCCTGCATTTCTGCTGCCTGTGGATCTGTCTCCTAGGGACCTTGTTGAGCCACAGGGTGGCTGGTTTCTCCACGTTCCAGGCACTTCGAATCAAAGCAGGCTGTGGCCTGACAAGTAAGTTTAGTTGAAGCTATGTTAGGAGAACTCATGTCCAACCTGAATTCAGGGCTAGGCCCATAGAGGTTTCTAGAAATTCTTTTGTAAAGAGGATGCTTGAGTTTTAATGTTGTACAGAACGGAGCTGAGGTTTTCCTTCAAAGTTTTTATTTTGCCTGACATATTTGAGACATTTTGTGCCCCCTACCATTATATGTAAAAATAGACCCCTGATGCCCTGACCTTTTATTATTATTATTTTCACAGCTTTAGTATTGAACCACTTGTCAAAACCTGATCTTTATCTGTGAACCTTCTGCTGACTTTCTGTGGACTAGTGAAGCCCAGTGTCTCACCAGTTGTCTTGTCTGTTTACTTCTCCCTCAATTCCTCTTGTGTCTTTACATTTCTGGAAGCAGTTTGACTGCATCCTCTGTACTGCTACAAAAGCAATAAACTAGACACTCGCCAGGCCCTACTGCAGCCTGTGGCTGACTTTTTGTACTTTTGACTACGCCTTAGGCTGGTAGTTGATGTTTTAGTAGTTACTCCTGTCTTAGTTTTGAGGGAAGTTCTAAGGTTTCTTCCTCAGTAGGAATCTGGATTGTTCACTGGAGTCTGAAATTTGGTTTATGCCACTGTTTCTACCTGCTTGGCCAATTCCAGTCCTAGCACCTTCTCATCCTACCCACCAAAGCCTGCATCTCATTCTTTATAGGAGATGCGAATTCCTGAATGGTGGCCTGAGTAGGAATCATTGTAATGAAAGCAAAAACGTTTCCTCCCAGATACATATTGCTCAATGCAGGCTGCTAACCACTGTTACCTTTATCATCATGCTTAATCCTCAAAACCATCCACTGAGGTAAGACTTCCCATTCCTTTTTCATAAACAAGGAAATAGAAGCTCGCAAACCTCAAGTTCAAGGTTCATAGATTCATTTGTCTTGTATGTGCCAGATACTGTGCTGGACAGTGGAGACACAGTATGAAGAATGTCCATATCAGTTGACCATCACTGTGTTCCCAGAGAATGGGAAGAATTGGCCTTGGGTGGGTCTGGAGCATGAGCTGCATCTCCAAGAGGGATTAATGGAGAACCAGGAAGAGTTGATTGGCTCATCAAAGGGACAAGAAGCTCAGGAGGAAGCCGCTCGATCATCTCAGGGTTGGAGGCACTTACAGCGGGAGGCTGAGCAGGCAGTGGGTGTCTCGGGATGTGAGGGGAACTTGCAAAAGTTTCAAGACCAGATAAATTGGGATTTTAGGCAGAAGGAAAGCTGAAGGTGAGCACTCTCAAAGCTGTCATCTCTGTCCTGAGAGTTCCTTGCCAGTAGCCAAGATGCCCTCCTGTCCCTCAGTTTTCACTTTCGATCAATAAATGCTGTTCACACATCTCTCTGTCTGTCCCCACCCCCCGCCTCCCCTTTAGTCCAGATTCCTCTCACCTTGACTAATTCAACCATACCCTGCTTCCCTCCCCGCCTCCTCTAACCTTTTCTCTATCCCAGCCTGGCAGTCGTTGTGAAACGTGGTTAATAGTGTGGGCTTCGGAGTGTTAACAAGTCTGGGTTTAATTTCACTTCAATCAATGATGAGATGTGTGACTTTGAACAAATTACTTAGCCTCTGTAATTCTAAACCACCTCAGGTTTAAATGGAGTAATAACACCACATGCCCCATGGAAGTTGCCTCTGTCCACCCCCATCTTAGCTCCTCTGTGGGATGTTAACATGCAGAAAATCTCCAAATAACTGCTCAAAGAGTTCTGATTGGTGAGAGCTGAAGATGTGGATTGGGCTGTGTTTGTGAGTAGGTACAGTTACTGTTTTGTACTTTCTGACTCAGATCTGGGTGGCGCCTGGAGTCTCTTGCAATGGACACTCTTACATTCATGGGTTCCTAGCATCCATGATGTACAAAGAGGGTATGAGGGCAGGGGCGTGAATGGGGGAGTGAGGAGTACTTTATCAGCCCAGAGCCTGACCCCATCCTCCAACCTCTTAGATTCCTTTTCATATAGAGAGTTTACATTGTTATTCACACAAAGATAGAGGTGGAATTCTGATTTTTCCATTTTGCTATTATGCCTTGAATAACATTGTATCTTACTATTGTCATTTCTGTTTCAATATTGTGCCTCTTGGAAGCCCTGTAAGTCCTACAGCCTTTCTTGATCTGGCTTTAAACCTATTTTTTTTTTCCATTCTCATCTTCCACCTGTCAATCCTCTGCTCCCAATGTTTTAGCCACATTGAAGAACCTAATAGCTCCTTGGCCTCTTGTGATGGACCATGTCTTTGCTGTAGTATGGCTTTGGATTCTATCTTCTGTTTTTCTCTCTCTGCTTCTTCCTTCCTTCCTTTCGTAGGCCCAGTGGTTGTCTGGCAGTCTTGAACTGAACCACGAGGATAGTTCAAATTCCACCTTCGCTAAGAGGCTTTTCAGGATTGATTTAAGCAGAATGAACTACCCTTTTCTATATCTCCACTCTAAGTTGCATACATATACTGTACAGATGTAAGATTGTTTTACCTAATGATAGTTTCCAAATTTGATTTTGTATCATTAAAGAGTGAATTCTGCTGAAAAGGCAGCACTGATCACAAGGGAAATGTTTTATATCAGATAAGGAAACATTATCGACATTAGTTAATGGAAACAGAATAAGAGACTTGAATGGATATAGCAAAAAACTATATAGGCAGATGGATCATCAGCAAATAAGGAAGGAGAATGACTGTAGTTTATATTTTCATGACTACAAAAGTGAGATCAGCTGTGCCTCTTGTATGGAATTTGCCCAAATGAAGCTGAAGACAAAGATGTAATAAATCTGGCCCCTGGTAATGAATCTCTCCCCATGATAATGATATTGAAATAAGGAATCTGTCCATCTGTTAAATAAATAAGTTACAGCCAGACACAAGCAACCAAAGTTCTGACAAGCTCTATTTCAGAAGCAGGTCTTCAGCAAGGATTTGAGCTCAAGAGGAAAAGCAGTTGAGCCATGTGCAAAGGGAGCTATCCAGGGCCCACATTTTCAGGATCTTCTTGTGCAAACTACTGACTCTAGCTGTGAGTTGCATAAATAATGAAGAAAAGTTTCAGGAATCTCATGCTACAAATGCATCACACACAAGCACTACTGCTGGCTGAGCTCCATCTTGCAGTCTGAACTAGAGCCATTGCAGTGGTTTGTAATTTATTTTTCTCTCCCAGTCTCCTGTTGGAGTATCTGGGCCTCTAAGAAGAAATAAAGGGAATTGCAGAGGTGAATCTGAAATTTTCATCTCCACCTCTAACAGCTCAAAGTGTGTCTCAGAAGAGAAACTGAGTAAAGACCAAAAATTATGAGCTAACTAATGATAGCTCCTGTCCAGAAAGATAAAGCCCCAAATGTTTCAAGATATATGTAAAAAAAAAAACACCTTCTATTATTATAGAACCTGACCAATTGTCAAAGACAGAATGAAATACTTACATCTATTATATTTAATCTCATTTGAGACTCGAAGCAGCAATCTCTGTAGGATGGCTAGTACTATTCCTATTTTATGGATGAGAAAACTGAGGGTTTCAGAGAACATATAATTTGTTCAAGGCCTGCAAAACATCAAGTGGCAGTACAGGCATTCAAATTAAACATCTGCAAGCTCCTAAGCTTGTGTTCTATCAATAGTTACAAGAATCACATGATCACAATCATAAAATCAGGAAAAAATGATGGAGACTCAGAGATAGGGTTTAAGGTCATGACACAGGAAACCAACTACAGCTCCCATTCTATTTCAATTCTGCATTACGCACCATATGGAGAGCTGACTGGAGACTACTCATCAAGAAGAGCAAGCTGATCCCAAGACTGCTAGAACTCTGAACAGAAATTTGAGGTTTTTGTCTCATATGTGCACATATGGGAATAAGGGAAACCATTCAAAGTGTTTTTAGGCTAAAGTATTCTTGGTAGTTAAGAGGGCAGGTGTTGGGGTCTAGATTTGGATTCAAACAAGGCCTCTGCTATGTCACTACCTTGCCGGCTTTCACTTCCCTGAGCCTATGTCTTTATTGAGTTTGGTGTATGGAGTCAAGTCTAAAAACTATATATCATAGTAATAGGCACTATAGACCCTGATAAGTGTACAATTCAAGCTTTTTTGATTATGTTATATTTTAGTAGCATGTTGATATCCATAGTAGGCAAAAGAAGGAAACATTTAGGAAATGTTAATGAAAAATCAAGATTCAAAATTGCAAACTGAACGATCAAAGCTATGCAGTCACTGAGAACGAAAACTACTGCATAGGAAAAGATCAGAGGGCAATGTATCAAACTTATTCAAGATTGCTGTAGAGTGGTGTATTTCTTTTCACTCTTCTGTATTTTCTGTCTTCTGTGATCAGCAGGAAATATTTTATTAATGGGGAAATTTAATTTTGTATAGTAGTTTTTACTGTATGTTTAAGTTATTTCGATCCTTGATCTTTATGGTACCTTGAAATGAGTAGAAATTTTTGAAAAGTTTTTGCTAGCACAATGCCAGTTTGACTATCAGCAAATTTGCCTAACAAATAGTTCACTGAGTTTTGCAGGCTCCTGGGGACTCCTTTAAGTGAAGTGGAGTAGATGACTGGATCTAGGACTTTAGGTCAGTGCTTCCCAAGAGCCCTAGAGGGCCAGTAGATGCAAATTCATCTTTGGCTTAATCCCCTGTGATAGAACTGAAAACTCCCCAGCCTCTGTTGAAAGCTGGCTGGACGCCACATCTTTCTCCATACATGGTTAAATCTGGAGGAAGCCAAGCTCTAGGAGCAGGAACAATCCTGCTTTATCAGCACCAATGGCTAGAGCAGCCATTAATTAGGCTGAGATCAGCTTAAGTACAGTAGTTAGTTAATTGCACGTTTGACACAAAACTCCCTGTGTCACAGCATGCCACCTGGAAGCTGAGCCAGAACAGTGGGAAGATTTCCAGGCACAGCATCCTTTGGAAATTAATATTCAGCAAAGGTTTGGGAGATGGCAGTGGTTCCTACTAGTTTTGGAGTCTCAGTTTAGCTTGCCTCAAATCCTAAATGGCTCTTTCTAAGAGTTTGTGTTGGTCCTACAGGAAGGTTTGCTGGAGGTAGTGATGTCATAGATCAGAGGTTAACCAGCGATTTAGATGCAGAAGAAGTATTTGGAAAACAAAAATTTGGTGAGAGATATTAGGAACAAAGTACAGTTGAGGAGTGGAAAGTGGTGATACAGGCTAAGAAAGTAAAAGGGAGATAAAATTTGTAAAGACAAAGGATCAAAAATAGGAAAGTAATACAATCAACACTCCAGCAAGAGGGAGAGAAGTTTCTGCAGGAAGGATAAGGCAGGGCAGAGGAGATCTTATAGAAGACGCAGAAGTCCATGACAGAGTCATGCATATCATTCTTTTACTCATTCATTCATTCATTTTTTCATTTTAAATGAATAAAAAAAAAGCATACACCTGATGTCCAGCACTGCCCTATATGCACACAAGTGGAAAAGGGATAGATGGAATAACATACAGACTATAATAATGCATGGTGATCCATCTATTGTAAAAGTCTGTGCAACATGATATGTAAATAAGGGGAAGGAGAAAGTTTGTAAAGTTTTTATAGAGTAGAAAATCTTGAAAGGATGAGTTGACATTTGACAGAAACAAGCAAAAAAAAAGGACACCTTGAGCAAAGAGAAGAGATGGGCAAGGCAGCTTGGCTCTTGGAGGATGAGGAAAATCACAGCTGGAGGGTGGAGGGAAGAACAAGAATGAGAAAGAAACATGAGGTGAGATGGGAAGAGTTTGGGTTCCCAATTTAGAAATTGGAAAATAATCATGTAGATCAATCACCTCCATGCACATCCTCAGGTGGTAATTTTGAACACAGACTTCAGTACTAAGTTGTTCATTCATCCAGCAAAACATTGCTGAGCATCTACATTACACAGTACTGCTCCCCCTCTCTATAGACCAGGTTATATTTTCCTAGATACTAGGAAATATTTTGCATTACACACTTAAAATCCATATGTACACAGGTTTATTTTTGTATCTCTGTCCTGTTCCATTGATCAATGTGTCTATTTTTTATGCCAGTGCTATGATTTTTTCATTACAATAGCTTTAAAACATATTTTTAAATCATGGAGTGGGAAGCCTCCAGCTTCATTCTTTGTGCTAAAGATTACTTTGACTATTCAATAAGGCATTTTCTGGTTCAATACAAATGTGGAGGTATTTTTTTTCTTCTTCTATAAAGATGTCATTGAAATTTTGATAGGAATTGCATCGAATCTGTAGATTACTTCAGGTAGCATGAATATTTTAACATTATTGTCTTCCAATCCATGAAGATGGGATATCTTTCCATTTATTTGTTTTTTTCTTGAATTTCTTTCATCCTATTTTATAGTTTTCAATGTATGGATTGTTCACTTCCTTGGTTACATTCACTGCTAAGTATTTTATTTTTTTGATGTTAATATAAATGGGATTTTTTATTTTGGGGATAATTTGTTGTTAGTACACAAAATGCTGCTGATTTTTGTGTATTGATTTTGTCACCTGTAACTTTACTGAATTTATCATTTTTAAGTGTTTTTAAATAATGTCTTGCATATTTCAAAATTGCTAAAAGAATAGATTTTTAACACTCTCACCACAAGAAAATCATAAGTGGGTGAGGTGATATATGTTATCATCAGCTTGGTTGAACCTTTCCACATATATCACATTGTACCCCATAAATATATATAATTATTATTTGTCAATTAAAATAAATATAAAATGTATAAAAGCACATACATATATATGTATATGTATACATATATATATATACATATATATGATATAAAAATCTTCAAGGAACTCCTCTGGATCATAGATACAATTGTTTGTATGATGTTTCCCTTACAGCAAAACTTAGAAACCACCTTCTAACTTCAATTCCTGACCAATAAATAACCCCTGCTCATTTAACCCCTTCCTCCTAGGTGTTTTATTGGTGTTTGGCTTCATTACCTCTGCTTCATGCCTTGTTGGAATAAACTTTGTGTATATGTGCACTGGTTTTGTGATCTGACAAAATACCTTTCACATATCCCAACAAGATATATATTTAGAAATTAAGAAAATGTCATGGTTACTTATTTAAGCCATGCTTTTTTCTGAGTGCTTTGCAAATATTGACTTGGTTAATTTCCACAATGCCCTTCACAAGGAAGATTGCAGTGCTAACACCATGTCACAGTGGGCGAGGTAGTATGTAGGGGAATTGAGCTATTGCCCAAGATTCTTATAACACAATGGAAACTTCCAGTGCCAGGAAATACTGGGTCACCTTGATCAATGCATTTTACATCCAGCACCATGTTAATCACAAGTGACATAAATCAGGAGTTTATTTTGTGGTAATTGTTTGAAGTAAGCTTTTCTAACACCCAGGTGATAGAGGCACTATTATCCACCATTTAAAAGATAAGGAAACCAAGGCTTCAAGATGGTAGCTAGTTTTTAGCAGGCCAAATAGTAGGGGAGTTGTGGGTGGAACTTAGAACCTGGGTGACTTATGCCAAATCCCATGCACATAGTTCCTTGGATATACCACTTCCAACACCTTGAGGTAGCTCCTTCCCTTTCAGTTGAGTTTGCTGCAGAATGTGCTGCCATGATGTTTGGAATTATAGATAATTACTTACTACCATTATTGGTCTCATTACCATCAGTTAAAGGCACTTCTGAATGCCAGGCACTCAGCTGGCATTTTAATAGACATTATCTTACTGATCTTCCTGACAACCTCCCCAAAGAGATATAATTGTCAAGCATTTTTTCACATAGGGTGTCACCCATGTCAGTTGGTCAGTGGAGAGACAGTAAATGATTTTCCTAGAGTCATATAGTAACAAAAAGAGCCCATATTTAGACCTAGGTTTCCTTATTTCCAAAAACCATTTTTTCCATGGAGCTTCTGGCAGCAGTCTCCTGGTTGTCCCTCTCCTTCTCCTGAGAAGCAAACACAGGACTATTCCTGCTACATACATGCACGTGCACACACACACACACACACACACACACACACACACACACACGCCCGTCTCCGAGCTGCCTGGGCTTGCAAAGAAGACCCTTGTCAGTCATATTCACAGTCCAGTGACTGGACTGTGACTCTCCTTGCTGCTGTCAGCCGCAACCTCCCAGGAGGAAGGGCTTGCTCCCAGGGGAAGGATTTATGGCTTCAGCTCCGTCAACCTGGCTCCAGGATGCACAGCCCTTGCCTAGACACCTCTTTCCCATTCATTTTTCCCAGGGTGAAAAAAGCTTGTAAATCTACAAAGCTTATGATTGAGCTTTAGGAACCAGTCCTTCTCTCATCTGCCCCCCCCACTCCACCACACACACACACACACACACACACACACACACACATACATACACTCACTCCTACTCGTATGTCTTAAAAATATTGTAAAAGCGCAGGGCCTTTTCAGCATACTGCAGTGGTCAAAGGGTGTAGACCCTACAGGCAGACTGGTTCAAATACTGCCTTTGACATTTACCTTGTTATATTGATTTATTTCCTTGAGCTTTAATTTTCTCTGGGTGAAATAGATACATATTAATGCCAACTCATAGGGTTGTTCTGGCGATAAATTATCACAAGAATTTAAAACTATGCCCAAACCAAATCAATACTGAACAAGTGTTAGATATTTTATCATATCATACCATCGTCATCAACCTGATAAAGGGCACAGTTACTCCTTCCTTAGTTTACTTCCCAGGAGTACTCTTTAATTAGAAGCCACGGACACTGTTCTGCAACATGACTTTGAACCCAATGTTAAGCCTTACTTCTCCTAGGGATATTTTTTTTCCAAAATAACAGTTATTTCTATTTATTGGACAACTATTTTATGCCAGGCTCCCAGGTGCCATGAGAATGTGATTATCTGTGAAAAAATCTGTGCCTGGCATTTTCCTACCTCTGTGTCTTGATCTATTTCTTGCTACTCCATGATTTATCTCTATCCTACAAAACACTTGTTTTTCCAAGACCCTACATCAACTGGCTTCTGGTTGGGTTTAGCCAATGGGAGTTGTGAATAGAAGACTAGAAGACAAAAGGAAGAGAGAAGCTAGGTGCATCAGTCAGGTATTGCTATGTAACAAATGACCCCACACTCAGAGGTATACTAAAGTAAGCACTTATTTCTGGATCCCATATCAGTGGATATGGTGGGGTAACTTTGCTTAGAGATGTGGAGGATGGAAAAAATATGCTGATTCTCCAGTTCTGCAAGCCATATGAGGTATTTCCATTCCACATGTCTCTTATTCTTCAGGGACTACTTAACTACTCAAGATATGTTCTTTGAATGGCAATGATAAAAGTGCAAGTGAGCAAGTTCAACTATAAAAGCACATTCTAAGGCTGCGCTTATGTTATGTCTGCTAATATCTCTTGGTCTCAGTAAGGCACATGGAAAAGTCCAAAATCAGTGTGGTGAAAAACTTTAATTTTTGTTTAGTTTTTCCAAGGCGATGAAGACCGAAAGTTAACTTTTTAAAAAATAAGCTAACCTATTACACCACAGCATTTCTTCTGTTACCCTGTGTCTTGGTTCCGCTTGGGGCAATTTCCTCAGTGACTCCAGATTCCACCAACAGGCACGTTTTCATTTTGCTTCTGCTGGTAGCACTACCCCTTTGTTGCCCCTCCAACCTAGGGACAGGGGCACATTTCTACTATTTGTAGTCCCTGTTTTGCTTCACTGTTCTCTCTCTCACTCTCTCTCTTTTTTTTTTTTTTGCTTCTTTTTTAATTACGATGAAAACAAAAACAAACTCACAAAATACTAAGTAGTGTACAAGAAAATGTTAATCTTATTTTCATTCCAATTCCAAAGTCCCTTTTCTCAAGAGTTGACACTGTTGATAGATATTTTTTTTTTTTTGCATTTCATAAAGAAAATTTCCCAGAATCTCTTACAATTTAAAACCCATCACAGTCCTAGGAGGGAAGTGATATGATCCCCAGTTTGCAAGTAAGGAAACTGTTTATTGTAAAACTTGGCAACAGCGACTGAATCTTTCTGGACCTGAATGTCCTCATGAAATATGAAAATTATAATAGCAACTATATCCAATTGTAATACCAACTATGTTCATATTCAGAGACAATGTATGTGAAATGCTGAGCGGAGTGCCTGGAATATTTTCAATGTTTGGTATGTAGTAGTAATAATAATAATATTGCCAATAATGTCCTTGTAATGATAATCATGTCTTTCTCAAGGTCATTCAAGGACCAAAAGTAGCACTGTCCCCAAAGGTTAACATTTTGTACATTATCATATCAATAGTATCCACACTCAAAGGGAAGAGTGGAGGCCCCTGAGAAAAATTTCTAAAGCTTTCTCCACTCTTCCAGACCATAGAAGGAAACAGAAAAGACCTGTTGTTGACATTATATAATCCGACTATGCTGGCACATTCTTGAATTGGTTGGGTTCCTCTCATAAGAGTTGAATAATAGTTCCTCCCTCAAGAAGTCTCCCTGATGGCTCCATCCTCCACTGCCGTCTGGTTCTTGATGGTATTATACTAACCTGTGTGTGTGTGTGTGTGTGTGTGTGTGTGTGTGTGTGTGTGTGTGTGTGTGTGTATGTGTGTGTGTGTGTATGTGTGTGTGTGTGTATGTGTGTGTGTGTGTGTGTATGTGTGTGTGTGTGTGTATGTGTGTGTGTGTATGTGTGTGTGCGTGTGTGTGTGTGGTAAGTAAACTTGAAAGAAGAGAAGAATCTCTGGTTTTCTGCAAAAACGCTGATTCTGGTGCATTTCTCAACCTATCACATCTTAAAACTTAACACTTCCAAGTAAAGCCCCAGGTTGACAATTTTAGGAAGTGCTTTGGGTGTTTTTCTGGAGGTGATCGAAGTTTAAGCAAAGCTGCCACATAGTGACTCATTATTATTTTGTCATCTAAGAGGCATTTGTAGAGTGCTTACTCCACTGGGGGCACTAAGGAGGCAGTGGTGCTAGAGACTCGAGCTGGACATTGCCTTTGTTCTCAAGGACTTAGAGTCTAGGATGGATGGAGATGGGGACAGAAAAGTTAACATGTGGTTTATAACAAGAGTAGTACATCCTGGGGCAGAAGCCAGTGCAGGTCTCCATGAAAGCACAGGCTTTGGAAAAGTGTGTCAGAGAAGGTTGGTGCTTATGTCATCCTCTGGC
This sequence comes from Xerus rutilus, assembly GCA_028644305.1. Lineage (NCBI taxonomy): Eukaryota > Metazoa > Chordata > Mammalia > Rodentia > Sciuridae > Xerus > Xerus rutilus. The sequence continues at coordinate 11,570,419 of CM053403.1, read as the reverse complement.
AAGTAATTCATTCTAAACTCTCGGAGCAGGTCTGGATGCACATCAAGAGGATCTGAGGGAGGAAGCCGGTGTCTGAAGCAGAGGGCTTTCTCTGAGATTCATAGTGTCCCCTCATCTACTGTAGCCATGTGCATGGTGGCAGCTGTCTCCACTGGCTGAATTTCAGTTTCCATTTGCGAAATAGGTCAAGTAGAAACATTAAAGTCATGGAGGGTACTGAATGAAGTGTGCATGCGCGCGCACACACACACACACACACACAGAGTTAGATACAGGGATGTTTATGTATGCATGCATTTTCTAGATCTGACCACTAAAAGAACTTGAGTAATGTCACCCAAGTGGCAGTGAGCACACTTCACACTCAGATTTTGGTTTCTGAATGCCATTCTTTAATAAAAAGAACCAGAATTCCTTTGAGAAGTGGCTTATTTCAAGGCTAGCACAAGAAAAATACAGTGTGAATCTGGAGTCTCTTGCTTGTGATACCAGAACATAAGAACATGCTCCAAAAAAAGCCTGGGGCACATGGAAGGAACATTGGAGCTACCTGCAAGGCTTTCCCTAACACCAAACATGGAACAATTTAAGAAACAAAATCAACTATAATAGTATTGGATTACTACATATAAAATTAAATGTCCCTGAGTCAATAATGTTATAAATACACAATTCAACAAATAAAGGGGAAAGATGAAATAGCTCTTTCTTACAAAATAATTGAATTCATAATAGAGAAAGAATGAAACAGATTCAAAATCATTTTTAGGCAAACATCGTAGTAGCAATTACTGCAGGCAAGCTCTATCAACACATGCAAAAATCAGTGAGGGGCCAGGCGTGGTGGTGCATGCCTATAATCCCAGCACTTTGGGAGGCTGAGACAGAAGAATCGCAAGTTCAAAGCCAGCCTCAGCAATGGCGAGACACTAAGCAACTCAGTGAGACCCTGTCTCTACAGAAAACACAAAATAGGGCTGGGGATGTGGTTCAGTGGTCAAGTGCCCCTGAGTTCAATCCTCGGTACCAAAAAAGAAAAAGAAAAAAAAAAATCAGTGGGGGAATGTTTGCAATGAAACATTCTTGTATTCTCAAACTGTCTCTCCCAAGGTACTTATTAATTTGAAATGAAAATGTTAAGTTTATAGTGGTAAAGCCCAGAAGATACTACCTTAACCAAGTGATCAAAGTTAGCATCCCTAATAAAATGTTTTGATACCAGTTACCCTGATGTAATGCACCAAGAAATGTCTGTCGCTTTTATGGTGTTATTGCCAAAAATGTATAACTTCAAACTAGTCATGAAAAAAACATCAGACAAGCTCAAATTGAGGCTGGTCTACAAAATAACAGGTCTATAATCATCAGAAATATCAAAATCATGATAATTTGATAAGAGAAGAGATGTTAAGTGTTATCATAAAAAGAATAAGCATTAAAGTAGCAGATATGCTAATTAGCTTGATTTAGTTATTCTGTTGCAGATTCAAGGAGACAAAGGAAATAAGGCAAATTAATATAACAGATGATACTGGATTAGATGCTGGAATAAGTAAAGGACATTAGGGAAAAATGTGGTCAGATATGAGTAGTTTTAATATTAATTTCTTGAGTTGGATAATTAAATTATGGTTAAGTAAGTTGTCAACATTAAGAATGTAATCACTTTGTACTATTTTTGGTACCTTTTCTGTATGTTTGTCTGAGGAGATAGATATGCTCAACCTGATTTAAACGTGCCACAATGTATATGTGTGTTACCCCAAAATATGTAAGTTTCATGTTTTTATGTATTGGTTAAAAATTAATTTAATTTTAGAACTGTTTTAAAAAGAAAACTAAGACACTTAATCTGATACTTAAGTATTCTTTGCAGTTCCCAGCATGCAGTAGGAATTTAATATATGCTTGTAGATTTGTTTTGCCACCCTATCCTTGATCAATCATTTTCCTTCACTTGGGGCGCCCTTGTCTCACTCTGACATTTCCTGGTTCTCTCTTTTTTTATGACTTTTAGTGTGACCATGAATTATCTGACACTGATCTGAGCTGCTGCTCAGTGCCATGAGCAATGCCAGGGACTAAGTGGACTTGGGGACTGAGAGGCCACCGTAGTGTCCTTCATGCACTCATTAGAGGACTTGTTGGGGCTTAGGGAGCAAGGAGTCAGACCTAGGACCTTATAAACACATGTACTGCTGCGAACTCCCCAGATAGGGGGCAGCAGACACCTGAGAATTATGCTTGCAAGGCTGTTGAGTGTTGGGCAGCTGGTAAATTCCGGGGAGCTGTCCGCGGTCCTGACGATGCTCCAGTTTCCAATCTGGTCAAGACATTATGGCAAGTGATCTCAGACTTCCCTGTGTTGACTGTAATTGAACGTGACCCTTAATGTATCAGTGGAGGTGGGGGGTAGAGGGGAGAGAGTGAGTGAGAGAAAGGGAGAGAGGGAGTGTAGGAGATAGAGAGAGAGATTCTATTTGGAAAGCCATGCTGCCAAGGATGGCCTCAGCTTGGAAGATAGAGTTGGCTCACTCTGGGGGGCTTAGACCTGTAAAGACTTAGATCTCAGGTAGTCAACATTTTATCTACATCAGGTTTTACAAAGTGTAGTTTCAAGTCTACCTACATCACAATTTCCCAGAGCTTGTTAAAAATACAATTTCTAAGCCTTGCATAGCCATACTTATTAAATCAGAATCTGAAGGCAAAGGTTGGAGGAAGAGAGGGGAGAAGCTGTGTAAAAATATGCATTTTTAAAAAGCTTCCCTTGATGATTCATATTCACCCTGAAGTTTAAAAATAATTCTATATCCAGTCCAAAGTGGAGTAGATAGTAATATTTGGGGGCATATGGGGGAAAAAAAACCATGAGAACTACTACTCATATTTATTTGTATCTCTTTATGTAAAATTTTCCTGTCTCAATATGCATTGAATTTGCATAGTATTTCACTATATGAATATACATTAGATTTTGAGTACATAAATACGATTCATAGATAAACATACATACATTTATTCATGCATTTGATATTTCATTCAACAAATATCTATTGATCCAGTCCATGCTCAAGTATTGTGCTAGCCCTTTAGCTACAGTCCCAAATAAGACACAAGTATTTTCCCTCACAAGGTTTATGTTTTCCTCATCAAAGGTGATGGGAGAGACAGAGATAGAGATATTGTTGACGCATGCTCAAATTATGTTTTTAACCTGAGGAGTAAGTACTTCTACAATGTTTAGAAGCCATTCACTCAGGTTTGCTAAATAGCACAGCCAAGTTTACCCTGTTCTACACCAACTTGGCGCCTGCCTTTGCATTCTCTTCTGCTTTCCTATGGTGCTATCCCCCAGTACCTTAGCAGTCCCTAAAGGGATGCTTCATATCTACATTCTGGTCCCTGCTCCAACTTGCCCTTGGAACTCAGAAATTCTTCTGTAGTTCTGGTTTTCTTCTTTAGAAAAACTGACAGTGAGGAATCCCTGCTGTTCTGCTGCTGTGACAACAGATGAGTGTGTGTTTTTTCACTGCCACTTCCTTCTATGGAAGAAGCTGAAGAAATGCAAAGTGACTTCCTCCTCCAATCCATATATCTTTTTTTTTTTTCAATCAAAAATGCTGTTTTGTACTCATCTGGTGTCCTCTTCCCGAGGAGAAGAATTTATTATTAGATCAGCAACTCCCTCAAACACTGAATAAAAGAATAAAGCAGAACTGCTTATCCTGCACGGTGCTCGGAGGCCCTCAGCATAAAGGGTAAGCTCCAGCATGTCACCATATTTTACAGTAGCACTGATGTTTTCACCTAGCGCCTTGAGTTAGGCAAACAGAACTGTATTTCAGCCCAAATGCAATTTACATAGCACAGATGATAACATCTCATCTTCCAAAGCTGCCCTCCCTCTCTGGGATTCCTCACATTCAGTTCAAATAATCCTGTTCCCCAGTCAAAAGGATGTTCTGTAATTAGTGTGAACAGGTCCTAAAGCCCATTGAAATTGTTGGCTATTGTGGGCTCAGCTGGCAGTGTGATGTCACATCCGAGTCCTGACAAAGCAGATGGGTCATATATTGTCACCTTGGGGCAGCAAAGACATTCCCTAAGCAGGGAGCGTACAGATGGCTGAACAATTTGGCTTGGAGATAGCATGTTTTAGAATGACATTGGGGCAGTGAAGTTATAGTTCTAGGAAAAGAAGAAGAGAGATTATTTATGTGCAAAGGGATATATCATTAGAGGGAATCTATTTGTTATTCATGAAAATACCATTTATTGAGCATCTACTCTGTTCCAGACATGGGGCCTAAAACAATTAGCAACAAAAATCCGGACCCTAATCTCATAGAGTTTATGACCCATAGAAAACACAGGCAATCCAACCAGTGGTTATAGTAGCTACTGTGGCAATGCTGCCATAGAACATGCTTGGTGGTATTGGGAAATAGCCGAGGACATCACACCTTGTGGTGGTCCATCCATTTGTGCTGCTGTCACAAAGTACCATAAAACGGGCCCTTTGTAAACAACAGAACTTTGTTTTCCACTGTTCTAGGCTGGGAGATCCAAGATCAAGTTGCCTGAAGATTTGAGGTCTGTCCAGAGTCTATTTCCTGGTGCCTTCTTGCTCATCTGTACATGGGAGAAGTGGTCTAGGAGTGATCCCCATGCTTTCATGGGGCCACTAATGCCATTTATGAGGGCACTGCCTTTGTGAACTAATCACCTCCAAAGTCTCCATCTCTCAGCACCATGCCCTTGGAAGTTAGGTTTCAGCCTGTACATTTTGGGGAGGAGGCAGACTCAGGCCCACAGTACACTTCATTTGCAGGTCTCAGAAAAGGCCTCCAGAAGACAATGAGACATAAAGCAAGTCACAAGCATGAGTGGCATTATAGGACTCTAACAGGTACCTTGACCCTGTTTCTGAATTTTAGCTGTCATAACATTTTAAAATGTGTCTATGTTCCAAATCCTGCACCAGACACCCAGAAGGCAGAGCTGAACAAATCCTGGCTACTGGCCTTGAGAAATACAACCTATTGTGCATGTAGGACACAAGAAAGTAGCCAGGGCAGCTGAAGCCCTAACTGAATAGGCTTCAATGAGAGGGTTGAGATTAAAACCAAAGTGGTGATTTTCTCAGAGAAGAACATCTGAAAGTTGATTTTAGGACCTGTGTATACAGAGGTATAAAATTGGGAGAACTCAGAAGTGTCCAGGACACAGTAAGTGGGCACAGCTCAGGGTGTGTAAGGGAGAGGAGTGTGCAGCAGGACAGATGGGGTTAGATTAAATAGATCACACCAAACAGCAGAGATGTGCTCTTCCAGGCAAAGTGGAACTTAACAGAGGATTTTATGCAAAAGGATGCCACAAATTTGCAATTTGGAAATACTGTTAGAAGTCATTTCAAGGGGAAATACATGACACAAAATAAGCAGCCTGGTGTCTGTTCTATCAGGTCTGGTGATGGTTGATCAAAGACTGAATTAAGCAACCTTAGTCTTAGAGATAGGAGGGTAAGGCTTAAATGTTTTCTGTGGGTATCTAGGTTTTTTGTGTTTGATTAAATATGAGATATGGAGGAAAAATGATTGACATTTTATGTTCAAAGGATCATGACTCTCCAACGGGATTATATACTAGACCCCCCCCCTCCGGGAACTCTGAAAAAATGTGTGTGCTTGGGCCCTGGCTCAAATGAATTAAATTAAAGTCTCTGGGGAAGAGCCAAGGCATCTCTATTTTTAAAAATTCCCTGCATGATTTTAATGGGCTCCCATGAGTGAGAAACAGTGGTCTAAGATCTAAGGGTGCAGACTATAGCCTGGACCATCTGTTTTTGTTTTTGTTTTTTTCCTGTCTTAAAAAACTGAAAATTATCGAGATAATTACAGATTCACATAAAGTTGTAGGAAAAAAAAAAAAACAATACAGGGAGTTGATCCCTGTATAATTTGTCATCTTTGAAAAACCATAATATAATGTCACAACCAGGAAATTCTATACAATCCACTGATTTTATTCAAATTTTCCTGAGTTATACCCATGTTATACAATTACACAATTTTATCACGTGTAGACTTGTGTAACTATCACCACAGTGGTCAAGATAACAAGTGGCTCCAACCCATAAGGATCTCTTTTCTTGCCTACTTGAAAGTTCCTTGACATGTTAGGAGTCCATGTTGATTTATTTATTGTGGTTTTGAATGCATATCTGCATGTGGTTTTCAAAGTCGTTGCTCTGGGCATCACAACATGTATCTGACGTTATAACAGCCAATGGGTAGCTTTGTTTCATTACTTCAGGTAAAATGTGTAAAGCCCACCTCCCCTTAGGACCCTCTAATTTCTCACTTTGAAATACTACCCCAAGTATCAGAAGGTGTTGTAACTTTCATTTCAATTATCAAATATGGTTTATAAAATTCATGAAGGAAACGAAAGCCTACTCTATGCATCCCTATTTTTGATGTTTTCTTCCTTTTGATTTCCTGAAACTCCATTTACTATTATTATTATTATTTAACTTTCCTTTATGTTTGAAAAATTGCCTCTAAGGATAAGTGTGCTATAATACATTTCTTTTTTCATTTCATAAGGTTTTTATTTTTCTCCTTAATTCCTAGAGGAAAGTCTTCCTGAACATATAATCATTTACTTCCTCTGGCTTTCAGAGTTTCACCTGAAAGATCCTTATTTGGATTGGTAAGCCATTATAGGTAATGAATCATTTCTTTTTAGCTGTTTTCAAGAGGTTTTTTTCAACTTTCATTTAAAAATTTTTTTTTTTAATTATTTTATTTTTTTTCCCAAAAGTTGCATTTTAATACATGTTGGCAAACATAACAGAAAAAAACAAATTTTCAGAAGCTGTACACACTATTCACTGAAAACATTTGTTGAGGCAAATAGAA
>CM053403.1:11476417-11562993 GCA_028644305.1 Xerus rutilus | reverse complement strand
AGTTTTTTAAGCAGTCTCCATACTGCTTTCCAGATTGGTTGCACCAACTTGCAATCCCACCAGCAATGTTTAAGTGTACCTTTTTCTCCACATCCTCGCCAGCACTTATTGTTGCTGGTATTTTGGATAGCCTTCAATAAAAATTTTTAATAATGGTGTATATTGATATGGATTTCTCATTTGAGGTTAATGTCACTTCTTAGATTTATATATTTGTCTTTCACCCAAATTGCAATTTTTCAGTTATTATTTCTTCAAATATTCTTTTACCTTCATTCTCTTTTTTTCTTTACACTTATGATAGTACAATGGATGGATCTTTGTTAATCGTCCTGAATATCCATCCTCTTTTATTTTCTTCTTTTCGGTTCATCTTCTCTCTGCTGTTCAGTTGAGTGATTTCTTTTTTATGTCCTCAAGTTTGATTCTATCCTTTGTTATTCCCACTCTATTACTGAACATTTTGTGGTTGGTTTGTTTGTTAGTTTGTCTCAGTTATTGCATTTTTCAGTTCTATACTTTCCATTTGGGCTTTTAAAAATACTTTCCATTTCTAAGCTAAGATATTCTATTTTTAAAATTTGTTTCAAGATAACTTAGTATTTAAGTATTCTTGTAACAACTGCTTTAAAATCCTTATCAGAAAAGTCCATTATCTAATTCATATCAGTATTGGCATAGTTAACAGTCTTTTCTCATTTAAGTTACACTTTTCTTGGTCTACTGGGGCTATTTGTTATAGTAACCATTACGTTATTATATTGGGAAACTCAGGGTTCTACTGAAATCCTTTATTTTTGCAGGGAATAACTTTATTTTGGGTTAACATATTAATATGGATTTACTTTTGTGAACAACAGTGCCAAGTGAAGGTCAATTCTGAGTATTTGCAGTGTCCTTTTTTATTTGGTGCTCCTGGAGTTCCCATTTATTGCAGGTACTTCCTAGTGAGGAGGAGAGAATTTCCTTTAGGGAAGGAGGTTTCTTGGTTTCCTCCTACTTCTAACCCCTAGTTGCCCTGAGCAGGAGCTATGCTATGTGAGGGCAGGAGCCTACTGCAAAGCTTAGATAGTGCAAAGCTCTGCTTTTTCACCCTGATTCTTGCAATCATGCTGGAAAGATTTCAGACATGTCAATCAGAGTACCAGGTATGAGTTTACCATGAGAAATAGGAAAAGGAAAAAGGGAACACTCTCAAGGGAGACAGTGGGTCCTCCCAGAGAACAGAAGAATGGCATGCCTTTCCAGCCCTTCAGTTTTATTGGGGTCTAGGGAAGTTTCTGGAGAGTCCTGCTCAAAACCACCTCCTGACTTTAGACTGGCAGTAGGATGATACCAGACTTTGAAGTCTGCATTGTGCATGACTCTAGGCACTTTAGCCTATGCTGACTGGTTCTAATTAAAACCTGTTTTTGACAGATTTTGTGGTTAAGGGTAAATTATCTCCCTGAGTTCTGGGATCTGGTCTGTGCAAAGGTCACAAACAAGTCTCTCCCCTTCAGAGTGATTTGAGTTTTTCTTATGGGCATTTGGGCCTATATTTCCGCTACAGATAACAGGTAGCTTGCTGAGGAATGTAACATATCCTTCTGACTTAAGCCAGTCAGGGCTGCAGGTAAATCATTTATTTAGAAAAGAAAGTCTATAGGTGTCAGTACTGTGGACCCAGTTTATAGAACCATTCCCTCCTCTTGGTTTCCACTGCTCACATCTGTCTGTTCCCTATCAGCAGGAGAGTGGAGTCTCAAGTCTCAGTGCATGAAGGCACAGGACCTGTTCTGCCTGCTTGCCTGGTTACTGCTCAGAAGAAAAGGGGCTTTTGTTTGCCATTGAGAAAGGAGAGTCCTTCGCCTGTTGCAGTGCTAGGCTTCCCTGGTGCTGTCAGGGGGCCTTTGGTTTGATCTGTTGAATGTAGAAATCTACCTGGGATATGCTAAGGCACAGGTCAAAAACTTTAGGTCTAGCTGGGTGCCAGGGTGAAAACCTGTAATCCCAGCAGCTCTGGAAGCCGAGGCAGGAGGATAGCAAGTTCAAAGTCAGCCTCAGCAAAAGTGAGGCACTAAGCAACTATTTCACCTCAAGTTGCCCTGTAAGCAGTGTAGCTAGAATTTGAATCTAGATCAGCCTGACACTTACTGTGACACAGGACTGGTGTGCACAGAGCATTAGATGTGGAGTGGAGCCGACACTTCCATCATGAGTCCATTTCACTACATGGACTGGGAAGCTGAATTTGGGAGGAAAGGGACAACCATGTCTGAAGACTGGACTCCCTGTGGCTATTTCTCCATTTCTCTCCCCTTCCGTGAGCTCTTAGGCCAGTTTACAATTCCACTGGCATTTTCTGTGGAATGAAAAAAAATTAGAAAAAGCAAAAAAAAAAAAAAGATATTGTTCTTATAAAAGAAAAGAGAGATTAGTAACCTTTCATTTGCTTCTTATCTACTGCTTTTCTGCTAAAGAGGATTTGGAGAGAGGGTTCATTTTGTTCAAGGTAAGGAGGGAGGCTTTTCATATTCTTCCAGCTGGCCAAGATCACCTGGTTTCCAATTTGGGGGATGTGAGTAATTGTTTATCTAGAGATTACCAACCCATGCTCCTAACTAATCCCCAGCCCTGGGGGACCAGGGAATGTGGTGTTACATTTATTTATAGACTGGGTTTTGCGAACGCAGAGAGCGCATGGGTCTTCTGATATGTGCAGACAATCTTCCCATCTGCTCCCATGAGTATGGCAGCTCTTGCTAACTCAGAATCAGGAGAAAAATCAGGCAGCTAGGAGATAATTTCCTAATGGCAATGGTCGGTGTCTAGTAGATGTGTGTATACACTTAAGAATATGCCTGTACCATGTATGTGCATGCACATGTGTGAATTTGAAAATGCTTGTGCATTGAATCTTTGTGGTTGTGCAGGCGATGGGGCTTTTAGGTATATAGAAAGGTGTAGATGTATATAGGTGTGTGGAATGAGTGGCACATACTGTAATTTTTGTGTGTATGTCCTCTCGTGTGAACTGTGAATGGCAAATATGTACTTGCTCACTGCGCATATACTATGAGCTTGCACAATCGTGCATCTACAGGAGGTACGGTCATGCTTGTGTCAATCTATGTGTAGAGACATTCCTCTTAAATATAAGTAATTAGTTCTTCAACAAGAGAGAATTCCACTCTTGTCCTCTCTTTTCATGTCAAATTTAAAATGAGTCTTGTCTTGCTTTTGAGCTACGTAGATATGTGCAGCGGATTTGAGAACGGTATGGAGAAGAATGTGCGCAGTCTCTAATCCACCACCTGGACACTAGACTCTATCCAAAAGAGAAGAAGAGCCAGCTGTAAAATCAGAGCTCACTAAGTTATTCCACTTCGCATGAGGTGACCTTGGGTGGAGTTATGGGAGTGAGACAACAAGAGTCTCATCCCTTGGAGCTGGTCAGGGAGAAGGCAGGTGAATTCTATCATATAGTGTCTTTCTTTGCAACCTTGTCAAAATCAGTTAGCCATAGGTGTACAGGTGAGTTTCTGGACTCCCAATTCGCACTCATTGGTCTATATGCTCCTACAGCATTTTGAGCATATGAGTTCTGCATAGATGCCAATTGTTCCAGGCACATAACCAGAGAACCTTAATCATGCTGAAAGGGACTTTGAAGCTCAATCAGATCTCCCCTGCTCCCCAACATGGTATCCCACTACAGTGTCTTTACCAAAGGTCATCTGGCCCTAGAGCAGATCACTCCTGGAGTGAGGCTACATAACCCATTGTTGCATAGCACATGTTCCCAGAAAGTTCCTTCTTCTCTAGGGACCATTTATGTTTCTATGGGACTTCCACCTCTTTGTCCTTTGGGCTTCTGATGAGTAAGCAACTTTCTCTCACTTGGAGTCAAGTAACACAAGGGAAAAAAAATTACCTGCTTTGCCCTGAGTTCAAATCCTACCTCCTCATTAACTAGCAATGAAATCTTATGCAAGAATTTTTTTTCCCCTGGGTTGCAGTTTCTTCATAGGAAAAATAAAACTGAGGATAATGTTCCATGTCTCAAAATGTTGATGCACAGGTTTGATGACATGCAGGCTTTGTGGTACAGCACCTCTCGTGGGTCATCTTAAGAGCTTAACTGATTTCGTTTCCCTCTGCAACATAGTGCTTCAGACACTCAAAGGCAATGATCATAACCTCCAAATCTGACTTTCTTTAGTCTAAACAGCCATACTTCTATCATTGGTTCCTGTCATTTTTATTTACAAACCCTTCAGGATCCTGTCTTCCATGTAGATAGGCTTGAGTTTCTGGTGCCATTGGGAAAGTGAGCTGCTGGGTCTGAATACAGGGTTGTCACTGTGCTCTGAGTATGGCAGAGGGACCAGGATGATTACCTCCTGGATAAAGAATGACGCGGCCTTATTAATTCAGTGCCTATCTGCCCCAGCCCTCCACAGACACATCCCACTATTGCTCTGCTGACTCATGGAACAGTTCCATCATTAAGGAAGTTATGATCTCTCCCAGATCTCCCTTGTCCAACATATGTGCAGGTATATTTTGTGGCTAAGGATATTAGTACATGTTTAGTCACAGGAAATAATGCTCATTTTCTTCACCAATGTCCTATGCAATCTGGTCCCAGCTTATTTCTCTTCTCCTATCATTCTCCTTCTCATCATCCATGCTGGGCCCTTTGGTCTGTAACTCCTGCAACTCACCTTGGCCATTCCCAGCTCAGATGCTTGGCCCAAAGTATTTCCTTGGCCAGAAAACTGTGGACTTTCATTTCTCACATCTGCCTTCTTCTCACAATGCAGGTCCTATCCAGAACCCAAACTCTAAACCTCTGAAGAGTTCATTCCTATCTTCCATTGCATTTCATTTCAGAGCACTTACCACAGTGGTGTTATGGATGTACTCGGTTATGGTTAGTCTCCTGAATGAAAATTGTGAGCTCGACAGAGCAAGAAGAGATAGCTTGTCCACCATGTTCACCTCTGAATCTCTAGCACCTAGCACAGTGCCTGGCATATAATAGATATCCAGTAACTAAATTTTGAGTGAAAGAATGTCAACATGAGTGAGTTTATTCCCCTTGCACATGAGCTAAGTGGGTCAAAACATTTTGAAGGAACCGCTATGCTGGATTCTTTTAACGACGCTTGCTCATCTGGCTCTCATGGTACTATGTCACCTACACATTTGCCCACGATGCTCACCGCACCCAAGTTATAGAGGAAAAACACTAATGAGATTAGGGCCCGGGATAAGCATACTACAAGTCACTAAGGCCTTCCAGCCTCCTGGAATGTGCTCCAGGGCTCAAGGAGGACCTCTATGGGATAGACAAGGTGATCTGATGCAAAATCCCCCACTAAGGGAGGAAGAAAACAGGATATCTTCATTATATTGCATTTTGGTTTGGGGGGTCTTTAGTTTAAGAGCTGATAGTGAAGAGTAACAGCAGCAGTAGTACCAAAATTGATAACCAAAATTATGTCCCCTTTTGTCAATTTGGGATCACATTAGAATGAGGAGTAAAAATATTGGCAGTTGCACGCGGCTTAGCCTGGTAATGACCCATGCCTTCTAGGGCCATTGTGAAGGTAAAGTGAGAAGATACACAGGAAGTGCCTGGCTTCGTGCCAGACATGTGTTGCTCACTCAGTAATGCTAGTGATTTATTGTTGCTGTTATTTTTCACTGTTACTATGATTATCGAGTGCCCAGTAGGGGCCAAATGCTTTGCAGAGTATTTTATGTTGGTCATCCCCCTTAATCTTCATGAGGATGGAACCTCTCCTCCTTGCTTTTGCTGTTTCCTTCCACATGGAGGGAGATAAATCAGGGTAACACTTCCGGCCTCTCCCCTCCCACCACCATCTTTACCTCTGTGGAAGCTGAGTTTTCTCCTTGGTGAGTTGGGAGGGAAGAGCTCTGAATGAGTAGCTCAGTCCTTTCGGTTTCTCTCCTTCATGAAAGGAGATGTCCATCAGAGACAGGCTGTTCTCTGCTCCTCAGGCTTTTCCCTCAGGGCAGCTCCCTTTTCTACTGACCTTTAATCACTCTAATTAAGAACCTTCCCTATCTTACCACCATTTGCTCATCTGACTTTATTTTTCTCCAAAGCACTCACTACATAACGTTTTAATTATGTGTTTGTTATTTTTAAAATTCCCTTGTGGGCCTCCACATCAGCATGTTTCCTCCTCCTCCTCCTCCTCTCTCTCATCCTCCTTCTTTTTCACATTATCCTCTATCTCCAGAGCCTAGAACAGAGCCTGAGAAATAGTAGGAGTTTATAAATACTTGATGAATGAACATGGTTCTCATCATTTATAAGTTATCCCCATTTAAGTGCAGAAGCAAACAATGGGAACATGCATTTGAGACTTGAAGACTGACAATCTTATTCACTCACTCATGGAATCCTGCACAGAATGCCACATGGAGCTGAGCAGCCCAACTATCTCGGTGCAGCCTCTGAGCTAACCCAGGGAAGAAGCTGCTGCTATAGCCCAGACTCCTGATACTAGTAGGAAGTGGCCTTTGAAACTTCCCACAAATGGCATATGCACACAAAATTTGATCAAGGACGCATGTGTGTTACAGACACTGCAATGTGCACGTCATTCATGACACAAGTAGTCATACACACACACGCTGACTGATTGACAAAGACACAGCAAATTATACTTAAGTTCAATTGTGTTGGTTGCACTCCTTTGTTTGATACTTTTAAAAAGATGTAATGTGTTTTGTAAAATGTAGACAATGCTTGCTTTCATTTTTCTCATACTGGTTTGATTGCAAATAAGTTTATTCATTCCTGATGTATATAGCACCTAATCCCCTTCCAAGGCACATTGCCCAGGGTTTCAGTTGTGCAGAGGGACCTCTGGAGACCTAGAGCCACTGGACTCAATAGCCCCAGTTCAGCCCACCCTGATCCACATATATTGAATGATCATGTGGCAAAAAAATAAGAAGAAGAAGAATGACTGTGGCTAGATCCACTGATGCAGGGCAACAGTTCCAGGCAGTCTCTCTTTTCACCTTTCAACTTCCAATTAGAGAAGTCCCATTTATTTGAAATTAGAACAGGAGTGAGGCTTTTTATAGCTCAAGGAACAAATTTTATCACTCATTCTGCATCTAGCCTCTGTTTTGTGGAACCCAACATCCCCAAAATAGCAGCAATTATTTACGTCTTGTACTTACTTTTCACATTATAACCAGCTCATCTTTCCAAATCATTAACACTTCCCATCGAGGTGGAATCCATATTATCATTCTCCTTCCTGTGCAGATGAGAGGACTCATGTCTTGCCCAAGCTGCCCGACAGGAAAGTGGCAGAAAGGGCTTCTTCCAAATACAGGTTCTCTGGTGCCAAGCCAGGAGCTCTTTCCCGGGATCCCCTCTCAATTCCCCACCCACCCACTTCTTTCAGTAGTTCCTCATATGTTTCCCTCAGGCAGAAACTTCTGATTAAGGAGCTTCCTTCTGCTACAGCTTCTAAGTTGACTTTCAGGAACGAATCTTTGATGTTCTCAGATGCCACGAGGGCTCCCACCCACCAGTTCCACTGGCAGAGTCAAAGAAACCATTTTGCCGGCTTAACTAGAAACTGTCATCATCACACACAGTGGCTGATTTGCCTCTGGAGACCCCAAACAGCCAGTTTTAGTGGAACATGGGGGCTGTCTTCCTTTCATCTTTTTAATTTTTATAAAGCAAAATGCATTAACAATTTAAAAAAAAACAAAAAAGAAGTGAACCAAACTTGCATCTGCTTTGGAAATACCTCCCAATCCTCTCTGGCTTGTCCCTGTTGTTGACAATTCCTGGCTAGGGCAAAGTCCTGATGTCTTATAAGAGATCACCAATTAAAATGATAACTTGATAAAATCTCAAGGATGAAGTGCTGGAACTAGGTGCATGGGGCTGAAACCATGGAGCACTTGTCCTCTGGAACCTATAATCATGACCAGCAGACATGGCACCTGCATTTGACTTTGGATCTGAAATCCTACACTTCCCTGTCACCCCAGGACATGGCCCAGGAATCTAGTCCTTCTGGTTCCTCCTTCCTTTCCCAGTTATCATCCCTCCACCAACACTTCCTTCTCTTCCCTCTTACTCTCCTGCTTCTCTCCTCCTCTGGTAGCGGTTTGTAAAAATGGCCAGAATTTCTCACTGTACTTTCTCTGTACTTTCCAGTCTTTTGTATGAAAAGGTGGGCCTTGAATCTGGGCTGTGCTATGACTTTCCTTGAGACAGGGCCTGGCAAGACCTTATGCCAGTTCTGAGCCCAGTCCTAAGGAGGCCTCCCGTGCTCTTGTCCACTCTCTTGGAAGTCTGCTGTCAGCTATGTCAACATCCCAGGGTCTCCAGCTGGATATTCAGGAATATACAGCCCTATCATCATCCCTGGCACCCCTGCAGAAACAGGCAGCCCCCAAAAACACAGCTACAAATTGATTGGCAGTTGACTACAGATTTAAGAATGTGCCCAGCCAAGACTAGAAAAAACTATTCAAATGAGCCAAGTCCAATTGTCGACCTGCAGAATTGTGAGCTAGCTGAAGGGTATTACCTTAAGCTACTAAGTTTGAATGTTGTCTCATATGCAGCAATAGTGAAATTGCTATAGCTTCCTTTTTATATGTTTCCAAATTCTCCTCTAGAGCCACTTGTCATTGACACAACTTGGCTTGGCTTTTCAGCTCCAATGATACTCCCAACAACAATGACTGTGACATCCAGGGCAAACTGCTTCTCCTCATGTTCTTTCTCTAGCCACAGTCCAGAGGGAGAGCCGCCATCCTCCTATCAGCCCCATGTCCATCTCAGACCAGAGAAGAGCATATGGCCCAATCTGGACAAAGTCAGAGTATTTTTCTCCCAAACAATGATTATTCCAACTGGGGGAGGGCATGTGGACCAAATCAGGACAGGCAGAGTCTTTCCTGGCACTTTGCAACAGGAGAACGGAAGCCGTGTAAGAGGATCTCTTTCCAAACTGGGTAGGAGACTACTCAGAAGTCAGCCTGAGGCTGCACTGCCCAACTTCTTGATAAACGGAGAACCTAAGAAAAAGACACTGGAGGACAGGGACAGATTGAACAGCAAGACAGTGACTGCAGCTGAGTGTCGAGTCCCAGTATCTGCAACCTGACTTTGCTGTTCACTGAACCAAAGCTATCTTCTGTTGGCCTCAGCTGCTTTGGGTTGAGCCTGTGGGACCTGCCCCAGGTTCTGAGGACAATCTTGTTCCATGATAAACTATCTTCCCCAAGCCCTGCTGCCTGCAAAAAGACCTTGCCTCGTGAGTTGGCTCTGGCCTTGGTCTAGCCCAATGTGAAGGAAGCTGAATTGGCAGAACTTATGATACAGTTCTTTCCATGCCTCTTCTCTTTCCACTCATTCAAAACATGTTGGCTGTTGCTGGTGAGAGCTGGTCAATCACACAGTCTCCACCTTTGGAAAATCCATGGTCACTTCTCTCTGGCCTGGTAAACACTGTGACAAAGGTGCTGTAATAAAGCAGGCAAAGTCTTGGGCTCCCAGTGCACATGGGGAGGGCTTCCTGGTGGAGTCAGGTCATGTGCTGAGTAGTACAGCTCATGGAGCTAGTGGTCACTACCCAAACGGGGGCATAAGGGCCAGGCTAGGTGGAAATGGACGTGGAGAGTTCAGAGAACTGCCTGGTGGTTGAGGTAAGCTCAGAAGGTGGAAGATGAGAAGAAAGAGTAGCTAGAAAAGCAGAGATGGACTCTGGGTTCATGGTAACAAAATTGGGCTCTTTATTTCTCCTGAGAGCACTGTGAGTTGTGTGAAGGTTTCTGTCATGAAAATAGTCCATCAGATATGTGCTTGAGCAAGAGAGGTAATATTCAGACTTGGGAGCTTAAGGTAACCCAGGGAGATGGGTTAGTAATAGAAGAGGTGGACAAAGAAGATCTGAGCCATTCACAGCAGCAACCTGGGGTTTGAGAAAGGAGGGGAAAGGAGGATTAGAGGGTATGAAGGAGGCCAGAAGCAACAGGAACAGGAGATTAATGGGATGTGGAAGAGGAGGGGAGGAAAATCTCTTTCCCACATTACTTTTATTCATGAAAAATCATCCCTCAACAGGAAGCCCAATGTGGAAGCCTCCAGATCCAAGTTCAACAAAGTCCTGGGTCTATGAAATCTTTGGACAAGATTAGTGAGAGAATCTTGGCTTCTCCAGTCCTGGCTGACTTTGTAGCTATGAGCATCAGTGCTTGTCTCCCCAGTCCTTTCAGACTGCCAAAAGCTGAGCCTACGACATCCCTGCAGCCAACAAATCTACATGTTCTTTGAGAGAAAAGCAGCCAAGAGAGCCGGGCCCTCCTGTGCATTTCCCTTCTCTGCAGGACCTTGGCACCCCGTGTCCTGCCTGGCTTGGGCGCCCGCCAATGCCTCCAACAGCTGTTTTTGTAGTTTCTATTGTTGTTGTCGATTCATCTTTTATAGTTGTTCTTGGCAAGAGGGTTGATCTGATACGAACTACTCCAACTTGGGTGAAATTGGGAGTTTAACTTCAATGGCTTCTAATTCAACAACACAGTAGATGTCTTCTTCAGTCCTTTCTGTGGAGGACGTGGGTGAGAACCTCAAATGAGCACCCAATGTGGCCAAAATGTGGGATAGGTGCTTTCTACAAAACAGAAGCGGAAGTCTTTAGTAGTCAAGTGCAGTGGCTCTCAAGAGAGGCTGCCTGGGTCTAAATTCAGAATCTAGTTCTTAAAACCTGGGCAACTTATTTCACTACTGTATATCTCAAGGTCCTCATTTGCAAAATGAAGATTAAAAGATACCTGTTTTCTGGGACTATCATGAGAAATAGACGGCATGATTGTGCCGCACTCTTATCAAGCTCCTAATGATTGATAGTGTGTGATATGTTTTTCAGACCCTTGAGAAATAGTTACCACAGATCCTACCTTTCCAATGGTGAAACTGAGGTTAGGAGAAGAAAGGTAATTGTAGGTGAACACGTGCGTGAGTGTGGGGACGGAGAGTGAGTGACAGGACCAGAGAGAGAATCACATAGGGCTGGACAAGCCAAGGAGCAGGAAGCAAGGCCAGGGGGACAACGCCAGTTAGGTTGTCATCAGAACAAGGATAAGGAACGAGGACCCAGGAAAAGTCATCAGGAAGGAGCACATGAAGAGAGATGCTAGGGAGGCAGAAGCAGGTAGATTTGGTGACAACCTGACTGCTGAATTCCAGACAAATGTCAGAGGTGACAGAGTTCCCATCTAGACACTGGAAAGGAGAAATGTGTTGACAACCAGCCAAGATCTCTGTGTGGAGCAGCATCAATGGAGAGATGGCAGCACAAGAGGCAGGGTAGATGAAAACAGGCGGAACCAGCTGTTCCTCAGAGACCCAGATACAGACAACAGGCCTGGAGAGCAGGCCCAGGTGACAAAGCATGAAGGGAATTTACTAGTGTCCATGGAGGAAAGAGCCCAGGTGGTGAGAGAGACATGTTGACCAGGTGAATGCCTTAAATAAGTGCATTCCATTTTGCAATTTTCTCTAATTCAACCCTAGACCCTGCTTAGTACCTTTGAAAATAGCCAAGTATTTTGAGAAAGGGATAGGATGTAAATGGCTTCTACCTAATTGTTCCTTCCTCCTTTCTTTCCTCCTTCCCTCCCTTCCTTCCTGCCTCCTATCCTCTTTTCCTCCCTCCCTCCCTCCCTCCCACCTTCCCTTCCCTTTCCTTCCTTCCTTCCTTCCTTCCTTCCTTCCTTCCTTCCTTCCTTCCTTCCTTCCTTCCTTCCTTCCTTCCGTTCTTCCATTCTCCTTTCAATCCATTTATTGCCCACTCAGTTCCCATGACATGCCAAGTATTAAAATATGAAAACAAGCCGGGTACAGTGGCACACGCCTGTAATCCCAGCACTATGGGAGGCTGAGACAGGAGAATCGCGAGTTCAAAGCCAGCCTCAGCAACGGCGAGGCACTAAGCACCTCAGTGAGACCCTGTCTCTACATAAAACACAAAATAGGGCTGGGGATGTGGCTCAGTGGTCGAGTGCTCCTGAGTTCAATCCCCAGTACCAAAAAAAAAATTTAAGAAAATGAAAACATAAAGGTAATCTCTGGCTTCCAGAAACTCTCATCCTGACAGGAAGACAATTACATAACTAAACATTTACCTAGAATCCATACTTCTACCACATGGATCCATACCACAGCTTCACACAGACACTTCCTGCTGGAGGGTAAGGACATTGTCCTCAGCCTCACCACACCTTGCTAGCTGACCTTGAGCACATCGCTCCCCCACATATGGATAGGTCACAGGACATCTCTTGTTGCTCAGCTCGTCTTCCACAGCTATAAATGGAGGGATTTGGATTAGATGACCTTGGAGGTCTATTTCCGAAATTGAATCCAAGAATTTCTGTTTGGTAGGCACGCAGTCACAAGACTTGATTCCATTTCCCCCGGTTTCTCTCCCTACACAGAGCATTGCTGATAGGATTACAAAAGGGAGACTTTTCAAGGGAACAGGGCGGTGAATAAATTTCAGCCAGTGGCTGATGTGAGAGCACAGATGCATCGTGTAGTAGACCCGGGGAGAAGCTTTCTGGCAGCCTGAATGGCTTGGGCTTTGTGATTTATTAGAGTGTGAGGGTTGCTGCCTGGCTTCTTGACTTACCTTCTATAGTTCAATAAATCTCCTGGCTCTTTTCTTAAATGACACAGAAAGGGGGGAGCAAGGAGTAAAGGAGGGGAAAAGTTTGAGTGGAGAAGCAAAGCAGGTAATGTGGCCCTTGTCTTTCCCTCTGGGATCTCTGTTCATTCTTCTTCTCCTTTCCTCAGCATCCTGCGTCAGCCTGAACACTCCGTGGGCGTGGCCACAGGGGGATTTCTGGGAGGTCCCTTTGCACTCTGGATTTTTCCCTTGCTGAGCAGAGGCTTTTCCACTGGGTGTGGCCTCCCTGGTCTTTTTTTTTTTTTTTTCTTTCTTTGTCTTTGCCTCTGGTAATATATCCTAGAAATCATCACCAAGACCAATGTCATGAAACTTCCCCTCTGGGCTTTCTTCTAGTTTTACAGTTTTACATTTAAATTTCAACCCATTTGAGTTGTGTTTTATATCTAGTGTGAAGTTAAGTTTCCAAATGCATTATTTGAATGTGGTTGTCCATTTTCCCAGGGCCACTTATTGAAGAGACTGTCCTTCCTCTGTTGTGTCTTCTTGGCACCCTTGTCACAGCTGATTAGCTATGTAGACATGGGTTTATTCTGGGAGAGCTATTCTGTTCCAACACATTATTTTAGCTATGGTATCTTTGTAAAATATTTTGAAATAATGAACCTTAATGCTATCGCTTTGTTTTTCTTTCTCAAGATTGCTTTAGCTAGTCAGTCTTTTGTGTTTCTATATGAATTTCAGGATTCTCTTTGTTTATTTCTGTTAAAAAATGCCATTGGGATTTTGATAGGGATTGCATTGAACCTGTAGATCAAAACATGGGGTTAATATGCAAAACATATAAGGAACTCCTACAAATCCATAGCAAGAAAATCCAAATAATGCTATTAAAAATTAGCAAAGAACTTTAACAGATATTTCTCCAAAGAGGACATATGAATAGCCAACAGGTACATGAAGTCAATATCATGAACTATCATGTGAAAACCACAGTGTTGCCCTGTGCCTGTTAGGATGGCCCTTATGTTAAAAGTAACAAGTGTCATAAACCAGTGTTGCTGTGGCTTTGGAGGAATCAGAGCCCTCACACAGTGTTAGCGAGAATGTCAGATGGTGCAGCCTGTAGGGAAGATGGTATAAAAGATCCTCCAAAAATTAGAAATGGGAAGGAGGGACAGGCAACAGGAAGAACAGTGGAATGAGCTGGACCAAAATTTCATATAAACATACATGAATATACTACAGTGAATCCCAAACACAAGTGTATCCACAAGACACTGACTTAAAAAAAAACTATAAATAAATTACAGAAAGATCAGTAGAGAAGTGAGGGAGAAGAAAAATAAATATTTTATTCTTTATGATGCTAAAAAATTTAGAACTATAACTGTGATTCAGCAATTCCACTTCTGGGCATATATCCAAAAGAATTGAAATCAGGATCTCAAGGAGATATCTGCACTCCCATTCATTACAGCAATATTCATAATAGCCAAGATATAGAAATAGCCTGAATGTCTATCAACAAATAAAGAAAATGTATTCTATACATACATGGAATACTATTCAGCCTTTAAAAAGAAGGAAATTCTCCCGTATATAGTAACGTAGATGAGTCATTTATGCTAAATGATGAAAGCCCATCACAGAGGACAAAATTGCGTTACTTATATGAGCTGTCTAAAAAAAGCCCAACTTAGAACAGTGGAACGGTTGTTCCCAGGACTCAGGAGGGTGTCAGAGTTGCAGAGCAGAGGAGATCAAGTTTCACTTATGCCTGAGAGGTGACGTCTAGAGATATGCTGTGCCATGTGCCTATGGTTAATGGCACTGTGTCACACACTTTAGAGTTTGTTAGTGTGGGAAGATCTCACATCGTGTGTTCTTACACACACACCCTTCTTTTGGAGATGTGAGCAGTACCTAGAACTTCTGCTTAGGCCAACTGGACTCCCAGTGTGTCCCCACCAAGCCTTTAGGTCTTCATTTACTTATTTCACTTCCTGGAATGCACTCTCACGTGAATCCCATCGATGCTTTGAAACGGTCTTTCTGGATTCTGCCGCTCATCTCCATTGCTACAGTCCTCTCACCTGGCATCATTCTTGGGAAGGTGAACTCGGAGGCCATATTTTACCACTTCCTAGTGATACAAACTGTGGAATTACTGTCTCCATGTCTCAGTTTTCTCACCTGAAAAATGGGAGTAATAAAGATACCTGCCTCTTCAGGTGGTTGTCTGATTGAAGAAGATGATCCACATATCTGTTTAGAGCTGAGTCTCCGGCTCAGTCAGTGTTGACCATCTTTGCTTCCTGGGGCCCTTCCTTCTGGCTGGCTCCCATGCTCTTGGCTGACCCCTGCCAGTCCCTCTTCACACTCCAGCCTCCCCACTTCCAGCACTGAGTGGCTTTCCACAGCCTCATGGGGGCTGGAAGATGAATGTGTGTGTCCCAGGTTCTGGTCCAGTCTGCCACTCTGCTCCTCAGCTGAAGGCTTTGACTTCCTCAAAGCTACTCACTTGCATCCCACCATGGATTTCCTGAGCAAGATGGTTCCTCTTCCCGGGGTACCTCCTCAGGAACTCCTCCTCACCCCTCAGATACCTGCAAACAGACCATTCCCTCAGGAAAGCACTGTATTAATTTCTTAGGGCATCTGTATGAAACCACCACAACTGGGCAGATTAACACCATGGAAATTTCTTCTCTCACAGTTCTGGAGACCAGAAACCCCAAATCAAGGTATCAAGAAGTTTGGTTCCCTCTGGAGGCTCTGGAGGAGAATGCATTCCATCTCTCTCTCCTAGCTTTTGGTGTTTACTAATGACCCTTGATGTTCCTTGACTTGTGGCCTCCTAACTCTGTCTCTGCTTCTGTCTTCACATGACTTCATTCTCTGTGTCTTTGGGACTCAAATTTCTCCCGTTTCTCTTAAGAGGTCACCAGTCATTGGGTGTAGGGCAGTCTAAATCCAGGATAATCTCATCTTCAGGTCTTTAACTTAATTTCACATGCAAAGATTGATTTCTAAATAAAGTTATCTTCATGAGTACTGGCCTTAGGACTTTTGGGAGACTCATCTCAATCCACTTAATTGCCCACAAAGTCCCCCACCCACAACCCACATCTGCCCTGTGGTACACATCTCCATATGTGCTCATAAAACTGTAATATTAGCTTCACAGCTTTCATGAAAGTTCTCTCTTTACATTTATTCACGTGATCATGTGATTACCAGTCACACTAGAAGCTGAATTCCATGAGGATAGGAATCATGTCTGCTATGTTCTTGGATCCCCAAAGCCAAGCCTGGTGCCAGGGGTAAAACTGGAGCTCAAATGTAAATAAAGACCAATGAAAATGATTTGAAAAAATCATCTATTGGGATGCAACTCCCAATAGAGTGTTAAATGAAAAAATGCAATCCATAAAATCTATACAGAGAGAAAGAAAAATACACATACCAAAACGTTAACAATGGTTATAGCCAATATCAGAATTAAAGGTCATTTTAATGTTCTTTTCTGTACCTTCTGCATTTTCTGTTTCATACAAGGCATTTGTTTGAAAGGCTATTTAACTTATTTTCTTCTACAAACATATGGTACTGATAACATTTAGGAACTCCGGGGACAATGACTTCAGATATATCACCACATAGCTTTGTGGTACCACAGGGTACCAAGTATGCAAGGAGATAGAACAAATTGCATTTAGATGTTTTTCTAAAGTGTGGGTCCAATGATTCACAACAGACCTTTTATGATTATTAGAAAAATCATGGTTGTTTTTTGCTGATAGATCATAGTTGACCAGAATTAAATTAGTCACAAACGTTTGTTGACGAAGCATCATTATCTATCGTTGGTCCACACGTGTTTCTTCTCTTCGCTTTTATACTAGGGGAACTATCCACAATCTCTACGGGAACACTGACCTTCACTGACACGTGTGCTGCTCCCACATCCCAGCACACAGAGCCTCTGCAATCCAGACCTGCCGGGTGCATCGCTGTTCAACATGCAGGCATATAAACACACTCAGCTTTAGAGCAAGGATCAGGTTGTCCTGAGTGAGCAATCCAGGTATGGAGAGCTCCTGCAGACACCTTCATAATGAGGACCATTGGCCCTGGAAGGACTGTTTCCTCACAGCAGCACCTGGCTTGGGATGGCCCTTAATAATTGCCCGTGAGCCAGCAAATTCATGGAGAGAGCAAGACATTGGCTTTGACAGTGGCACTGTGCTACTTGGCCCTGACCTTTCTTAGCAGGTGGCCTTGGTTGAAAAATGAAATCAGGTACCTCTCAGGTCTGGCAGGATTGCTAATTGGTATAATAGTGGTTCCCAAACTTGGCTAAACATAGTTACCTGGATAATAAAAATCACTTAACATGCCAATTCCTGAGCCCCACGGATGAATGCTGCAATCCTACTCTCTCTCCATGACACGCAGGGCTTGGCAGGCGCTGGGGTGGAAGGAGGCAGGGGCTCAGAGTGCAGAGACTGAGCCCATTTTAGGATCATAATGATTTTCCACAGAGAAATCTTGAAGCTGTGGTCACATGAGCCCTTTTTCCCAGATGTCTCTCTGTAGCACCATGGATCATGGTTCTGTGGGGAAGGGGAAAGGGCCCCTGAGCTGAGAGGGAAGCCGGGAGGACCTTGATAGGCTGCCCAACCAGGAGGCCAGGGAAACGACTGGCAGAGGTGGAGAGGTAGGGCGGACCCTGAATTGATGAAACACTACAGCTCTCCCCAGGGAGAAAAGATAAAAATAAGGGAACTTCAGAAAAGTCAGATGGAACAGTTTGGGCTAACACATACATCGAGGTGGATTCGCCCTGTCTCAGAGCAAATTTACATTCACTGACATTTTTTCATATTTTGTTTCTTTTTTCTTTATGTGAGTAGCATGGCGTGATAAACAAAATCAAGAAAATAAATCTCCAAATGAAATAGAAGGCATGCAGAAGGAGAGTCTGGAATCTTCTTGGCTATTTACCTTATGCGGTATGGAGTCTGTTGGTTGATGGGTGGATTGTGGAATGTTACTATGCTATCGTCCCATATTCAGGGAGAAGAAGGTAGATAGTGAATTTAATCTCTGTAGAAAGAGGTAGATGCCCTCAGGACTGGTTTTGGAGCCAGGCAGAATCTTGGCTCCAATATTTATCTATGACATGTTTTTCTGGCACATTTCTTAAGCTTCCTGAGCCTCAGTTTCCTCTTCAGTACGCAGCTGACATCCCAGATTTGGGAACGTGTCTCCTCTGAGTGGCTCTGGAAGACTTGTAGGGCAGAGACCCCAGCCTGCGATACTGATCATCAACTTGCTTAAGGTAGTTGGCAAAAGAAGCACAACTAGGTGCCTGCAGCGGGGAGGAAGTTGTGGGAAACAACAGCGTCTCTCGCGAGATGGTTCTTTTAACCAATGACAACCTTGCGTCTACATACTAGAGAAAGAAATAGTGGAAATGGAAGAGAGGGAATTTTCCATGGTTGTCGCTGAAAACTACTTGAGACATTAGTGTCCAGGAGGTCCCGAATGGTCACTGGGATGACCAAGTGAGATGCCAGGTGGTGGACAGGGATCTTTTACTGTATTGGACACTTCATGGCTTTGGCCCTTTGTTTGTTCTTAGGAAAGAAGGGCCACTTGGGAACTTTGAGGGCTGCAGTGCATCAGCCAGGCAGCAGGAGCCGCAGCAGCATCCAGCAGAGGGGTGCAGGGGAGGGGGCGTCAGAGGCAGGTCAAAGTGCCTTTGTGCTGCTTGCTTCATGAGTAGGCACCATTTAGCTGTGACACATGCCTAAGACCATGAAGCACAAGAGCCTGGTGGTGTCTTGAGAGTCCCGGAAACTGTTCATGAGACAACACTGGGGTTAGCTGACTCTTTGGCTTGGAAAGAGGACAGGGATGGCCTACTTCCCAGCCTCCTCTGCTACATACTCATGCCATGATAGACAGTGCTGCCACAGGCCCAGAGAAATGGAGCCAAGCTATCATGGACTAAAATCTCTGGAACTGTGAGCCAGAATAAACCTTTCTTCTTTTTAAGTTGATTATCTCAGGTATATTTTTCACAGTGACAGAAGGCTGACAAACACATCTGGCAACAGTGGAATATGGGGCCATGTAACTCTGGCGATGGTCACTGTCCTCTGCATTGTAGGATGCTGAGCAACATCCCAGCCTCTCCCCGCTGGATGCCAGTTTTATCCCCCCAAGTTGTGAAAACCAAAATATCTATAAATAGCTCCAAATGCCTCTGGGGGGAATCATCTCCACTGAAAACCTCTGAGTTAAGGGTTATGTGAATATGCCCAGTCCAGGGCTGGCATGTGACATGGACTCAGCAAACACTAGTCTCCTCCTCCCTCCCTGCCGTTGGCTGCTCTGGTCCGTTGGGTGAGACTGATGCCTTTCCTGCCAGAATGTGTGGATTACAACTCTAGCCAGGAATGCTCTTTCTAAGATGCTGTGGCCCCTTTGTTGTGTGACCTTGGGTAATTGCTCTGGGAACCCAGCCTTCCTAAGAGCAAAGTGAGAATCTCGAACTTGATGGTTTTAAGTGCCATTTCTAGGTTGACATTTTACGGTTCTTAGACCGCATGGGTTAGGGTTGGGAGAAGGAAGATCGTCAGATTCCTGAGGAGGAAAAAATCAAAGGAGCTGGCCTTATGAGATGAAGGAAAGTGTGACCAAGAGGATGTGCTCATTGTTACCAAAGGTGTATAGGCTGAATATGAAGGAAAGTAGACTCTCGGACCTCAGCACAGTGGTTATTTAAGAATGGAATCAAGCCAGGAACTAAAATCAAAGTAGAGATGGAAATGTTTGGCTACGTAAGGGCCAAGAGAAATTCCAGAGGATTGAGCTACTCGGGCAGGCCAGACCCCCATGCTGGGATGTGGCAGACAGAATTCTAAAATGATCCCAGATTTCCAGTCTGTCCTGTACACATACTGTCTCCCATGTGTCCAATCCAACCCTAATTTAGATATCAGTGGGAAGAGATTTTTCAGGTATAACCAAGTTCCCAAATTGGTTGATCCAGGATACAGATTCTGGCCTAATCATAGGAGCCCGCAAGGTCAGAGAAATCTGAGAGGAAGTTGATGGGAGGAAGATGGAGTGTAAGAACCTTCTAGGAGCTCACAGCAGACCCTGGTTGACAGCCCACAAGGAGATGGGGACCTCAGACATACAGCTGCAGGGAGTCAGATTCCTAGTGGCCAATCAGCTTAGAAGGAGATTCCTCCTCAGAGCCTCCCCATGAGAACTCAGCTGGGTTGAGTCACTGATTTCAGCCTTTGAGACCCTAAGCAGAGAACCCGGTCACACCACGGCAGGACCCCAACTACAGATCTGCTAGATAATGAATAGATGTTGTATTAAACTGTTAAGCAATAGAAAACTGATACACTCTCTGGGATTGACCTCTGGTGTGTCCCCTTGAACCACCCACCCCCATCAGCTTGACAGGCAAAGGAGTTGCCCAGCATGTCACTCAGGAGTTAGTCACATTCCCACACTGTGGCTCCAGTAGGTCTCTGGAGCAGAATTTGTGTCTGACAGTGGGTGGCCAGGAGCAGCCAAAAGATTGCAACATCAAGCGCAGGGAGTGGGAGAAGCAAATTCCCTACAGCCTTGACTTCAAGCAAAATAGCAAGAGAGTTCCCGGCCAGTGTCGTGGCCAAATAAACTTGTTGTTTTTCTTTGTCACTGTTTAGCGAAAAGCACAACAGACAAAATGATCCTCAAAACTAGAGCGAGCCAGTAATAGAAGTCGGAGTGTTTCTTAAAGTAAGTTGCTAAACAAGAGCAGTTGCCCTCCTTGCCAAGCAACAGGACACTAAATGTAAGATGCGTGCGTGCGTACGCGTGCGTGCACGTGTAAATGAAATGAGTGCCTTTGTGTAGACGAGCTCTGCTTGCTCTGTGGGTATCAGCATGCAGCACGGATGTGTGGTATACAGGGCACCATGTGGAATATCGGGGGAGCTGGAGGGTGGCACTGGGGAGTCACATGTGTGTGTCCACGTGTGAGTGTGTAAGTGTGTGACAGGTGAGGGAGCAGGATGGTCGTGCTGGGGATAACGTGTGTGTGTGTGTGTGTGCAGGACTGTTGGTGATGGGGGTGGAAGTACAATGCAGATACGTGGCAGAGAGTGGGGCTGGTGGACCCCACTTGATGGTTCTCTCTCTTTCTCTCTCTCTGACACTTTCTCTTTCACACTGATCACTCTCTAAATCGATCTTATTTGTGGAATTGCTTCCTTGTTTCCTGCCTGCACACTGGAACATAAGACCCAAGAGAGCAGGACCCTTATCTATCCTATGCAGATATATTGAGGGACCTTCAATTTTGAGAACAGTTCATGGCATAAGAATAAATGAATGGATGTGGGGGTGAGGTGATGGGGGTGTCTGTGCCTAAGAGTATGTAGAAGATGGTGGTGGGGAATTTGCTACATCAGTGTCAACGAGAATGGGGTTTTGTTTTGATAATGAGGAGCTGAGGTTGGGCAGAGTGACAGGTTTTACATGCAGTCATGAGCTGTGACTGGGGCAGTGGTAGGCCGGGTGCTCTTTTAGTGTTTAGCTGGGGCTTTAACCCCCAGGTCCTTAAACGAGTTTTAGATCTGGTCAATTACACTCTGAAGGTTAAACGTGCCTGTAGTTTCAGTTCCTTGTCTCCCTGACCAGGAGGCTCATCTTCTCTCTAATTATTTCTAAGTAGTCATTCTTTTGCCTGTCTTCCTGGTTTTGCTGATAAGCGATCAAAATGCCTGCTAATCCTCTTGACAAGCTCTAGGATCAGAGCGGTTTCTGGCACCTTCCTCCTTGTTTGAATGACCTCAAAGTGCTACTTCCTAATTTATCTTGAGCTCTATCTGTTTTTGCTTTCTGTAAGAAACACGGTGAGCACTTCTGGATTTTTACATTTAGGATCCATCTTTCTTCCTCTCTTCTGTGCCTCTCATGTAGCTGGAGGGGGGTTAATTAGTTACAAAGAATCATTGCATTTCAAAGCGGTGTAATGCTGAAATAGGATACCTGGATAATTTACAAGTGTATCGTTTTTGTGCAAAATTTTAATTAGATGGTTTAGCTGAAAATTTACTAAGTCCAGACACTGTCCAAGCCACCTTTCTGAGCCTCATTTTTTAAACCTACTATATGAAAGGCATTGAGTATGGACCTAGGACCTGAATATGGGATGGGTGGTGAGAGAGAGAAATACTAAGGAAAAATAAGTCCAAAAATATTCCTGGCCTAGGGGAAAGCAGCAGCTCAAAGACAAAGCTGGACCATCACCCCCAACCTCATCAACAGCCAGGTGAAATGTACAGAACATGAATCATCTGGCTCTCCTCTTCTTCCAATCTTAATTCTATATTACAAGGGTAAAGTTCATTGGCCCACCCTAAATCTTGGCCCCTGCAATGTAGGTGTCATAAAACACAATGAATGCCACTATTCTATGTAACTATTAGGCATCAATAAAACAATTTTTAAAATAGAACACAGTTTTGGGGGGGTCAGTCCTCTACCCAAGATCATTCAACCTCTTGTCTATGTTTATTTAGGTCAAGTCAAACTTCTGCGAGCCACTCAGGGCTCACCATGCTCCAAACTCACTTGGTACACATACTGTCTCTGGTTGGACCTGGTCATCTTCTGTTTACCACACCAGAGAGGCCCACGGAGATGGCAAGGAGACACAGGCTCTGACCTCAGAGCTCACGGTTCAGAGGGAGAGGCAAGGGGTCAGATGAGGATGGCCAAACCTGTGCAGGGTGAAGGGTGGTCAGGAAAGGGTTGAACACAGCTGACCTGGAGCTGAGTCCTGAGGATGTGCACTTTCCCAGGAGGATGATGGTTGTCACGTAGCCATGCCCTCTGGCTTGCACGCTGGAAGGTTCCAACCTTGGGCCTTTGCTGACACGTATGTGTTGCTAGGAATATCTGACTCCTCTTCCCTTGCTCGCTGAGTTGGCTTACCCCTCAGGGGCTGGATCTAATCTCTGCTTTGCCCCAAAGTCTTCCCAGTCCACTGGAACCTTCCCAGCCCACTCCTTCTCTCTCCCTGAGCTCCTGGACTCCGTTCCAGGCTGCAGTTCACAATGTCACCTTTTTGATTACAGTCATTTCTATGTATTAAGGAAGAGCACTCTGAAGAGGGCAGTCTAGCTGTCCTCATGGAAGCCTAACCTGGCAAAGGGAGGCAGTCCAGAGACCTGGAGCAGTGCTATTTGCCAAGTGTGTTATTGAATGCCATCCTCGGGGGTGCTCAGAACGTGGGTGGCTCTTGCGTTTATTAAATGTGGACCTTTCAGAAAGTCCTTTAAGTGTCCTGTGCCTCAGTTTACTCATATGTAGAATGGGAATGTTGAAATAGGTTTGTCGTCAAAATTAAATAAGCCTAAGTGTGAGGCCAGGGGGACGACGCCTGAGACTCGGTAAGCATCACATAAATGTCGCCTGTTGTTATCTTTATGATGCAACCCTCAAGCCTCTGGGCTGTTTTATAGATCAAGAGGCAGAGAGAGGGGGAGGGAGCATTCCAAGGCCACATAGCTAGTGAGAGGCAAAAGTGGAACCAGAACTTAAGCGTCCAGTTGCCAGCCCAGAGCTCTCGGCAGCCTTGCACTGTGCTTGGCCTTCCTGCAGGCCCTAGGCCAGCCCTTAACCTGCAGCTCCATCCCTGCCTGTCAGGTGGGACATGTGGTCCATCAGGACCACTGAACCCAGTCAGAAGGCCTCGGGGGAACTGGACTGGTGTGGAAAGAGGACAGCTGAATTAGTCTGGATCCTAGTGGTCTGAGGTCTCCACCCACAGCACAGCTAATATCCTCCAGAGAGGAGCTGCTCTGGGCTGGCAGGAAGAAAGAATCAAGGTGGTTTTAAATTGATGCTCTTGGATTGGGCTTAAAAGCTCCATCTTCCTCTCTCTCCATTTTATATTACAACCTGTAGGTGACTTGGCTTTTGCCAGCTTAAGAAGCGGCTCCATTTAAAAGCCATTAGTTTTTTAATTGCAGAGAGATTGTGCTCCTGCTGCCTGCCTGCAGGCTCTCACTTAGTACTAGATACCTGGGAGCCAAGGTGCCAGGCAGCCAGCCTTGTCCCAGTGCCCCACAGAGCGGGCTGGCGGCTGCTCTCCCTGCCACTCCTGTGGTCTCTCTCTTCCCTGCAGGTTCTGCCCCCGGCTCACACAGGTGGGCAGCTGGAGAGGCAGAAGCAACCCTTCCTTCCGGGCCCTCCTCCATCACAAACTTGCTGTGTGCTCCTGAGCTGCAATTCCTTTATGACAAGTGAACACCATTTACTGAATACCCGTAATGCACCAGGTTCATCCCAGTTCACCTCAGGAACGAGCAGCGAAGGTTTAATTACCCACTTTGCATTCCAGGAAACAGGCTTAGAGACATAAAGTGACTTGCCCAAGGCCACACAGCTGATGAGTGATAGAAACGGGCTCAAGGCCATGTGGCAAAATGGAAAGACCCAGCAGTACTATGGTATCAATCCAGGTGCTGCCAGTACCTGAGGTGTCTTTGAGAAGTCCCTTCTGCCAAGTGGCAGCACCTTGTAGATAAAAAAGGACTTCATATTTAATGTCTTACATGGGCCATAGGATGACCATCAAATATGCCTGCATGTCTGACCGGCCACCAGAGGGCCTGATGAAAACACAGACTCCCAAGCCTTAAGCC
Organism: Xerus rutilus; assembly: GCA_028644305.1. Taxonomy (NCBI): domain Eukaryota; kingdom Metazoa; phylum Chordata; class Mammalia; order Rodentia; family Sciuridae; genus Xerus; species Xerus rutilus. Next base: position 11,538,569 of record CM053403.1, on the reverse strand, counting down.
AAGCTTAGGGAATGGCCCATCTCTGCAGGCGGGACCCCAAAGCTATAATTGAGGGAGCTCACGTCTGACACACAGAAGGGTGTGCAAGCTACTGCTGGTTTGCTGATTCCCACATTGTGAGACAAGGCCTCTGTGAGTCAAGGGCAGCAGGTTAGAGCAGCAATAAATGGATCCCAAATGGTGCCTGCATTACCATAACGGAGTAATCACGTCTGCTGTCCTCCACGGGATGCTCTCCAGATCCCAGGCTGGCTTGATCCATGGTGCCTCCATGGCAACGGTGCTGAGATACACCCTGGTGGGAAAGGCAGCCCCAGGAAAGGAACACTCCCTCCAGGAAGAGACACACACGACTTCCGCTTCCACCTCTGTATTCAATAGAAGCCCTCCTGCCCTAAAGAGAGCAGAGAACAGCTATCACCCCCGTGTGCTGCAGAGTGGAGATGAACTAGGAGTTGGTAAGCCTTAGAAGTGTCTGGTCCAATGACCTAACGTAACCACTTGGATAAAACTTTTCTCTTCAGCTGGTTGAACAGGTGGAGGATGAGAAGAAAGGCCAAAGGCCCAGGAATGATTCCTCAGCGTGGGGATGGCCACTCATTCGTTGGTTCGTTCATTCCAAACCTGCTCTCTAAGCCGGTGCAGTGTGTTTGTTAGTGTCTCAAGAAACCAAGGTGACCGTAGCACAGGCCACTCAGCTGCACTGGATCTAGTGGGGAAGGCAGACGTGGATACAGGGAACGCAAAGAAACATCCAAAACGCCAGCCGGAGATAAGAGCAGCAGGCTTTCCAGATGGAGAACGGCCTGCCCGAAGTCACGGACACAGGAAGCAACCTGGGACTCCCACGTGGCTGTGAGAATTCGTGTGGCCAGCACTGGGGGAAGAGAAGGAAAGGTGGAAGGACAGGGCTGGGAGGGCAGTGAGGATGCTCAGGAAAGCAGGCGGAGGACCTCAGAGCTGCTGTTCTCATCAGAGCATGGCTTTCTGGATGTGCCGGTCGGTGGAAAATACTTCAGTCTTTTTTTAATTGGTGCACATTAATTACGCAGAACAGTGTGTTTAATTGTGGCATACTCATGCATGCACAGAACATAATTTGATCAATTTCACTCTCCAAAAGTTCCCCTCAGCCTCCCCTCCTCGCTGCTCCCACCTCATCCTCCGCCCTGACGGTCTCCCTTCTACTTTCCTAACACCCCACCCCCTTCTTTCCTCTAGCTTCCACGTGTGAGAGAGCACATACAACACTTGTCTTTCCGAGACTGGCTCACTTTGCATAACACAATGCTCACCAGTTCCATCTATTTTCCTGCAAATGACAGTTTTGTTCCTCTTTTTGGCTGAATCAAACTCCATCGTGTATGTATACCACATTTTCTTTATCCATTCATCTGCTGATGGACACCTGGGCTGGTCCTATTGTGAATTGTGCTGTGAAAGACAGAGGTATGTGCATGTACCTCTAAAGTGTGCTGACTTTGGTTCTTTTGGATCAGTGGTAGGGATCACGTGGTAGCTCTATTTTTAGTTTTTTGAGCAACCTCCATAGTGATTTCCAGAGTGGCTGTACATTTCCACCAAGAGTGTCCTTTCTCACATCTTCACCAACATTTATTGTTACCTGTATTCTTGATGATCGCTGCTCTGGCTGGGGTGAAATGGAATCTCAGTGCAGTTTTAATTTGCATTTCCCTGATGGCTAAAGATGTTGAGTGTTTTTTTTTTTTTTTTCCATATAATTGTTCGTCATTTGTACTTCTTCTAAGAAGGTCACAGCATATTGATAAAGGGAACATGAAGATAATAATGATTGCAAATGTACACGCCACAAATGCTGGTGCACCCAATTTCATAAAATAAACAATGCTTGACATAAAGGGACAATAACAGTGATTGACTTCCATGCGTCATTCTTATCAATAGATAGGTCATTCAGACAAAAAATAAAATCAGTGAAGCTACTACAGTTAAACTATACTTTAGATCAAATGGACTTAGACATCTACAGAATGTTTCATCCAACAAGAGCTGAATACACTTTGTTTTCAGCTGCTCGTGGAACATTTCTCCAAAACAGATCATTGTTTGTTTAGGCCACAAAGCAAGTCTTAACAAATTTTAAAAAACTGAAATGATTCCTTGCATTTTATCAGACCATGATGTAATAAAATTAAAGATCAGCAGCAAGAAACACTTCAGAAACCATACAAACCCAAAGAGATTGAACAGTGCACTTCTGGATGACAAATGTGTCATTGTAGAAATCTGAGAATCAAATGAGAAGAGAAACTCAACAGCTGGGCATGGTGGTGCATGCCTGCAATCCCAATGACCCTGAGGAAGAAGGATCTTACGTTCAAGGCCAGCTTCCACAACTTAACAGGACCCTGTCTCTAAATAAATAAATAAATAAATAAATGGGATTGGGAATGTAGCTTCAGTGATAAAGTGCCCTTAGGTGCTATCCCTGGTATAAAATATAAATAACTAAATATTAGTCCATTTTATCTAACCTGGACTTCATTAAACTTTAAAAACAAAATTTACCAGATTCTGTGGCCTACAACAAAAGCAGTTCTAAGCAAGAAATGTATAGCCATGAGGGCCTACATTAAAAACAAAAATCAGAAGATGCAACATTTTGGTTTGGGACAGACTTGGGTTAGACTCTCGAGTGACTAACCCAAAGTACAAAATGCCCAGCTCCCATAGGTTTCCATTACCCCCTGCACAATGCCCTATTCCAGACCTTTGGGGCCTGTTGAAATTCCAGCTGACAGGAAGAGCTGCCATTGACTCTTATTTACAGCTGGTGATCAAGGTTTGCTTTCCCAGATGTTATATTTCAGAACTGGCAGCACCGATGTGCAAAGTACACTTGCTTCTGGGCTTATTAGAAGAAGATTCAGGAGACAACTTGGCTGCCTGTTAGAAGGTTTTAATCAGCCTGGCCTTTGAAAAAGATGGATTACAAGAGCACTGTGTGATCATCACCATGAGGGAGACCTTCAAAGTCAGTTTTCTGCAAGAAGTGACTGAAAAACAGATTGACAAACCAACCGAATTCTAACAGGACAAGATCATTTAAACACGGCAGCTGTTGACAGAGATTGGCAGAGAGCAAATCTTGTATCTATTTTTTAAAATGACATTGTATCAAAGGCACAGTATACAGGCCCAGGATTCCTGACTTTTTCACCAGGAAAACACAGGTATGGAGTCAAACAGACCGGTGTTTGTATTCCTACTTTCTCCCATACTAACTAGGGCTTATTCAGCTAATTTCCTCATCTGGAATCTCTAATTCACCAGGTCCCTAATTCACAGAGTATATATGAACACTGAACAAGGTAAGTTTCTAGTGCTGTACCTTAGACATACTAAATCCTTGATAAGTATTAACTCTTCTTGACCAAATTGTTAGTTACTAAAATGGAATTATGACCTTTGGAGTCAGACTGCCAGGGCTTGAATCTTTTCTCTGCTATGACTAGCTATGTGGCTTTATCCATAAATTAAAACCTGTCTCATGGGACTGTGGAAAGTCTGAGTTCACAAATGTAAAATGCACAGAATAAAACCCAAGACTCAGCACACTTTACCTGTTACTATTACTAAGCTGCCTTTGTGGTCTTTTCTCCCAGGAATTTCATAGATTGGAAAATGTGATCTGCCTAAGCACGTAAGGAATGCTTAATTTCTTCCCTTCCTTCTTTAGCCCTTTCATTAAGATGGATCATAAACATTCATGGCTGAAAATTAGGATCTGTGGTTAGCAGAGAGGGACTCGGCAGTGTTATTAGACTAATTCTGTTTAAAAAGCAAAGAAAGACCTTTGGCATTTCTGTTAACCAAAGACAAATTATTTTTCTGATTGCCTTTAAAAAAAAATTTGAAACAACCCTAAACTTACAAATTCAATTGCAAACACAATACAAAAACTTTTTCTCCTAAGCCATTTGAGAGTGACTAGCCAGCCCGATGTCTTGTCATCACTGACTACTTTAGTATTTCCTACAGTGACAATCTCCCCCAAAGCCATGGCACACCCCATGAATCAAAAGTCAGAATCGACACATCCTCTCTATTGACTCCACAGACCCATTCAGTTTTCTCCAAGGGCCCCGATAATTTCCCTTATAGCTCCTGGACTCACTTAAAAATTATGCATTCCATCTAGTTTCGCATGATTTTTGTCTCCATTAGTCTAGAACATTCCTTGGTCCTTCTCTGACTTTCATGATGTTTGTTAGCCCTTTTGAAGATCCTTTCTTTTTTTAGAGTGTCTCTCAGTTCAGTTTTGTCTTTCACTGCTTTATGATTAGATTCACATTATACATTCTTGGCAGAAAGTTGGTAAGAAGTGGTTCTGTGTTTCTGTCACTGCAACCTATCGGGCAGTGGAGGATTCCACGTGTTTACTTGGATTTCTTGGTGGAGGTGGCGTGTGCCAGACGCTTCTCTACTCTCAAGTCACACCCCATCCTTTTGCAACTAATACATCTTTTTTTTTTTTGGTACCAGGGATTGAACTCAAGGGTGTTTAACCACTGAGCCACATCCCCAGGCCATATATATATAGATAGATAGATATAGATATATATATATACATATATAATTTAGAGACAGAGTCTCACTGAGTTGCTTAAGGCTTTGCTAAATTGCTGAGGCTGGCTTTGAACTTGCAATCCTCCTGCCTCAGCCTCCCAAGCCATTGGGATTACAGGTGTGTACCACCATGCCCAGCAAACTAATAAGTCTTTTATGGTGGAGTTCTTTGACCCTAGGTAAATACACCATTGTCATGGAACTGTGAAGTTATCTAATCAGTGTGGCTTTGTATTTTCATATTTTATCCAGTGCACTAGAATCTATTGCTGTAGTTTCTCATTTGGATACTCAGGTTGCTGCCCATCTGACTTGCAGGGTTCCATTTGAGCAGGTTTTGGTGCCCCTTTCACCTGCCCCATTATTTCTGTCTGTCACATGATGCTCCTGGTTTACCTCATACTTCCCCACCCCCCTGGAGCCGGCCATTTCCCAGGGAGCCTCCTTCAGTGGAGCATGTGCTTGAGAAACCAGGACGTGAGCACCAGGGGTGCTGGTTTAGCGATGTTACGACTCCCAGATCTCCTCAGGGGACAGCAGCAGTGTCTGTCTATCCACACATCAACATCCACAGCTGTATTAAAAACCACAATTTCACTCCACCCGTAACCTGACACTGAGATTTTCATTCTAATTTCCTGCCTTTCCATATTTCTATCTCCCTTCTCCAGCTGGCTCCTGCGGCCCCTACTTTACTCATTAATTTGATCAATCCCCCTATATATAATCAACCTCTGCTTCCACTGATAACCATTTCCCTTGACCAGACTTCACCCTCACTTGAATGCCAGCACCCTGTGTGGGGCCACTAGACTGTGTGGACAACCCCCTTTGCCCTGCTGGGTCTCAGACACTGCTGCACTGGGCTGTCCCCACACATAGATACCATCTGGAAGATTCTGCCAGATTTGGCACCCTCCTTCAAGCCACCCCTTCTCGTGTTTTTGTGCTCTGACCCCCCACTATAAGCTGGCTCCCTCACCCAGGCTGCCCTCTGCCCTCCCTGACCTTGATACCTTCCACAGACTGCCCTTATGCAGACCTGCTCAAGCTCTGCCTTCTGATACTGGCAACCCAGTCCATTACCTCCTGCACAAACCCCTTTGTCTCCTCACTTGGGCCCTGATAGCTGTTATTCTTTTCAGGGGTCCTTAGTACTCCACCTGGGCTAACTTTCTCCTGACGTGGACAACTTCCCCACATTCTTGGTGCTCTGACATTTCACCTTAAGCTGCCCCTCTATATAGATGCTGTCCTTACCCTGGACAGGTGCAGGTTACCCTGCTCAAAGCAGCCTGCCCGAGGTGGCCCTACCCCCCGCGTGTGCTTTACCCTGGGTTCTGAGTCAGCCCAGCTCCCTATCCCAGAGGTTCAGATGCCTACCCTTTCTGTTCCATCTAGTAGACTTAGGACTGAATTATTCAGAACAAACAAAAACAAACAAAAGAAGGAAGAGGAAGAAAGATGGGAAGAATAGAAAAACATTCATCTTTGCTAATCAAACAGCATTTTCATAAACATTTGCATGGGTTAACAAAAAAAAAAGCCAGATCCTCTAACATATAGACTTAAAAATTGAATAATTTCAAAAACATGTTCATCCAGGTGATGTTTTTAAATATGCAAAATTGACCTAAGCCTATGGCTTCCTCTTTGAAACAGTATGATAGTCCTGTCCAAGCCAATGTTGCAGAGGTATTTGAAGGATCAGAAAGGATATCAGATGTAAAGCCACTATTTAATGTGCTACCTAAGGAGAAAGAGTGAAATGCCCAGGGTAACTCCTCCATTTCCCCCACCCAGGAGCCACCTATTCCAGTAGCTGCCATTATTGGTCTCTAGGAAAAGGAGCAGAAGGCTCCAACCTCTTCCTCTTGTTCTTAGCTTTGATCCTCAAAGAGGTAGTTGGGTCAAGGTCACAGCATTCCATGACTCCAGTGGGTAGAGCTTTCAAAGGTTAAAGGCACAGTACACATGTCCTTCTCTTCCTCCGGGGGGTTAGCGATGGCACATCCTCGCCTCTGTCTTTCCTTCTCAGTTGCTGTCTTTTCTCCCACGGGACAGCCTGACCCATGGAGTTTCCAAAGACTGAGCAGCATCTGGGGGTGGCCTGAGCAGGTTTGGCTCTCAGCCATGGGGCAAACATTGAGAACAGGACAAGATAGCCATGGTAAGCCATCAGCTTGATGGTCTGAAGGCCATAGTTAATGCTAACACATGTGGTAAAAATGGCTTTCTACATGTGTTTGCAGGTTGCTCATTACTATGGGAGGCTTATTTGGAATTATAATGTAAATTCCCTGCCTCGTTCTTTCTTTGTGTGTACGGTCCTTCTAAAGGCTAGAGTGGCTGGGCCAAACTAGGTCTGGATATTCTTGGTCTCCCTTTATTTACTCGATAATTATTTATCAAGTCTCCCTGTGCTGGGCACTTTTCAAAGATGCTGTTACACAGTGGTGAGCATGTGAGATGGTTCACCTCCTTTGAAACTGAAGGTCAAATGAAGAAGGTAGACTTTAGACAAGAAAAACTTCTGTATAATGACGAACTGCCTCACTTAAAGATATGGCATTGGAACAAAGCAGAAATTAATCAGGTAGAGTTCAAAGAACACATATCAGACTGAAACAGCGGCATGTGTAAAGTCCCCAGGACAAGAAACAATTTGAGAAGTTCAAGGGACTTAAAGGAGGGGATGGGGTTTGGAGAGCAGTGCTCAAGGGGAGAAGCATCAAACAAGACTGCAGAGACGGGCAGCTGCCGGATCAGGCTGGTCTTAGACTGGCAAGAATTTGGGGCTCTATCCTAAGTGCATGCATGTCATTGAAACACCTTACGCAGAGGAGTAGCATAATTTATTTCATTCTTGCTACTTTGTGGAAAATGAGTTGAAAAAGAGCAAGATTAAAAGGTAATAGGCCATTAAGGAGCTCTCGCAATCATCTAGGTGTGAAATGACGGCAGCTCGTATGGAGAGTGCTGCAGAAATGCTCTCATCCCTCTTCTCCAGCAGTCCCAAGCCAGGCTGACGTGCTACAGCACAAAGGATTCAAAGATGTGGCTTTGGGCTCCTCAGATCCATCTACAAACTCATGGGCAAAGCAGCCAGAGTGAAATATAATTTCCCTCATCTAAGAATCAAATTCATTATAGTGCATGATCATTGGGGTTGCTCTCGGGTTTATCTTTCTACATATTACAGCTGCAACTGGGGTGCCTGGCCACTAAAATGCACCTGTGGTATGAATACCTCTTGGTATTCATGCTTTCACATCATCCTGCCTACTGAGTAAGAGCTGGGCTTAGTATTTCTCGCCTAACGAACAGAATACAGGAGATAGATTGGGTGTCACTTAAGATATTGGATCCCATAAAGACTGTGGCTTGCTCATTCTGAGGGAGGCCAGCTGCCTTGCCCTGAGCTGATCTAGGAAAAGACCATGTGGAACATAATTCCTCTCCATCCAGTAGCCTAGAGGGACCCAACACCCACCAACAGCTCAGAAATAGAACTTCCCCAGTCAAGTCGTGCTATAACTGCTACTCTGGCTAATGCTCTGATTTCAGCCTTGAAAGAGACCCTGAGCAGCAGGCACCCAGCCGAGCCATGCCCGGGGTCTTACCCAAAGGATATGTGAAATAATAAAGCTCTGTTGCTTGAAGCTGCTAAGCTTGAAGGCAATTTGTTGTGCAGTATGAATACCAAATACAGCTGCGTTCTGGGCTGTCTTGTGTATTTATGCACCGCCTCTACAAACAGTCTTGTTGTTTGTGCCCCCATCTTCCAGAGCTGTGCGAGGGGGTCCATTCCTAGAAGGACAGGCATTGCTGCATGAAGGTAAAACATTGCTGACACTTCCATTACAGATCTGTAGTAACTTGAGCATTGGAGAGCCTCATGTTTAACTATCTCGGAGTTAAGTAAGCGGAGGATCAGAGATCTCTCATCTTCCAGCACTTTGGTTTTAGTTAGGGATAATGTCTTTGACCCTCTAACTTCCAGGTTAATTTAGCACTTCCGTGTTTTAGCTTTTTGAATATTGAGCCAGAATCTTTGGTCAAAATCTTCTAGATCTTTAGAGTTTTGGACACTGTATTAGTTTCTTGTAGCTTCTGTAACAAATAGACACACTTCGTAATTTAAAATGACACAAGCATACTATGGTACAGTTCTGGAGATCAGAAGTCTGAAATGAGTCTCATTGGGCTAAAATCAGAGTGCTGACTGGATGGAATTCCTCTCTGCAGTCTCTAGGAGAGAAGCAACTTCCGGCTTTTTAAAAGCCACCTGTATTTCTTGGTCTTGATCCTTTCCTCCATCATCAGAGCCAGCAATAGCCAGTGGACTCTTTCCTGCTGTGCCCTCTCTTCTGACCCTCTCTTCACCCTGTAGGAACTCTAGTGATGACACTGGACCCGCCTGGATAATGCAGGATAATTGGCTCAGGTCAAGGCTGCCTAACCAGTAACCTTAACTCTATTTACATTCTTAATTCTACCTTGCCATGTAAGGAAACCTATTAACAGCTTCATGGCTTTAGGAAGTGGACATCTTTGGCAGAAGGAAAAAATTGCTCTACATACCAAAGACGTCTTTCTTTACCTCCCTTAGCACCTGTTGAACTGTTAGAGCAATATCATTTACCAAATATCTATGTTCTTCCCTCTCTTCCCTTAAACTAACATCTTCCACGTGCCTCTGTGTGGACAGGCCCCTGACTGAGCATATGCCAGGCTTTCTAACCTCAGGTACTGGGTCAGTAGGTGTTGACTGATGCAATGGAATTTTTGTGAAGACTGAGATCAATACTTGGAAATCTAAATGCCTGTTAGCATATGCACACTCCCAGCTCTTTCTATTCAGGCAGTGGATGGTGCCTGGTATGGGGGAGGCTACATGCTCTGCCATCCCCAGGAGGCAGCTCGCCTCCATTTTCTGCAGGGTCCTTGTTAGTGGCTAAAGCTCACTGGGCCTGCGAGATGAAAGATAAGCTGGGAAAGGTAGAACAAAAATGTCTTGGTTCAGGTGCATAATTCATGAAGCCTGAATATTAATGATCCTGTCTTCCAAAGTCAGGCAAATGAAATATGCAGAGGAAGATAAACTTGGAAGCCCAGAAACTTCAGGTATTTTAGACTTAGTTCCCCTGAGGGCATAGCTATAAAAGTGTAGCCAGACTTGTATAGCAAATTAGAGCTTGCTAGTTTTCACATCTGTTAACTTACATTGTGCTCATAATAACCCCATGAAGTGGGTAGACAAGGAAGAGGCCCCTACTTTATGAATGAGGAAAGTGAGGCTCCACCAAAGTCAGAGAGCTTTCCAGGGGCAGAGCTGGAACTAGGATTCAGGGGGCCTGATTTCAAGTTCCACAGTCACTCCATGCCCTCACTCTACTATGTTAGTTTCCACATGATGTAATTAAGACGGCACACACACATGCCTCTTAATGTTATATGAGGTAAAAGCAATGCATACAAGCCACTGTGCTAAGAGCATTTTATAACCTCTTCATCTTGAAGCATCCCTGTGTCTATAAGATGGGATATGTGTAGGGTTATCCCCCGTTTCTTGGGTGTTAAGGCAGCAGAGTGCCTTTTCCTTAAGATGGCCTTCCAGGAAAAATAACCTTTGTTTACTTATTCATTTATTTAGTCAATCAACAAAATTTTATTGAGCACCTACTAGTTGCCACATTCCTGTTTGGAACCCTGGGGTTATAAGAGTGAACAGAAGACATTTCTTTACCTTTAGAGCAAGGTTAGCAACAAGCAAGTAAGAAAAGTGTTAATAAGATGGACAAGAGTGAGGCAGGGTAAGGGTCACACAGACTACCCAGAGAGTCCAGAAACTTCCTTCAGAGGTGGTGATGTCCAGTCTATGTACAGTGAGGGAATAAAACACGAGGGGGTTACCATATGCGAGCCATAGTGGGGACGAGTGGCCCAGACATGGAAACCATGGAAAATATCAAGTTCTCAGTTTTGTTTAGCAACTCAAAATGTTGGCTTGCCTTTGGGGAATTTTCAGTGAAGGCTTGATTTCAGCGCGCTGTGTGCATCCACCTTCCACCCCCTTCTCACCCCTGACAACATCCCCTTCCCAAGTTCCTATAAGGGACAGAACTGCACACTGCCCCCGGCACTGACTTCCTCCAGGAAGCTGGTTATCTGGGCTCTTTATCAAACCCACATCTTATCTCTGCTTGAGTTCACCTGAAAATTCCCCCCACATCCTTATCACAGCAGCCCTGCACTCTAGCCATCTGCTGATGTAACTCAACAAATATTCATTGAGCATCCGCTATGTGCTGGCAGAGTTCCAAGCACTGGATAGACAGCTCTTCATCCCTCTCCTATTTGTGATCAGCTTCTGGAGGACAGAGACTGTGGCTTCGCATGGGTGTAACCCCAACACGTAAGATGTCCTTGATCCCAAGCTCTTAAAGATGAGCTTAAGAGGTCGGGGAATGAATCAAGCTGAGACGTAATGCCTCACTTACTCTTCATCCTCTCAGACCTTTTCATAAAATAAAAAATCCCTTATATTTTACCTTCCTGATGTCCAGAAGATGGTTTTGTGTGGATTATCTCATTAAACTTCACAATGTTCAGCAATTGGACTTTTAGAAAATTATTCCAAGTACATAAAAATAATAGAGGTAAATATTTTCATGTAAAGATACTCCTTTCAGTAATATTATTGTTATTGGTCACAGGATTGAACCCAGGGCATATTACCATTGAGCTATATCCCCAGTCCTTTTTATTTTTATTTTAACACAGGGTCTTACTAAGTTGCTGAGGGTCTCGCAAAGTTTCCCAAGCTGGACTTGAAGTGCTCCTCCTGCCTCAGCTTCCCAAGTTTCTGGGATCATAGGCATGCACCACCAAGTCCAGCTTTCAGTATTATTCTTATTGGTCAATTGAACACAATCTGATGTCCAGAAAAACAAATTTATACTTATATAACTATGCTTCCTTCTGTACAACTACAATTTCTTTCTTCTTCCTCCTTCTTCCTCCTTGTGTTAGTCAGTTTTCAATTACTGTGACAAAGTACCTAAGCTAATCAACTTATAAAGAGGAAAAGTTTATTCTGGCTCATGGTTTCAGAGGTTTCCACTCATGGTCACTTGGCCTTGCTGCTTTGAGCCTGTGGAAGCACAGTACATCATAGTGGAGTATATTGTGGAAGAGGCCTGTTTACCTCATGGTGCCCAGGAAGCAAAGAGAAAGAAAGAGAGGACAAAGCAGGATTCCCATATCCCCTCAATTAAACACCCCAGGTGGCCTAACTTCATCCCCTTGGTCTCTATCTCTTAAAGTTTCCTTCACTTCCTAATAGTACCAGAGGCTGGTGACCAAGCCTCAAATACAGAGACCTATGGGAGACACTTATCTAAACCATATTGTTCCTCCTCTTTCTCCTCATTCTCCTTCCACTCTATTTTCATCTTCCAAAGAAAACTACATTATCTGGGACTCCAAGGAGAGCCTACCATTTTGAAAGATGGTTAACTACAGGGTAGAAAGAAAAAAATTGTGTCTAGCCTATACAAAGCTAGAAAGTCAGTAGTTTACTGAAATATGCATGTTTTCTTTGAAACTTTATGTGCTGAAACAATTTGAGATGGGTTAAGATTTGCCTAGGTTTATGCCAATCACCTGGGACAGAGTCTACACAGCTAGAGTCATTTTACACTGAATTATGTAGTTGTTCAGCAGATAAATTATGATTTTAATCTGCTTGATAGCTGATTCGTGTTCATAACTTCTTGTGGGCTACTTTTCCTATCCACTCATTCCAAAGTTTCTAGATGGAGAAACTTCTTTGAAGACCCCCAGGGGATGGGAATTTGAAATTCTCCTATACACTGAAGGGTTAATTTCTAAAAGGTCTGGCTTTACTGGAAGATCCTATGCTCAACACCCCCTTGCCTTGGGTGGATTCTGGACTTTGTTATCAGTCTCTGAGCCTGTAAGACTACAAAAACTTACACATAAATTTCACAAAAATCAGAAAGTACCCTTTGGGCACAAGGAGACTTTCTAATACTTGTACCTCTAGGTCCTTGTTATAAGGATTTTCTTGCCAGCTCAAAGAAAGATGCAAAATGATATAAAGCATTTAATTCAGCATTGACCATTGTTTCCAGTTGGAGAGTTGGGCAGGGAGAGGTGCTGGGAGGAGGCCCCTGGTTTATTATGTTTTGCAGAAGCAGTAATTCTTCATTTAGTAAAGAAAAGAATTTGACCACAAGCCTGAATTTTCTTTCCTCTATGGACCCTTGGCCATCCTACTTACGTAGCTTCTGAGTCATGTACAGATAGCCATGCAAGATGGCAGTGATGGTTCCATGTTATTCCAATCTAGTTGAAGAGATGGTTACCATGTTTAGTACCAAGAACCCGAATGATTTTCTACATGACTTAACTCCAGCACTCAACTTTGTTCCTGCTTATTCCAAAGCAGAGAGAGAAGTGAGCCCCACAGCCCGTATGCATCAGAGAGCAGGCTCAAGGGAGGAGCAAGATTTGCTTCTTGAAGAATTGTTTTGCCCCATAAGTAAAAATGATTAACCAGTTTATCTTCCTGCTCTGTTCACCTCTAACCACTTCCTTCCCTCCCTAGTCAACTTGGGCAGACTTGCTTCCAGGATCCAAGAAAGAAGCAAATCAAGAATAATGGACTGTCACACATTTATATAAAATCTCTGTTTACTTTTCCTCTTCAGTGAAATATTCAAATGTTTTTCAATGCCTAATATAAGAACGACAACAGGTAAACCTCTCTGTTCATCTGAAGAAGATGGCCAATTTCTCGGTATCTTCTGAAAGTTTACCACGGGAAAAACAAAACTAAAGGAAAATGAATGTGGTGGCATATTTATTTTTATAGGATGGAACTAGAATTTCATAGAGACCTGAAAAAGCGTCCTTCAAATGCACATGTTGACTTACTCACTTACCTGCTTGCGCATCTATCCATTTACCTATAAGTCCAGCAATCCAATCCTTCACTTATCCACCACCCACAGAATTATCCTTCCCTCTACCTATTTATCTGCTCATCTCTCAGTCCATTCACCAAACCACAATTCTATCTATTGATATATTTTCATCTACCTACCTATCTGCCCATCTACGTACTGATGAATTCATTTCTGTTTTTAATTTGTATCCACTCATTTGTCCATGCATTTACCAATCCATTTCTTGGTCTGTCTATCAATCTGGTCAAAAAATACTTCTTTGGCACCCAATACATTTGGGATATTGAGTTGGTCTGTATGTGAACACAGACAGGTACCCCTACAATTTAAGGCAAAAGGTAGTAAGTGGTTTGACATGAATAAAGTAACTGAGGGAACTTGAGGCTGGAGCAGTTTGTGTTTCATGGAGAAGAGACAGAGGAAGAGAATGGAGAGAAAGGCATTTGACTTGACATTTTACATGCGAATTTTAACAGATGGAAACAGGAGGGTATATTGTGAGTATCTGGAGGACATCAGGTATTGGGAGTTCTTCCTTCAGTTCCCAAAGGGATCCTACATTCTTCCAAGCTACAGCCAGAGGTTCCCTTTTAGCATAAGCCAGTTTGAGCTGCCTTTCCATCACTTAGACGAACAGCCAATGACTCTCAACAAAACCGATTCCCCACCTGATGAGTGGTAGTATCACCGAAAGGGCAGGTGCTTGAATGCTAAATCACACAGAGCTTTGTTGAAGCTAATAATAATTGGCTCATAGGCTCATCAGATATCATTTTGAAGTATTTGCATTTAGAAGGTGCTCATTAAGTGGCTCTTAGAATTACTATGCTTTACTTTTTTTGTAAGATATTCAGTAAGTTCATGCAGCATTTGAATAAACACTCATGCAGGCTTTGAATAAGTCAAAATTGCCTCTGATTCCATCTGTGTATCACTAGCCCTAACCATTAGTGTGCCAATTTATTACCTTACTAACTCATTCAATTTGCCTATAATTAATGCCTAATATTTTATGAGAGTTATTGTGTTGTGCTTTTTACATATGACATCCTTTAATCTCAACCCTATCAGCAAAGTATTGTTATTCTATTCTAAAGATTAAAAAACTGAGTCTCAAGAAGATACCTACAGTCAAATGATTAGTAAGAAGTGGAGCTGGGATTCCAACCCACATTTACTTAATAACAAAGATACCTACTATTTACGTATGTGCCAGACACCATGACAGTCTTTCCATACCTTATTCCAGCACCCACAGTCCTATGATGTATATTATTATGTCCATGTTTAATATAAAGAAGTCAGGGCTTGGAAAGTTTATATAACTTGTCTAAGGTCATGGAGCTGGTAAGGGGCAGGATTGGCCTGTGAACTTCAATCTTTCTTCCTACAAAGTCCATATAAAGAGTGCAATGCTCAGTTCTCCTTCAAACCCCAGGAGTGGGGGAAGGAGAGGCCTATGTCACCATCTTGATGCAAAGCTGAAGGGGGCTAATTGGCTGATGATGGACAGGTCCTGCCCAGCAGGTCCAGGTCGTGCCTAGCAGGATCAGGGAAGATTGCCAGCATCCGGCGGCACTGAAGCTGGGCCTGAGGGTTGAAGTAAACTAAGATGTACTAGAGGGAACAGCACTGGGAATCCAAAGCCTGGGGTCAAAAGATGCAGGGTCACATGAACAGGAATGCTACACACATGATAAAGGGTGCCTGAGCCAGTTTTGGAATTGGAGGAAGCGTCTGGGATGCTGGAGTCCAGGAAGGCGGTGGCGGCGCTCTCAGGGCATGGAGTGCCCCTCTCTTTCTGGAGGCTGCTGTCTTCAGGACTGCCCCCAACTCCCCAGTGTGCTCAATTTACACTCTTCACAGAGTCTCACAATGGTCAGCACTTACGAAAGCTATGTGTACTAATGCTTTGCCATTCATAGATCACACACCCAGCAGACACAATCCTGAATACAGAAGTGAGAAATTAACAAATCAAAACATGGCAAGAAGATATTTTCACAAGAGCCAAGCCAAGAGGGAAAAAAAATGCCTCCTTCCTGGTCCTGTACCTTCACTTTCTGTGGTGCACGAAACCCAGGGCTCCTTGAACTTGAGGGGAGAGCCTGTGTTGGAATCAGCAGCCAGCAAAGCTTCCAGCAAATGGGCTGTGGAATGGTGACATCCTGCAATCCATTCGGCACTGGCTCTAGAGTCAAAGTCTCAGTTTGGGTGCTGGCTGCCCATGTGATCCCAGGCAAATGCCCTCAACTATCTGAGCCTCACTTTCCTCACTTTTCAAATGGGGACACCAGTGACCACATCAGAGGAATGCTGTGATGATTACAGGCACGTGCACAGAGCAGGGTACTGCCGATCAATATGTCCACTGTTACCCCAGCACTAGAGGGAGGAGGAGTAAGCAAGGAGAAGCAGATGGTGGCATGTGGGGGAGGGATAACACCATGGTACCCATGTGGATGGGAAAGGTGACAGGTGCTTTCCTGTGACCTGGGTATTGTATTTTCTTGGTTTAAGTTCCACCCATACCATTTCCTACAGCTCTGGGTGTTGGTATATCAAGCATTTTTGATTCTCTGACATAGCAATGAAGGGCTCACCAAGCTGTCCTCATGAGTATGGAATACACTGAACCCTACGGGGGCTGCCAGGGTATTGCCACATGGAGTGTGGCACTAACCCTGGAAGGTGGCACTGAGGTAGTAGGCATGCAGAAGGCTGTGCTGCTAACTCTCCAACTAGGGGCAGAGAACTCATAAAGGATACCCGTGATAAGAGGCCGGTGAGCATGTGCTCCAGTCTCCTTGGCTCCATCACCAACTACCTTCTCTCTCCGACTTATAGTCTCTTCTTACATTAAATAAGTTGAATGAGCTGAGTTTCAGTGTTTCTGCTTTCACAGTGTGTGACCTGATCCACCAATTCCACAAGACCTGAAGTCCTTCCGCCATCCTTCATCTTGGCCATCTGTGGTGGGCAGGACACATGCCGGGCATTCTCTTTTCCAGGATACTCGGTGGCTTAGAAAGGAGAGATGAAAGGAAGGAAGAGTGAAAGAGAGAGTGCAAAAGGAAACGAGGAGAGAAGAAGGTGACTGGCACACGGTCTTTTGCTTTGCACATCACAGACACTCTCACGTCCATGTGGCTGGAAGGGGAAAGCTCTTAGCTGAACCCCAGGGTGCCAAGAAGCTGGATTCCCAAGCAAATGCTTGATGCTGACCTGTCCACTTGAGCCATGGGATATTGATGGGACTGTGGAGGGGCAAGAAACGAACCTCTCTTGTGTTCAACACTGGGATTCATTTTGAAGTTGGTTATTTCAGAGCACCTGCAACTTGCCAGTCTACTCCCCACATAGTCTAGAGACTCTGTTTGCATCCCTCCCAGGAATGAGGCACACATTCTTCCCCTCTTCCTTTGCCTCCTCTTCCACTCCCTCTTCTTCTTTCTCTTCCATGTCTTCCGTCCTCCTCCTTTTTCTTCCTCATGTCTTTGTCTTCTTAGGGTCTAGACCTTGTTGACTATGATTCTTCCAACTCAGTAACCCTGAACATAGATGTTCCTGAAAATGGTTTTCTTCTGTAGCCTGATTTTACCTAATGGTTATTTGGTTACAATGATGTAGACACCTTGCCAACTGGCATCACATCATGGCTTCAAATACTTTGCTGGTAATGTTCTGGAAACAGCCTCCCTCAGGGTCACCAAGTCTAAACTCTGAACTCTCCTGCTTTTCCCATATAAGGGCATCTTTACTATTCATACAAATGGAGCAGATCTCATCCAATGTCTGCCTGACCCAGCTTCATAGAAGAGCAGCTGAGTGGAGAAGTTTGGAAGGTTCCCGATGTGTATCCATCAAGACTGCGGGTAGCCTGAGGACAATCCTGTAGCACAACATCCCTTCTGCCCACTTGCTCCTGGCTCATTGTGCTTATCGTCCTTCTCCAGCACACTCCCTGGGAAGCTTCTCCCTCCTGCTTCCTCCCAAGTCCTCCCCAGCTGGAGTAGAAGCAGGATAAGGAAAGCTCTTGCTATATCAAATGGGGCTTGGCGCAGCTTCCCAAAGGACATAACATCAAACCATTCTCACAGGCAATCTCACCTGGGCAGTTAAAACAAACCGAGAACTCAATTATAGCCCATCACTGTCAGATCCAGGGGTCCCCATCTCACTACATCCCTTGGCTTCTAGAAAAAGCCTTGAGAATAGAACAAAGGGAGCTCTTTCTCCACCTGTTAAAAGGCTGTGCCTACCTCTCTCATCAATCCAAATGGGAAAGACAAGCAAATGATTTTCTTGCTATTTAAACAGCTAAAAAGTAAATGATGGTGTAGACAGTCCTAAGCAAAGATCTTTTCAACATTTGATTAGGAGCATGGCCTAAAAAATGTGTTGTGGGGTGGGGGGGAAATCTCCAAGATCTTCTCCATAACCACATAATGCATACAAATGTCACATTCAGTGGTACTTTTAATCAGAGTAAAATGATAAAATAATTTCACATGGGCATTCCTAACAAGATCCACTTCATGCCTCTTCTATAGAATGAGAATAATACCATCTACCACATGAGGATGTTATAAAGATCAAACATAGTAAGGCCTTTCTAAGTTTTTCTCAGATTATCTATCTATCCACTTATTTAGAAATTCTATCCCAAAGAACTGAAAACACAGGTTCAAAAAATACTTGCAAGTGCATGGTCACAGGAGCATAATCCACAAGAGCCAAAAGGTGAAAGCAGCCCAAATAGCCATCAATGCATAAATGCATAAACAAATTTTGGTATATACATAAAATGGAGTATTATTCATCCATGACAAGGAATGACATACTTATACGTGCTAAATGTGTGCGCATGAACCTCACTGTGCTAAGTGAAAGAAGCTAGGAACAAAAAGTCATATATTACATAACTCCATTTATATGAAATATCCAATATTAGAAAGTCCAAGAGACAGAAAGCACATTGGTGGTTGTCAAAGCTTAGGGAATGGATTCTGGGTGTCCTTTTGGAGTGATGAGCATCTTCAGAAATAGCTAGAAGTGGTGGTCACAGAACATTGTGAATATACTGAATGCCACTGAATTGTTCACTTGAAAATTATGAATTTTATGTTGTATTAATTTTGCCTCAATAAAAAAAAAAGAGTAATATATTAGTCAGCTTTTTTGTCACTGTGACCAAAAGACCTGACAAGAACAGAGATGGGGAAAGTTTATTCTGGCTCACTGTTTCAGAGGTTCAGTCCGTGGTTGGCTGAATCCATATCTCTGGGCCCAAGGTGAGGCGGAACATCATGGTAGATGAGTGTGCCAGAGAAAAGCAGCTAAGGACATGGCCTCAAGGAAGCAGAGAGAGCTCTGCTCATTAGGGACAAAATATAAGCTGGCAGAGCACACCACCTGTGACTCAGTTCTTCCAAAAACCACTTCTTCCACCTGCTTATGGTTACCACCCAGTTCATCCATATCAGTGGATTAATCCAGTGACTTGGTTAAGGCTCTCTTCACCCAATCATTTCACCTCTAAAAATTCTTGCCTTGTTTCACATGTGAACTTTCAAGGAACACCTCATATTCAAACCATAACAAGAACAAGAAAATCCCAACCACTCTGGTTGCAAAGCAATGTTTTCACTGTGCTGTGGCCATGGATTGCCTCCCAATTCATTCTGATCATGGAACCATCACCAAAATTGGGCTCTCTGTGCCAGAAAGAATAGAGGTTAAATGCAAATGGCATCAAGAGTAACCATTAAACACTAAAAATAACAAAATTCTAAATTTCTCTTGCATTCTTTCTCTGGCCAATAGTGACATTTAGCCAGCTCCCGAGCTCTTCCTAATAGTTAGTTTTTAAAGCATAATCTAGACTGAGTAATCCATTTCTTTACAAAATTTAGGGAGAGTTAGAAAGGAGAGGCAGACATAGAGATAATGCCAACAAGGAAGGGCTGGGCCAGAGACATGGGCAGAGGAATTGAAACAACTGTGTGCCTCGCTACACTCCCTGATGGAAAGTCAACTTCTCTTAGAGCAAGGAGCATGCCTTATTCATTACCAACAGAACCCACTAGAGAATCTAATTTATAGTAGGCACTCAGTAAATATTTGTTTAACAAATAAGCTATAAAGTAAAACATCCTACTGGCCTCACTCATGAATCATCACACTAAGGAAAGGGCAGGGCTAATAACTGAGTTTTTGTATTCACTCAGTCCAATCACCAAGCCATCCATCCATCCACCTACCCACTCACCGATCCAATCTCCTTCCTTCCAAAATTCAACAAGCTTATATTAATGTGCACACTTTATACTAGACACTGTTCTGGAAGTTGTGGCTACAGATATGAATAATATACCATCTTTGCCCTTCAGGGAATTATTATCAGGGTAAGATGGAGAGGAAGAGAGAGGTAGCGGCCAGGGAGTTTAAGTCTCAGAGAATGGGGGTGGGGCCCAGCTGGGTGGAGAGGAGTCTTGGACTAGCCAACCACAGATGGAGCTTTGTTATAACAGGTGACACAGATGAAAACCAGGAAAGTCTCATTTTTCAATAAGCACAAAGGTCAAGGACAGAGTTAGGAAAGAGAGATAAAAAAAAAACAAGGAAACCAAAATCCAGGCAACTCAAGAACAAAGTAGGGATCAAGCACTAAGATGGGGAAGAGTCAAGATTAACAGCAAAGTTGAATCATGGCATCTCACCTTTGTCATGCCTGGGTGCTGGCTACATGGATAAGGGTAGGTTTACCTGACTTAAAGGTAAAGGTCATGTGAACAGCCACCACACATTCTGAGCGTGCTCCTCCAAGACATCTGTACCTGTCTTATAGGTGGCTTTAAAAAGTAAGTGACTTAACATTCACAACTTGCAAGTGTGCCTGGAACAATGTAAAAATCCAAGTATCTTATTTCATTGGGTTGTGTCTGGAAGACAGTCGAAGACTTTGACCAAAGGCAGACATTCTTCTAGAACTCGATGTAGTGGTCTGGTCACTAGATACCTCTCTGGGGGTTGACACACTCATTTCCCTGATGCTGGAAGAGATAGCTGATGGACTACCTCCCTCAAGGTCACATGTCTCTGGGGTCAGCCTGGGCCCAGTGACTTGTCATTGCATGGGAGGAGAGCCTCCATCCCTTGTCTTGATTCAAGACAAATTTCAAGGGCTATCCCAGCTCTAGAGGCCCCTTGGGATCAGCTAAGGTCTCTGTTACGATGCCATGACAGTTCAACTTCTCCTCTGCACCATCCTGCGTCCCCCACCCTCTCAGAGGTGCTGTTCCTGGGACCATTCCCCAGAAGCCACCTACACATGAATCCCTGTCAGTTTGTTTCCCAGGGTACCTATGGTACATTTCTTCTCCTTCTCTCTCTCCTTGCTTCCATTCTTGTTGAGATGATTACTTAAGACCATGTGCTACAACACTGTTCTGAGTATTTTATTTTCTTCTAACCCCTTCAGTGATTAAGCAAAGTAAATATTTACTTGGTTTTAAAATGAGGACATTGGGGCTGTGGTTGTGGCTCAGTGGTAGAGTGCTTGCCTCGCACGCATGAGGCACTGGGTTCGATCCTCAGCACCACATACAAAATACATAAATAAATAAAGTTTGTTTAAAAAAAAAAATGAGGACATTGAACTACTGAGTAGTTACCTACCTGCCCCAAATCAGAAAGCTGGCACAAGACAAAGCCAGGATTAAAACCCAGGTGCAGAGAAAAGTCAAATTGTCCCTGTATCAGACCTGTGGGACATGAGCCCCATCTTTGCTTGGGTTTGGGTTGGTTCTCCCCTTGGATATACAGCCCTGACCTACTTTCTCTGCCATTGAGGGCTTTTTCCATTTTGAGTCTCAATTTTTGTTGGCCTCAGATTTCTTCCCTCTCCTAAGAGAGAACAGTCAGTGGGCCCTGCAGCTGGGGCCCCACTCATCCTGAAGGAGAGGAAGGTTTCTGGGTGCCAATGGGCATTTTCCCTTTCAGGGCATTATATGATATTGTTGTGGTGCCAGAGCCCTTCATCTCAGGACCAAGGGCCCCTCACATATAGACTCATATGGCCCCATCATTTGAGGTCTTCCCTTTGGCTGGATAGGCCAGGGAATGACCAGTGACCACGCTGATCCTTGTCCTCCCAGCTGAGTCTGGACAATGAACGTCATGTGTGAATTTAGGCCCGACACCATCTCTGCACAGGAGAGTTGTAACCTTAAAGACATTCTCCTACCACTCAGGCAAGCTAATACTGACACCTTTATGTCAGAGCATAAGCACCACAGCATTGTTCATAGAATTGTTTACAGCAGCAGAACAACAAGGAAACAATTTAAATAGGCAACAAAGGAAGTGTAGCTGAATAAATGTGAGCAGACAGTTTCTGTCATAAAAATCATGTTTTCAAGTAATATTTAATGGCCTGGAAAATAGCCCACAACATATTATTAAGCCAAAAGAATAGAAACGATAAACATTTTCATTGAATTTTGTCACTAATTCTTAACACGATATACTAATAGAAGAAGAGTCTAGAATAAATCGCATCCAAATGTTCATAATGATTATTTTTAAAGAATGCGTAATTGTATATTTTGTTTTTATCACCTCTTTTATGTACTATATCAGTTTTCAATTTTGTGCAAGTAGTGAGAATTCCTTCTATTATCAAGAAAAACAAGTATTTGAAAAGATACTGTAAAAATCTATATTGAAAGGCATTTTTTTTTTTCAGGTTGACAGTAGAATAGATTTGGGGTCTTAGAATCCAACTCAGTAGAATTCTGGGGGTTATGAGTACTTCTTGTCTAGATTTTTTTTTAATTTAAAACCTGCAAACCTGCTCCGTGGGTCTGATATGTTTTGCATTTGGTTGTCCGTCACTAGCTGGTGGGGTTCGACGCTGTGTATTCAAAGCATCTAGGTACTCTCTGATTACTGAGTGCTAGAGTAGACCATGTGCTCTTCTTCAGCAGCTCCATTTTTTCAAAGGCCAGCAGAGCAGTACAACCATTCAAAAACGACTTCATGGATACACCCCTCATGTCAGGCGCTGGCTCAGATACTTAAGATACAGACGTTGAGGTGTTTCTTTTGTAAGGTAACAACAGCATGATAGGATGTGTCTCATGACATTATGTATCAAGAATTATAGTCCTACAGAGTGAAGTTGCCATCTCTAGGGTTGCCAGTGAATGCCACCTTGCAAAAGTGATTTTTGGACAGGGTTTTGAACCATAAATAGGAGTTATGTAGGTGGGGAAAAATGTATTTGTGAACTAGTTAAATATACACATGGCTGGAAAAGTAAGATGGCCCCAGAGTGTTGTGTAGTGGAATTCACAGTTGGTTTTTGAAGGAAATGGGAAATATTAAGAAATGGCCATGGCAGTAGAGAGTGTGAATAGGGCTCGATGTTTCAGTGTTCAGCATAAATATGCATATATCCTAACAACTCAATGAGCTGAATCGACAGGAATGTCCTAATGATATGTTTGTTGGTTGTTGTTGCTTGTAAATTGGGGATAATAATAGCATTAGACTCACAAGATTGCTATGAGGATTTATTATGAAGCACCTAGGATGGTATGAAGTGGGGTAAATGGCTGATAAGCATCACTGATTGCTACTGCAAGGAGATGCATCCTGAGCACAATACCAGGAGGGGAAGGAGGAGGTAAAAGGGGCTGTGGGTCTTCCCTCTCTTCCTCTTTTTCTTCCACCTCTCCTTCCTTTCTTTCTTATGTAATTATTTACTGAGGATCACCACAGTCTGACCTTTCTGTGATACTGAGAAAGTCAAGTAACAAAATAGCAGGAGACAGACACACCAATTCAATGTCAGGCCGTGTTGGCTGCTATGAGCAAACTCTGATGAATTAATTGGATGTCAGGTTTTCTCCTGGGCACAGTCCCACTATTGGTAGGGAATACAGGAAGTGCTTGCCCAGTGGAGAGAGCATGGGAATGCCCTGGAGCTGTCCCAGATTGAAAAACCAACCCTGCACCATAGCCCAGGGATACCTCCCTGTTGCCATCCAGAAAAACAGCACCCCTTGATCTCAGGTCTTGCACATCAAGCATCTGGAAATCACAGGAACAGGGACACAGCCTAGATTTTGAGGCCTTGTCTGCCAATCATCTCCCACTGAATAAATGTAATCTGTCGTCCATGTCCTGCATGGGCGATGGGGATGAGGCTCCCTGACGAGGAAAGGGGTGGCTGAAAAAAAAAGCTAAGAGAAATAAAATGGCAAATAACCATAGAACACAGAAAATAGTTTTAAAAAGTGGGAGCAGGACAGGCCTGAAACCAGATCAGTCTGGCTTCCAGCATCTAACTTCTAGCTTCTAGCATCTGGCTTTTGGCAAAATGGACCCTGTGTGTGCTTTATTTGTATTGGGGAACTTCAAAGGCCTTCCATCTAACATTCTTTACCAAGGTAGGAAAGAGGTGGGGGCAGGTAGGCTGACTCAGTTCCTAACAGGATATACCCATTTCTGGTACTACAATGAGGACTTCCTTAGCAGAGCGGAAGAGGCAGGGCACTTGCATTAGGCAGGCCTAACTGTAGAATGCTACAGTGGGTTCAAAATGCTAGCCCGTCTCTCCCCTAGCTACGACACCCAAGAGAAGTCTCTCATGCATTCCACGGATGGCTTCCTGCAGTAGTCAACGTCTTACGTGTGCTTGGGGTCTTTACACCCCAGATGACCAATGGCCATGTCAGGGTGTCTCCCACCACAGCCAAGTAATTTGTGAGCCAGTCTAGGGGACCACCAGATACCAAACACTATAAGGCAGGATGTATCATGTTTTTCTCTTGAGAGCACAGCCAGGCAAGTGAATAGACTCTGTGCCCCCTAGTTCACTGGAGACAGAAGATATCATGGATAATTTTATGTCAATTCGACTAGGCCAAGGTAGCCAGATATCTGTTCAAACACTAGTCTAGTCATTGCTATGAAGGTATTTTCCAACTAGTTTACTATTTAAATCTGTAGGCTTTAGGTAAAGCGAATCACTGTCCATAACCTGAGTGAGCCTTGCACAATCCATTGGATGAATGTTAAGAGAACAAAACCCACCCCTCCCCAGGGAAGAGGGAGCTCGGCCTGCAGTCCACCTTTGGACTCAGCTGCAATGTCAGCTCTTCCCTGGGTCTCCTGCCTGCTGGTGACTAATGCAGAGTATAGACACCTTCTCCCACTTATCCTCTAGGATCAAGTTCAGATGTCACCTCCAAAGTGCTGTTGCCCCTGGAGTCTCAACCTTGGGTTGGATACATTTTTCATATTCTGTGATAATTGTTTCCAAAGACAATTAGGGTCACAATTTATTCATGTTTCTGGCCTCCTGCCTAATAGAGACACTGGCTAGTGAGCAGCTCACTTATCAAGATTACTCCAGGAATGTCATTTCTGCTCAGGGTAGCACTGTGGGCCTGTCGCCTCTGACAATACCTAGTGACTGATGCATTGCAATTCTTTCACTCGATTTTGGTTGAGCTGAACTAAGCAACCTCATTGTCTGCTGTCTGTCAGGAGCTGGTTATAGAGAAGGGGTGTGTGATGGGTTGAATTGTGTCCACCTCAAATTCCTATGCTGAGGACCTAACCTCCAGTGCCTCAGAATGTGACTTGATTGGTTAAAAGAATCTTTATAGAATTGATCAAGTTAAAATGAGATCAGGGTGGGCTGCAAGCCAATGTGCCTGGTGTCCTTATAAAAATGGAAATTTAGATACAGAGACAGGGAAAAGGCATGCATCTATGTCAAGGAGAGAGGCCTGAAGCAGGTCCTTCCTTCCACAGCCTCGGAAGAAACCAACTTTGCAACACCTTAATGAGCTTTTAGCCTCCGGAACTGTGTCGCTGAAGACGCTCAGTTGGTGCACACCCTAATGGCAGCCCCAGCTCACTGAGGCAGGGTGCCTCTCACCAACACACCTGTTCCACTCCACTCCTTCTAAGCCTCTATTATTTAAGGAAGAAATGAATATGTAAATCACAGACACTGCCACAGACACAGCAGAATCTTGACTAGTTTGTTCCTTACATCTTATCCCAACTGGAAAGTGAGCTTTCTCTTGAGCACCATGCCTGACACATAGTAGGTGTCAAGTAAGCCTCCATCGAATGAATGAATAAATAATCAATATGCTTGAGACTACTTCCTTCCAGGTTAGTAAAATCACCCTTTCTCTGCCTGTTCGACTCCCTTAAACCAGCCTCTGCCTCCCATCCTGGCCCTCACCCTCTTTGAAGTTGTTATTTGTTCCTTCCCAGGTGCCCTGATTCATTAATGGTTTCCATCCTAGCCAAGGCTGAAAAGATGATTTGGTTTGAAACCCTCCAGCGTGGTGGTTTTGGTGCTTGGCTTCTCCTGCTCTGAAATAATGACTTTTTCAAAGGTGCTGAACTTCCTGTTTGTCCCTCCTCCCTAACAACCCTTTCTTTGATCCTTGCTGGAAGGACTTGCCCCGGCCCATTTAGTAATGCCAGAGGACCTTAAAAGGAAAATAAATCACTGACTCTTCAGCCTGAAAAGAACCCTAGGAGATGATTTTGTCCAAACTCCTCACTCCCAGGTAAGGCCATGAGTTTTCAAAATAAGCTCTGTGAATGTTAGTAGCAGAAGTAAATAAAAGTAGTAAGAGCATTTTTCAGATGCTTTACCATTTGCAAATAATTTTTTGCTGATATGATTTGATTTCCTCCTGTCTTATCTAGAGAGTAAGAAAAGTCGGAGAGGGTGAAAGACCGTTGGCCCCTGAGTCTGGAGGCCTTGTTGGAAGGGAAGTATTGCTGCTTCTGTTCTGGTACTGCTTTGGGCAAGTCTTTCCACTTTCCCGGGCCTCTGTCTTCTCCTCTGTATAATGGGGATGAACAAGACTCCTCGATACAGTTGCTGAGAGGTAAAGAATGTAAAAGATCTTTGCAAATTATAAGTGCTACATAAATATAAAATATGGTAATTTGTGACTATAGCTTCTTTTTAGTTGACTTTCTTTTAAAAAAACGTTATCAGTAGAACAGGGATAGTTTTTAAAAGAAACTTTATTTTAAGTGAGAAATGAGTAAACTTGTGCCAACTGTGGAAGGTGCCAGCTGAACTCACAGAGAGAAGCTTAATATATCCAAGATGCCACTCATCTCATGGCATTCATCAATGTGGTCTTGAAATTTGAGACAAGTCTGTGTGTGAATATCTGTCTCCACCACCACTAAATCACTACCTTAAAGGAATACATTTTGCTTTGTATCTTTTTTCTCCCGGATATAAAAAAATCCTGTCTTTCATTCACTCAACAAATGTCATTAATCCTGTGCCAGATACAAGTTGAGATCCTGGTAATACAGCTATTTACAAACCAAGTTTCTGCCTCAGTGAAATTTGAATATTCTATGGAGGAGACAGATGGCAAATATAAGGTGCATGGCCATACAGCATGTCAGATGGGGCTACTCAGCACTGGGAAGAATTAAAAAACGGTATCAAGAGAGAGAATGCTTGGAAATAAATAGTAAGATATAAGAACACAGCATAGCCCAAAAGGAAATGATGGAGAAGTCTTGGGGACCTCTAAGGGAAGAGTAACCAGGCAGAGGAAACGGTAAGGACAAAGGCCCTGAGGCATGGTTGGCTTTGGCAGGTCTGGGGAACAGCAAGGAGATGGGTGTGGCTGAAGTTCAGTGGGGTGAGAGAGATGGAATTTGGGATCAGAAACAGTCATACTGGTCATGGGATTGGTAGAGAAAGCCCTTCAAGGTCATGTAGGGCCTTGTAAATAATTGTGTAAGGATGCACTTTATTCTCAATAAGAAGACATTAGAAAGTTTTGAACAAAAGAGTGGCATAATACAATTTGTGTTTTCACAGTATCACTTCAGTGACTGTGTTGAGATTAACTATAGGGGGAAGGATTAGAAATATGGAGGCTATTACAATACTCCCTGCAGAAGGTGAAAGCAGCTGGGCTAGTGTGGTCACAGTAGAAGTGATGAGATGTGATTTGTATCAGTCAGGATATGTTGTAATGCCGAAATAACAAAAGATCCCCACTATCTCCGTGGAAAAGAACAGCAAAGATTTGTGTCTTGCTAGGGTACATGTGCTTCATGGAGTATCTATGGCTTTGATCCATGTTCTCTTTTCTGCAAGGCTCAGGCTGGCAAAGTAGCTTCCATTTGGAACTCTGCTGATTGTGAAAGAGACATTGGCCAAAGCAAGTCACAGGGCTGCTCCTTGGTGTGGCAGAGCACAGATGAAAAATTTCTCCACAAGGAACAGTATCACACAGAGAGAAGCCAGATGAGCTGGAGAACTGTAACATAATTTGCCACATGGTCAAAGTCAGTTTCTACCTTGAAGGTAGAGACAACAGATTTGCCATGGACTTGACCGGAGCTGGCTTATGCTAACATAAATGAGTGAAGAAAGACCTCAAGGATTTGGCCTGACCAACCTGGAAGGTAGGGTTGTGATTCTTCTGAGATAAAGACCATCACTAGAGGAGCAGGTTGAGGTTGAGGGCATGCTAAGTTTGAGGAACTCATTAGACATCCAAACGCAATTGGCCAAGATCAAGCTGGATATAGGAATCTAAAGTTCAAAGTTCAGGTTGCTGATAGAAGGCTGGGAGTCATGCAAAATGTAGAAAAAATGGAAATTAAAGAAACATCATACAAAAGTAGATGTGATCTAGATGCTGTCTCTATCATCACTCAGTCACAAAAGACAAGGAAGATATTGCTTGGGAATTCTCCCACCATTACCATAGGCTTACTTATCTCACAGAGTTAACCTAATAGCTTTTGAATGCTCATTTCTGGCTTCCGCATGACCTACCTTCACCTCTGGCCTCCATATTAGACTCTCTACCCTCCAGCAGTGGTATGGCTGGTGTTGAGACATAGGCCAGTCTCAGGGACCTATCTGTGAAATTTCCATTACAGTCTATCTCCCTCTATTCACATAGTCCACACTGTAATCCAGGTCTCACTGACGCCCCAATCCAAAACATTCCAGGGGATACCAAGTTCTCCATCACTAAGAATTACACCTTGTTTTAGTTTTATGATTTAACTATTTAAGAGTTTAAAATATGTGCAAACTGCCAGGTATAGTGGCACATGTCTGTAATCCCAGTGGCTCCAGAGGTTAAGGCAGGAGGATCTCAAGTTCAAAGCTAGCCTCAGCAAAAGCGAGGCACTAAGCAAATCAGGGAGACCTTGTCTCTAAATAAAATACAAAATGGGGCTGGGGATGTGGCTCAATGGTTGAGTACCCCTGAGTTCAATCCCCAGTAACCCCCCCCCCAAAAAATGTGCAACCCGATTTGAAATTCACAAATAAGCTTGAGACTTTGACTCACAGACTTTGAGAGGTGAATGATTTATATAAAGGCTATGGGGTACAAAAGTGACCGATTTCATCAAGCAGCTCCCTCCTGGAGCTTTCTGACCTCTAAGTACCTTGAGGCTATGCACTCAGCCCAAACTCAGCAAACACTTCCCAACATTTTTTCAACCATAAATATGTGCTAGGCGTCCTGGAGGACTTAAGGAGAACACAAACTCTGTCCCTGCTCTGAGAACTTTTGCTATCTACGGTAGCCTGTTGTATTTTGGAGCAGCCTCTTCCTAATATTGGTCCAAAAACTTCTAGAAGAGAGGATTTTGAATATTCTCACCACAAAAAGAAGAGGAAAAAAATGTTTTAGGTGATAGACATGCTAATTACCTTGTGTTAGATCGGTTCTGGGTCACGCTTCATCTGGGGCAGTGGGTGCAGGATCTACAACATGACAGACTCGGTACTGTTGCTGTGGCCGCGGGAAGGAAGCATCAAGCAGCCCGCATGCGCAAAGGCGCAACCAACCAGACGCTGACACATAAGCAGTAACAGCGTCTCCTACCAATCAGCGGACTTCACTTGACTCATCTGGGAAGGACTCTGACTTCAGCAGGATCCCCTGACCAACCCCAGGAGAACACAGAACTCCAGATACCTTCTCTTCCTACCCCAAGCCCTCCTTTTCCTGCTCAGGCCTCCCTTTTCCTGCCCCAAGCCTCCCTTTCCTGCCTGGGCCCTTTAAATTTTCTGTACCACAGAACACATGTGCGGTAAAGACAGGGGAATTTAGCCCAGGAGCGAACTTCCAATAAAGCCTTGCTCAGCGGTTTTAATTTGCCTCCTTTTGGTCACCTGACTTTACACCTTGATTTGGTCATTACACAGTACATCCTGATGTATCCCATAAATATATACACTCATGTGTTCATCAAAAATAAAGGCTGAGACAGGAGAATCGCAAGTTCAAAGCCAGCCTCAGCAAGAGCGAGGCGCTCAGCAACTCAGTGAGACCCTGTCTCTACATAAAACACAAAATAGGGCTGGGGATGTGGCTCAGTGGTCGAGTGCCCTTGCGTTCAACACCTGATACCAAAATAAATAAATTAATTAATTAAAATAAAAAATAAAATAAAATAAAATAATTCAGCTCACTGACGCTTCTACTCATTGGCCCTGCCATAGTTGAGTACATTATTAAGTGTCAGCGGGAGAAGGTGCAGGTGGGAGGGGAAGCTTCCTCTCCCATGTCCTTGCTAATTCCTCTACAAGACAGGGGAGTGTCCCGCTTAATGGGTGACAGTGAAGACCATACATTATAGCACATTTGCTGCTGCACAGAGTCACTGTGCATCAAAACTTGCATAAATGCACATGGGTTTTCCCTCCATGCTTTTTCCACACAGCTGGGTTGGAAGCAAAGCCAGAGCTCACTTAACATCCAGCCACTGTCGTCTCCTCTCCTTTCCTCCCTGTTTGCATATTTGACAAGCACATCATTGTTTTGTTTTCATGACCATTGCAACCAGCCAGGGAGCTGGCGACCCTAAGATCCACTGGGGCTGGAGGAAAGCTGGAAACCCTAATGAACATCTAGGTGAGGCTTTTCCTGTAGCCCAGTGACACCAGATGTTCCTTTCAGGTTAAACACGGTGACCCAGTCAATCCTAAAATATTGGTGCTATTTTTCATCTCCATTTATCCGTGTAAGTAGTTTCCTCAAAGAACTTCACAGGGAAGGGGTCACTGGCATGAGACTAGAATGTGGGTGTTCTTATTTTTCTTGGCTATGATGCCAATGTTCTGGTTTTAAGAGAAGGAATTTCTAATCTTAATATAATCATCCATCTGTTGCTTGAATGTCATTCAACCTCTTCTAAAACATCCATGCAGCCTCTATTTATACACTTCCAGTGACAGGGACCTCTTGACCTTACAAAGCCATTCTTTTCATCTTAGCACATAAGAAGTCAAAGTTTATTCATTTGTATGTCAAGACAAGTCTGACTCCCCTCCCCATAACTTCCATCTCATGGTCCTGTTTCTATCCCTTGGGGTCAAAATGGAATGGATTTAACAAGCCTATTCTTTTGTGTAACAGCTCTTCAACTTGACTACAATCCCCTCTAGTTATGTCAAGGCCTGATAACCCACAGTAAGGAGATATTCCCAAGTGTTTTTTTGTTTCTCTGAAATTGACTTTTCTGCTCAGTGCTCAGGTCGGACAAGCCACTGTTGATCCACTGATCTCAGATCCTCTCTGTGCACACAGCCAAATGGGGTGCAGCAGCCAGGTACAGGTAACTCTACGAATGACAGGCAGGGCTCCTGTGCATCTCCATTTCATTTGTAAGGAAATAGCCACTCTCAAGGCTCCAAAGGAGTCTGGCTTGAATCCCCAACCATCCCACCATTTGCCGAATGCACATACAAATGACATCCTTGCTTACGTGCCAGATGGACAAGTGGTAATTGCATAGCTGAGACACCAATGTGTACACACAAAGGAAGTGTTTGCACATAACAAATGAGAAGTCTAAACATATAGAAGCAAGAGCCGAGGAATCAGACAGACTTGACCCGCATCTTGTCTCAGTGCTTCCTATCTATGCCCTTAGGCCAGATCCTCGCTCTCTGGCCTTCATTTCCCTGCCATCTTTGCAAACTGGAAAAGTAATATCCTCCCCACAGGGATGTTGTCAGGATAAGACAAGTGAAGGGAATAAATATAGTACCTGACACATAAAAGATGCTGAAAAATGGAAGTTACCCACTTCAATATTTCAGTTTACAAGTTGTTTTTTAATATATTATTCAATGACACTTAGGATTCATTTGATCTAATTTTCAGCCTCAGGCAGGGCCATTGCATGTATAAATACATTCTATTCCAAGAAGAAGGCGGGGGGCACTGTAGAGGAGATTGTGCCATCTCCTACTTGAAAAGTTCTCCATTATACCTTCATTATTCATGCTTCCCTTCCTCCATCTGCAAAATGCTACAGTTGAACTAGATGATCCCTAAAGTCTTATGCTCTATTCTGACTCTCATCTATTATTCTTGTTGCAATTGAAAACTATTTTTATTCTGTTCTTGAAGGAGATGAAAAGGGAAGCAGCCTTCCCTGGGCCTCGCCTCCCTTCCAGGGGCTGTGATGGAAACCTTGTGTCTGGTACCATCTTGTGCTCACGACCACTCTAAGAGGTTTTATTATTGCTCCTCTCCCACACATAGATGGAGAAGATCATGAAGATTTGTAAATTAGCCAGATCACTCAGGCTTAGTAAGTGACAGAGCTTCCTTGGGACTCTGTGCCTCTTAAGTTCATATTCTGTACAGGTCACAACTCTGAAAGCCAAAAAAAATACATCCTTTTTCTGCTCTAAGTTGATTTCCTCAGGTATTCTGTCACAGCAATGAAAAGCACAGTAACATAGCTTAGAAGGGGAGACATGTTTTCTTTGGCTTTATTTGTCTCTTTCCCACTCTCTTCCCAGCACAGTGCTTTTCACCTAGTAGGCCTTTACAAGAAGACACACACAGGACATTTATATTAGTGGATTTAGAGTGACTGCAAAGTGCTTGAGACACTTTGAGTCTGTGTTCCACATTAGAATCACAATGATGATGAAGAGGATGGAGTCCATTAAGCCGTAAGCACCATCGGTTACAAACCTCATGCTCCTCATCTCCTGCTGTATATTCAGCCCCTGTGTCCAACACTGAGCAGACACTCCATTTATTGCATGAATGGATGGATGATGATACAGATTATCCCAAATTTAAATGAGGAAATGGACTCAGGGCAGGGCAGGCTCATATTGCTAGGCTGAAGCATGAGCTCCCCTTGTGTACCTCAGTTCTGTTGTCAGAAAAGAGCAAGCACGTCTAGTTCCAGGCATTGAGAAACCCAGTGTTTACCTTCTACTCCATCCCTGACATGCTCTTTGATTCTGGTTTGTTTTCGCTTCTCTTTCCTCAAACTCAAGTTCTTTTTTTTTGTTAGTACCAGGGAGTGAACTCAGGGTCACTCAACCACTGAGCCACATCCCCAGCCCTATTTTGTGTTTTATGCAGAGACAGGGTCTCACTGAGTTGCTTAGCACCTCGCTGTTGCTGAGGCTGGCTTTGAACTCATGATTCTCCTGTCTCAGCCTCCCAAAGTGCTGGGATTATAGGCATGCGCCACTGTGCCTGGCTTTAAGCTCAAGTTCTTATCAAAGGAAAATTGTCAATAGTAGGATCTGATCTAGACAAGAAGGTGCCAACTGTGTCCCTAGGTGAAATCAGCCATAAGTCTGTGTCTGGATTAACCTTCACATTTCGGGAATGGGGTAGGGGTCTTCTAAATTTAAACTCAGACAATTGCAGATGTAAAGTCTGAAATTAAGTTCTTTCTTTGAAAAACCAGGAGATCTTGAAAAGGAATAAAATTCATCCAGATTAGAAAGGAAAATGTTAAATTGTCCCTGTCTGTAGATAGCATGATTTTTTTTATGAAGAAAATCTTAATGACTCCACTAAAAATCTGCTAGAACTAATAAATTACTTAGTAAATTTGCAGGCTACAGAATCCAGATACACAAACCAATGTTGTTTCTATATACTAACAATGAGATATTCAAAAGAGAAATCCAGAAAACAATCCCATTTATAAGAGCTACAAAAATAAAATAAAATACTCAGGAATAAATTTAATCAAGGAGGTGAGAGACCTGTACACTAAAAACCAATAAAATGTTGACAGTAAGAATTGGAGAAGATACAAACAAATGGGAAGCTGTCCCAGGCCTGAATCAGACGCTCTGGTAGCGGAGCCCAATAATTTGTGTTTAACTGAGTGTGCCAGGAGGTTCTGAACGAGCAGGCACTGGAGACTGACTGCACCAGGCTGGAGTGCTGAGCCCGCCTACACCTGGCAGAAGTATGGATGTCAGGCGGGGTCAGTCCTCGAGGAGGAGGCAGGGCAAGTGGGTGCCTCAGCAGGAGGCCCAGTATGCATCAGTGTCCTGTGAGTCCAGCCAGGGTCCCCATGACTTCACCTCCACCGCTTGGCTTATTGCTTTATCTTGGTCCATGTTTCTTAACTCCTTTGCCCTTGTTTTCTCATCTGCAAGTGATGGAGAAACTAAAGATTCTGTCTTAGTTTGGATGTGGAAAATCCCCCCAGGGTCAGGAAGGCTTAGTCCCCAGCTGGTCACACTATTGGGAGGGGTGGAGACTTGGGAGGTGAAGCCTTGTTGGAGGGAAGAGGTCACTAGGGACCTGTTCTCAAAAGGCATGTCTTGTCCCTGGGACCCTTCCTGTCCCCTCTTTCCTCCTCTCTTATCTCCCCTGTCCTTTCTGGCCTCATATTTCCCACCATGATGTTTTTCCTTGCCACAAGCCTAAAGTGTGGGGCCAAGCAACCACACACTGAAGCCTCTGAAACCATGAGCCGAAATAAATCTTTGCTCCTTTAACATGTTTCTCTCAGGTATTTTATCATAGCAACAGGAAGGAGGCACATGGTATGATCAAGACCCTGACACTTTGTGTCTTCAGTAAATGAGACAATTTATAATGCTGGAGAGCTGACACTAACCTCCTGTGTTTTCTGGGAATTGAGTGATACAGTGTGTGGGAAGTGGCTGGCACTTAGTAGGCTCTTGATAAATGGTAGCCATTTATTCATCTCTTAATGTCTCTGGTCTTCATACTATGGTCAAATGTAAAATGTGTGTGTGTGTATACATAGAACATTTATATATACATATTAATATATACATGTTTATAAATGTAATATATATTACATGTTATATTTTGTATTTGCACACACACACACGTGTGTGTGTGTGTATGCATGTGTGGTCTTTTTTCAGGAAACTCTCCCTTTATCTGATGACATGATTTTTCTGATTCACATCATGGAGCTTAAGCATATGGAGACGCTACAGGGGTGTCATGAACCACAGGATAGATTGAGTCTCCTTTCAGCCCAGATTCTCTGAATTTGTCTCTCAACGAGGTTATATCCCATTGGAATTTTCTCAAGGTATGTGAAAAACAAGAGCATCTTTTTTTTTAGTGCTGGGGATTGAACCCACCAGGGCCTTGTGCATGCGAGGCAAGCACTCTACCAACTGAGCTATATCCCCAGCCCAAAAAGAACATTTTTAAATAACAAGAACAAATTTATCCTTTAATCAAACAAAAGTAGAAAATCTTCAGGTACAGGACCTAACACTGCTCTGGCTTTGTGGACATCATTTCCCCATTCTCTAAACCATGCAGTAGGAGAAGGCCACCCATGGCTCTGGAGATTCCTGGCCACGTGGTTTTGTACCTTTAGCCTCTGTCTTGACCTCTCTCCCTTTCTCAGCCTCCCTCTCCTAGCTTCCAACTCCTGGGGCAGGAAATCTGAATGACTAGCTTGAATCAGATGCCACCTCTCTCTGAGTTCAATCCTCTGTGACCAGAGACACAAGGTCCTCTCACTAACTGGGGTGTGGGGGAGGAAGTAATCAAGGCAGGTCACCAGGAGCAGAACAGGCCTTCAGATAGTTGCTCCTTTTGACAAGGATGGAGAGAATCTCCTGAATCTTCCTCAAAACCAGGGCCACTGTTACCAGCAGGCAGAGTATGACCAGGATTCTGCCACTTTGTGTCCCCAGTAAATGGTGACAATTTATAATGTTAGATGCCCTTTTCAATTTTGTAGACAAGAAACAAAACTGATTGTACAGACCCAGAATATGGAAATTGAATTTTCTATTCTAGAAACACACCAA
This sequence comes from Xerus rutilus, assembly GCA_028644305.1. Classification (NCBI taxonomy): domain Eukaryota; kingdom Metazoa; phylum Chordata; class Mammalia; order Rodentia; family Sciuridae; genus Xerus; species Xerus rutilus. The sequence continues at coordinate 11,502,821 of CM053403.1, read as the reverse complement.
ACCTCAGTGTAAACAAAGGGAGATGGCAAACGTAAATTACTATTATCTCAGTGCATGTTATGCTTAATAGCAGTTTATTGAATCTCTGTTATATAAGCCAGTTCTGCTGTGATGGAAACTTCTTTTTTCCCCCAGTTTTACAAGAGGCAATTGAATACAGAAAAATTACTTTTATTTAAGTTAAGGCAAACAAATTGGTGTAATGTTGTGTAAAATACCATGGAATGAATCTTCTCGTTTAGCCCGGCAGCTTAGCTGTGAGGCAGGAGGAGCCTGGTGGGGTTTCAGCATCCTCAACCAAGATGAGGAAGTTAGACTTCATGATGTGAGCTTTAGGTCCTTGTCACTGCTGACACCACCTAGGTTTTTCGTGATGTCCCATTGTGGAGATTTTGTGACTGTGTAAGTATCTGAGAGACTCAGGATCAGTCCTGGTCCTAGCAGGAAACAAATAATGACTCTTCTTTCTCCTGAAGAAAGGGATGGTTTACAGAGGTGGAGAGGCCAGGAAGGACTAGCTCTGCATCCAGAAACCAGGGCCCCCTGAATGCTATTACCCGGAGCTTCACATAGCTTTCAAATAAATTTCTTGGCTCTTTAGGACAAAGAGGAAAGTTGCCTGTCACCTGACCTCTGCGGGAGAGACTTGAAGCCCTGGTCTCTTCAGGAGAGCTGCTGGTGGAAGATGTGTCTAAGATCCACCAGGGAGAGGGAGCAAGGCCCCTCTGCACACACTTACCCAGAAGGTACTGAGGGCTGGTGTCTTCTTAAGATGTTCCAAATCTTTTTAATTTGTAGCTACAATGAACATGAAAGAAGCCACCCAAGACCACTACCTACTGCGGTTCTGAACGTGCCCTTATTCCTCGCTCTGGCCCGTTTACCCCTCCTCAAAATCCTGCCGTGAATCACCATCCCCGTAGCAAACCTTTCCTCATGTCTCTCGGTGTCTGGAGGAATGTCAAGTACAGTGCCACCTCTTCTGAGGGTCAGCTCCTGCAGGCCATCTCCGCTGTGGCTCTAGCTCCCCCTGGAGGGTCTCCACTGCTGGGCTCTGGTAACACCCTCATTTCCTGACACCCCTAAGGTCATAGGGGGTAGTGGCTTTTCCTGTGGCAACTTTGCACTTGCCTGTGAGTTTTTACTTTTGGAGCACTTTCGCCCTGACCTTTCTATCCCTGGTGTGACCAGTTTCTTTTATTAAATTTTCTCTGCTTTGAATACCTGGAGTAGATTCTAGGTCTCTAACTGAGTCCCAGTGAGGCACCATCTCACCCCTCATGAGAGAGGCTGCCTGGGGTTGTGGAAAAGCATCCACCTGAGTCACAGAAGATGTCAAGCATCAGGTTCAAGTTCTGCCTTTTTCAACAGTGTGGCTTCCACCAGGGTCTGCAGCCTCTGGCCAGTGATCAGACCTGTCTCTCAGGCTTAGTGGGAGGATTTAAAGTAAGGTGACATGTACGAAATGGCAGATGTTTAACAACCTAGAATCGGATTCCTCCATATCAGTAGGAAATACTTTTCTCTCTTTTCTCCCTTGTCCTGGTTGCAAACTGTTAGGGCTTCAGCTCTTCATGGAAAAGCTCCAAAGCCTTAATTGTAACAAACAATCAGAAGGGGACAGAAGGGGAGGGAAAAAATAAATAAAAGAAGGCAAAGAAAAGAAAAGAAAAAAATAAAAGAACACAACTGAATGAGGACCCCGTTCTGGGAATTGGGCTAAAATGCATCTCCTGATCTACTGGAATAGAAGATTTATTCCCCCTGTTTTTACAGAAGAGAAAACTGAGTCTCCACGAGGTGAGGTAGCTTGGTTTGCTCGAGGTCACACACCAAGCGTGGTGGTTAGAATCCGGAACTTTTCATGCCTGCCCTCTGACATTGCCAGTGGGAGTGTAAGATTGGAGGAAAGAAGTTCAACTCCCTTGGAAAGAGAGAAAGGACTCAAATGCCACATCAGAGTCAAGACAGAAAACTCACTGCCTTTCAGTCTTGCAAAGCAAAACCCAAGAGACGTGAGCAGGGGTAGAAAAAAAAACGAGAAAGAAATGAAGAGAAAAGTGATAAGCTGGAAAACCGGGAGAGCCAAGGGCAACCAGAGGCAGGCGGAGGCGGCAGAGGCCGCACTGGGACAAGCAGCTCCTCTTCCCCCGTTCTCAGAAACATTCTACCTCGGGAACCTGCCAGGGAAGACGGCACCCAGGGACTGGGCCAGGGGAGGCTGCCCACCAGTCACCACCTGCAGACAGGTATGAGGACACAGTCTGCATTGGAGGGATTTCAAATTCAGCAGGACTTTGCTGCTCACATGTCCAGAGGCAGGTGGGAAGGCTGGGTGGTTCCCCACTTTCTCCTTCATCTAATGTCCTCAACCAAGCCCTGAGATGTCATTCAGTCTCCTTGTGTGATTATAAGAAGCTAAGACTCAGAACAGAGAAACCTGGGTCACAGCAAATAATCTGAACCTGATTCTTCTGGTTCTAGGCCAGTATTACTTCCTGATGATGTGTCCCTGGTGTGTAAACCTGTACAGCTGAATTTGACAGCTTATGACCATATTTTAACTATGTATTTTAATACTTTGGTGGAAAAAAGAACTTATACTAAGCAGTACAGTAAACTTCATAGATAACCAGCAATACTATTACCTTGGAGAAAATTTTATACACATATATTATATATTAATATAATATATATGATGATATATTATATGTCAATGACATAATTTTATACATTATATTATCTATTACATAATTAATCATTTGTAATAATTATATTATTGTATATAATATATTATATATCCCAAATAATATAATCAAAATGATGTAGTAAAAAATTTAATGGATTATTGAGTTTCTAGAAATACAGGGTTTACTGGTACAATAATAGCAAATGTTTTATAGTGCTTACTAAGTGGGCCATATTCTAAGCTAGATGCAGACATAAATATGTGTGTATAATCAGGTCTTTTGGGTAAGATATTATCATTTTATGCATTTTAAAAATGAAACTGAAACACAGGGAATTCACATGACGTGCCCTAGGTCACATAACTTGCGAGTGGCCAGTTAGGGGTTTGAACTGGGGTAGTGTGACCTCAGAGCCCATGCTTTTAACCCCTGCATCAAGTCCTGTGCATATGAAATTTGAAAATGGACATTTGATGGTGAACTCCAGGGATGTGGCAGAGACTGTCCCTGAATATCCATTTTGCTCTTCTTCCAACATAATAAAATTTGATCCCAGGCACATGGCCACAGAAAATAAGTCCTGGCCAACAGAGGGTGAACAGAGTCACCCAGCACAGTGCCCAGTCTTCGGCTGGCTTTCCTTCTTCCTGCGCTCCCTGCTGAAACGTGAAGGGTCAGTGAACACGCTCGGCCACACATATCAGCTGCACCTCAGGGAAGCCAGAGCAAAAAGAGAAGAGCCTGCTGTCCTGATGGCACTGGGGAGAATCTATTCCAGCTCCAACGTTTACGTGAGAAAGATTAAAACCCGTCTTGCTTAAGCTACCATCACTGGAGATGTTAAACGCAGCCCAGCCCGGCCCTAGCTCTCACCAGTCCTGTTGCTCTCTTGAAAATTAGGAAGATCCACCTGATTTTTCAAGAATGCATCTGATAGGCAATGGGAAAGCAACCCAAACCTGAAGGCATCGAATAATAATACTACAAGTACCATGCACCAGGTACTTTTCTAAGCACTTCATGTGTTAATCCATTTAACCTTCATTATGAGGATATTATTTTTATCCCCATTTTCTAAAGGACCCACATCCTAAAGCACACGTACAAATAGCAATGTGTGTTTGTTTATAGATATACCATCATGATGTCCTTCACATGGGATCTTTGGCCACTTTCTGAACTCTAAATGTTGGGCTCCTCCCTCTTCCACCCTCCAGACTCAGTTCTATATCCTTTCTAAAGGTTTCCACTTAGTCTCAGCTTGAAAATGCCATCCACAGGATGCTAACTCAGATTTGTCCCGCTCAGAGAGTTCTTCCTCACCCTCCAGACTCACAGGTGGATGCTTCCCTGCCACCTCCACTCAGAAATCCAACGTGCATCTCCAATTGAGCACATCCCACTCTATTCTGCAACTGTACATGGTACCTTCATCCTTCCAGTTGGTTAAGTCAGACACCTGGGGGTTCTACGGACTCCTTTCATCTCACACTCCATTCCAGAGCATCATCAAGTGCTATGTGACCTGACTGTGTCTGTAATCTGACAACTTCTCACCATCTCCCCTGGCATTAACTTTTGCTATAAACCCCTGATCCATCTCCCAGCTTCCATTCTTGCTCGTTTAGCATCTAAATTCTAATCCAAAGCAGAGAAATCCTCATATAGTGCCTGTTAATTCCTGGCAATTTTCCAATAAAACCTTCCTCTTCTTTCCCATGAGCTCAGCATAGCCTCACAAGGCTCACTGCCCCTACAGGACATATGGTCTGTGGCCCCTGATTCCTCCCCAATTCCATCTCCTCCCACTTTCTGCCATCTGTCCCCACCATACTGGCTTCCTTACTCTTCTCAAGCACACCTATGGTCCACATCCCTCAAAAACACTTCCCCCAGCTAACTCTGGGTGTGCTCCATCACCCCAAACCAGCTCTCACAAGCTATGACCCCAGAGAGGCCTTCCTGGACTACTCATGTAAAAGAGCACCTTTCGCCATTTCTACACCCTTAGCCTCTATTCTCCGACCACCAACACATTCATATCCATCTATTAATTATGGTCCATTACTCCTCAGACATAAGCTTCAAGAGAGCCAGAACTTAGACTGGGCCTGCTTACCCTTGTGCCTGGACCAATGATTGACACTCAGAATTTGCTCTATAGATGCTTACAAGAGAAAGCTGAGATCTGCCTCTCTTCTCTCAAAGCAATGTCAGCTCTCACGAACAACTAATATGCAGACTCAAGCATGTCCCCCACCCCTCTTCTCACATATCCTCTGATGTCTGTTTGCTCTTTCTTACTCTTAAGTCCACATTTCTCGACAGGGTTCCCCTGAGTCTCTCAGCATGTGACTCCTGCTGACACTGAGTGAAACCTAATACAGGGGCTGTTGACGTAGAAGAAGATGACCAGAATAAAATTTGACATCTGTAAGGAAGATTCAAATCAAAACACAGAAATTGTTAACTAGCCAACATAGGCTAGTTGTATGTGCTCTGGTACATACCTGTGTTATACACCCAAACAGATGGACACATTCACACTGGCATATGCCCCAATTTGTACACATTCACCATCACATACATAGACTCACAAGTATATCCTACTCACTTGCTCATATACTCTCAAAACTCACGAACCTGTAGAACATTGCCCACAGAGACACATTCACTCCATGTGCACACACTATGATTTGCTCTGTGCATACATCATGATGCTAATATAATCAAGCACACTCATACAACAGGGAGATGCCCACACCACTTGCTGTCTCTGCTTCAGCATATACTAGCACTTAGAAGCAGCTTACATACTCTCACCAACTTATTTGAGTATCAGACCTATGTACCAAAATGCTGTGCTAGGAATCTCCACACAGCTATTTCTCAGGCACCTCAAGTTCTACTGAGCTCAGTATGTATCCCCTCCAATCCTTCTTTTCCAGCCCTGCTCTTTGTATCTGGAAATGACCCCACATTACATCGAACTCCCCAAGCCAAGAATCTCGCCATCATTATAGACTCCACTCTCTTTTGGACTCAATTAATATAGCAAATCCTGAGATTCTGTGTTTGCCATCTTGAAAATTTGTCTTCCGTTGCCTCCTTCCCCACCTGGAAAAGTCTCGAAGCATACCATCTCCCACCACCTATTTAAATCATCTTGTGCCTAACTTTCTGGGTCATGTTAGTTGTCCTCATTGAAACTTGGAGTCATAGCTTCATCCCAGAGGGTAGACTTCCTATCTAGACAAACACTCTTGCCTTATCTCTTGCTCTGCTGCTCCCTGTCTCCAGGGACATTTTGATTGACTCCCAGTATGAGAAAATTAATGTCTCTAATTTGCTGCAGGCTGACTACTATTCATTTTGCCTAACACCTTCACATATTTTTATTACCTGTTTGGTTCTTGAACACTATTAAGTTCTTAAACCCTAAATTAAATAAAGCCAAGATCTGAGGTATGTAAAGAACAGAAGAGGGCAATTCTCCATTGTACAGAGGTTGTAAGGGGAGATATTTCAGAATTAAATGGTCTGTGTTTGAATCGGAAATGCCTCACTTCCTAGCTACATAACATTAGGCAATTTAATTCACCGTTCTGAGCCTTGGTCTCTTCCGTTGCAAACATGGGGATGCTAATAGTACCTAAATCATTGTGTTGTTACAAAGATTAAGTAAATGGCATATAAAGCGCTTATAACTACACACTCACTAAAGTTAGCTATTCATTGTTATTCACTGGGCAGAGGAGATCATAGGGACAATATCTTCAGAGTTGGAAAGGGCATGGTTTGTTTGGGGAAATTAAGAGGGCTACTGAGGGTGAGAAGGTGAGAAGAGAGAGAGGTGGGAGTTCACTGTTTCCCAAGTCCTAACAGAAGCCCAGCGCATGGAAGGCATTAGGTGCATATTGGTAGAGTGAACGGATGATTCAGGGAATGAATAGGCCTGTAATAGTTTGTTGGGGCTGCTATAACAAAGTATCCTACAAAGGGTAATTTATACCAATAGAAGGCATTGCTCACAATTCTGGAGGATGGAAAGTCCAAGGTCAAGGCACCTGGGATTCAGTGTCTGCTGACAGCCTGTCCCCTTGATATCTTGTGCAGCATCCTCACACAGTGGTAAAGGCAGAGAAGGGCAAAAGGACCTAGCCTGTTCCCTCTGTCTCTTTCATAAGGGCACTAAATCCATCAATGAATGGAAAGCCCTCATAACCTAATCACCTTCCAAAAGCTCCTCCTTTTGATGTCATCACATTGAGGTTTAAATATCAATGTACGAATTTTGGAAGAATATGTATTTCTAAACTATATCAACTCCCAAAGCTCTCATTGGTTAGAGAGTCTGGCTACCATGTGTCCTGGAAAAAAATGAAAAAATGAAAGGCAGCATTTTGGGCTCATGTTTTGAGCTGGGCACTAGACTTGGTGCCTGTGAGATATTGAACAGAACAAAGACCTCTTCCCTTCTGTATCCTAGCAAGGGGAGATGGGCAGTAAATGATACACATAGCAATTACGTAAATTATGGTGGGTACTGGAAAGCAGTAGGTGCTTCCCCGTGGTTGCTGGCAGACACAGTAGGTGGCAGAGTGTTACAGTGGCATCCTTTAGGAGGCTGGGGGCCATGCAAGGGTAATGGAGGTAGCAGTAATTCATGGATAGGGGGTCAGGAAGGCCAGGGGTTGGAATGGTAGGGACAGGTAACTTCATTCAATAGAGTGGTTTGTGTAGGTTGCTTTGAGAAGGGATACATGAGCAAAGACATAGAGTAGGTGGAAAGTTAGCTAAGAGTGAATGTGGAAAGAGCATCCAAGGCAGAGGGACCAGCTGAGGCCAAAGTCCCAGGGCAGAGGCATGTCTTTCAGGTTTGAGAAGAGCATGAGGGAGGCCGGGGGTTGGAGTGGAGTAGGGCAGGGCAGTGGAGTAGGAAGACAAAAAGGTAACAGGAGCCAGGCCACGAGGGCCCAGAGGGGCTGTCACTCAAGAAATGAGGAGAAACTGCAGGGTCTTAGGCCAAGAAGTGCATGGTCTCACTCCTTTTTAAAGGATCCCTTCATCTTCTGCACAGAAATTGGCTGTGGATGTCAAAGGTAAAGGAAAAGTCTTGTCAAGTGGCAGGTAAGACCCGATGATGGTGAAGACTGAGCATCCTTCAGGTGTGGACAGCTTCTTTTTGCAGTGTCCCTCTAATGCTGGGGCTTCCCAGGGCTTTTTTTCTAAGTTTCCTTCTCTGAAAATGTCTATGTGAATGTCCAGTGGGACCAACTGAAAATGTCTATGTGAGTGTCCAGAGGGACCATTAAAGCCAAAATCATTATTTTCCAAAAAGAAATTAAAGTGGAAGAGATAGCTACTTGTGAAGGTGCATGGTCTAATCAGATCTGGCACCTGGGTCTTTGGTCGTCCACAACCCTGGTCTCTTCTCTACCCTCTCCTCTTCCATAATGATCTCAACTCTGTAACTCTATCTCCTACTAAAATAATAATGATACTTATAATAATAACAACTGTAGAATAACACCTAATGGTTACATAGCATCTATTAGAAGATATGCCATGTCCTGAGGATGTTACTTATATAACTAAAAGTATGAGGTTGTTTCTATTCTTACTTCATTTAAATATGTGGGTGAGGAGTCACAGGCAAGCTCTGACTTTCCAAGGTCACACAATTACATGGTAGAACTTGATTTCCTCTTGGGCTGTGTGACTTCAAGCACTGTTCTTTGCTGCTCTTCTGTGCTTTTACTCACAGAGGGGAACTATAAACTCAGGGACCTTCTCCTGCTATTCACTTTCATTCCAGAAATTCTTTTTAACTTCTGTGCTGTAACCAGCTTCTACAAGTGCATTAGGCACAAAGCAAGCAATTGAGAACTGGCGGGTAGTTTTTGAAGAGTGCATTTACACAGAGTCATTGCACATGAGTGCCATTCATGAATATCTTCAGATTTTTGTAATTATTGTTTTAATTGCATCGATGTTTTATAGATTTTTATTCTATATTGTTTTCACTATTTTTATATTTTGTTGCTCTTAAGAGATATCCTCAGTTCTTGGAATATGGAAATAATGTTGGAGTGCTCTTACTGTTTGTGATGTTGTTATTTATTACACAATAAGCTCCCGTTCCCATGAACAGGATGCCCTGAAGTCTTCTTGGATTTCTGCAGGAAAAGACTTTCTTCAAAATTTCAAAGCAAAATACCTCAGAGAATCCTTAGACCCCAAAGTTTCATTCCTGATTCACTGCAGTAATTGCCGTCTTTAACTTTGTAGTGCAACAATTAACAGCACAGCAAATTGCTTAGAGAAACTTTAGCAGGGGTTAAATTAATAAAATCAATTTACTCTCATAAACTCCAGCTTTTATCCACTTCTGATTTGCTTATCAGTCAGAACATGGGACTATGCCTAATCTGGATGAAAATGTGATTTTCTCAATGTAGAGTTAGCATACTTCAGTTTTCAAGTATTTATAAAGAAAAGTTGGGCAAGAGAGTTGCTGGTGGTGGTGGTGGTGGTGGTGATGATGATGGTGATGGTGGTGATGGTGGTGATGGTGGTGATGGTGGTGATGGTGGTGATGGTGGTGGTGATGGTGTGTGTGTGTGTCCCCTGGAGGGAAGAGCAACACAGAAGTACCTTCCACCCATCATATGTTTCTCTTGTTTCTTCTCCTACTTCTCTGGAATCACTTCCTTGATCATCTTTGATGGCTTCTTTTCCCAATGTTCCCCCAATGCTGGGAATTCTCAGGGGTTTTTTTTTCTAAGTTTTCTTTTCTTTTCCAACTGGGAATTTGTACATGGATGTCTCATGAGGCTATTGAAGCAGAAATCATCTTTTTCCCCCTGCCGCCCCAACCCCAATCCCGCCTCTGCACCACTTTAACTATGCATTCCTAAAATCACAAAAACCAAAAAAATCTCCGTTTAAAACACAATCATGCCAACGCCAATCCCGCCTCTCCAACCTGTTAACCACTTAGATTAATGTAGCTCCCACCCTATTACTGCAGTCAGAATTCACCCTCAGCTGCAGCTTCTCCAAAAATCAGTCACCAAATGCTGGTTCCCATCGACACTCAAGATGTATCAATCTAAGCAAGTTTAGTTCACCCGGCCCTATTTGGCTCTTGCTTCAAATAGACTGCCTGCATTTACATGTAAAAATATACATATGAGGGCTGCGATTGTAGCTCAGTGGTAGAGCGCTTGCCTCGCATGCGTGAGGCACTGGGTTTGATCCTCAGTACCACATTTAAAAAATAAATAAAGATATTGTGTCCATCTACAACTAAAAAATATTTTTAAAATTATATACATATGATACAATTGAGGAAATGTTCACAGAGTGTTTGGTGAGGAATTATTGTGACTTTAAAAGTTAAAATGTCATGATTGTGTTTTAAACAGAGGAGATTTTTTTGTTTTTTTGTGATTTTAGGAATACATACTTAAAATTTTCAGAGATGAAACTATTCTGTTTAGAATTTACTTCAAAATAATCTTGTAGCAGAGAAGGTAAAGGAGAGGGATAAACAAAGAAATCTCGGGTCAAGGTTAATAATTCCTGAAGCTAGTGACAGATAGGTTGGGGTTCATTATATTATGCTATTATCTCTATTTACACACACACACACACACACACACACACACACGGGTTTCTCAACTTTGGCATTACTGTCATTTGGAGTTAGATGATTACTTTTTCTGTTGGCAGGGGGGCTTCTTCCGAGCATGGTGTTGAGCTGCGTCCCCTACCTGTGCACACTGGATGCCAGCAGCACCTACTTCAGTTGTGACAGCCAGACATTTCCTCAGACATTGCTAAATATCCCAGGGAAGCCCCGAGAACTGCTTGTCTCATCACCCCAGTTAGCAACTGCCACCTCTTGACCTCATGTGTCACATTTCTTTCTTGGTTTGTCTTCTAGACACATGTGCCATGAGTCCTGTGAGTCCACCAGGTGTTTCCACGAGAATGAAGCCCCCGCTGAGGCACACTGTGTCCCTTGTGTCTGCTGCTGTACCTCGAGTACCTGGCAAAGAGAAGTTCGGTGTTCACTGCAAAATATCACCCAAGAGAGGCAAACCGGAAACATCACTGATCCGAAAGGCATCTTATTGAGCCTTTGGGTAAGTTATTACCCAAAGTGCCTCTGTTTCCTCATCTACAAAATCGGAATGATACATCACCCTGGTGGGTTCCTTATAGACATCAAGTGTAGGGCGACCATCCAGCTTGGAATAGCCCCAGGTTGTCCCAGCATGGTTAGTAAGAGTGCCACCTTTCACTCTTGAAGTGTCCTGGCTTAGAAGACGCATTGCAGGACAACCAACCTGGTGTTAGTGTCTGTGCCGCTCAGGAAGGCTGAGCCTGTGTCTGCTTTTGTCCGCTGCTGTCCTGATTGGAACTCCTGGAGGGTCTCCATGCAGATAGCATGACATGAGCTTGTCCTGTGGCTTACAGGCTGCTGCTGGCTCCAGTACTGACTCCCCCTCCCCTGCTCATTACTCTCTTTGCCCTCCCACCTGCAGGCCAGGCTTGTTCTTGCTCATCTCCAGAACTTGAACTTGCCATTTTCCTACCTGGAAAAGCCCTTCCCCAACTGTCGCCTGCCCACTCCCCACCTCACCCACAGAAAGTGGCCTAACCCTCACTTCTTCCGGGCAGCTACAACTAACCTACAACTAACCTACAACTAACCTACAACTAACCTACAACTAACTTCCTCGCTTCTGTGTTGCTATAGAACCCAGTACCCAATGCATTATCCCTGGGCTATAGCTCATCATGTGTTTTACTGGGCTGGAGGTTATGTGATCTAATGGCTTGTGATTATATTTTCTCAATTCTATATTCCTGGGTCAGAACTCATATTAGGTGGTCCATGATTAATTATTTGTTTTATGAATAAATTCATTAACTATCATCAGATCCTGGCTCTAACTCTGCTGGTGTGCTTGTTTGAGACTCATATCTTGTCCCAATGGTAAGGACTTTATTATATTAAGAATAAATCTAATTATGTAGGTAACATTTCCTGCACATAGTAGGAAGTCAACATATATAATTAGGGGTCACCTCTTCCAAACCTAATCTCTTCATCCCCTCTCAAACCAAATCACCATTTTTACTCATCTTGGCTCAACACAAGGGGTGGGAGACAACCTTAAATTCTCCCTAATATCATTTGAAGGATGAGATTCTGATAACAAATGAAAGATGATTTTGTCATAATGGGGTTTCATTTTCATATTGCTAGGTTAGAAAGCAATTTCCAGGGGGAAAAAAACTGCAGTGTGTCCTAAATGGTTAATGATCCTCAGCAAGCAATCTGTCCAGCATGAGAAAGATTTCTTTTGCAAGCTGACAGCTGATCTATAATCAGGTTCTGCTTGGCTGCTATCCTGGACCCCTCCCCACACCTCTCCATGGGGCTCTGTGAACACCCTATGGAGGAAAAAAGCCCAAACCTTTTACCACACACATCCCTGATTTCCCAGAAGCTCCTCAACAGAGGGGGCTTGCAGATGCTGCCAGATGTTGTTTTTATCTTATGGGACAGAAATGCCTTCTCCAGGCATTTTGAGGTTTATGCTTGGTAAAATTATAGAGCTGGTGCGTTTTTCCCTTCCTTTTTTCCCCCTTTATTTATTCAACACACATTAATTTAACAACTACTGTTTCAGAGACCATGATTGCAGGATAGGCAGCATAATTTCTGCCAACTTCAACGCGCAGTTTAATAAGAAATACAGAGAAACGAAGAGACCAAGTCCATCTTCTCTACTGGGCAGCAGCCAGGGCCCTTGAGGGTCTGTGGCTGTCCTTCAGCTCTTAAATTGTGGGATATCTGAGGCTAAGCATTCCCAAACTAGACTCTCTAAAATAGCCTCCCAATGATACTGAAGAGTGGTTTTGGAATTTAATTCTTTGGGGCAGGTATTTGAATCCTATTAAATAATAATCATGAGATCAGAACCCCTTGTTACCTAAAAGTTCCTCCTCTGAACCTCATGCTCCGCTGGGGACCATGCTTTCCACACATGAACTTTGGAGAGACATTCCATACCCAAATCATAACAGATGGGATCCATGGCAGTTGGAATGGAAGCCCTTCAGTACAGCAGCTGCCTGGAAATCACGAGGCAGCAAGCAGACACAGGAAGACCGGAGCATGCAGAAGCTGCTCAGACCGCTCGGAGCTGTCACCTACACCAGCAGCCACCTGCTCCTCATGTTTAGCTTTTGGAAAAAAAAGTTAATTTTCCATGCGCAGGCAAGGCTTGAGCTCAGGAACACAGGCCCAGCACAGATGCACTTGATGTACCTCAACTCATTCAGGCTTAGTCCCCAGCACGGTTTTCTGTCCTTCCCTCCCACATCTGGGTACTTGAATCCCCTTCTGGGCATTCTGTCACCTTCAGGAGGAATCAGACATCTACATAGCCCCTGGCTCCATTTGGGGGTGCTCTCTCTTCCTTTCTCCCTTCCTTTTTTTAAACTCGATTTTGAGATATTTTATTTCATTTTTTTTCAGAACCTTTACGATTCTTTTTCCCAGCTCAGACTCTTGTCTATTCGTTATTTAGTCCCTATCCCTCGCTGCACTGTCATAGAGCATCCTTATTCTTTCTTAGAATCTGCGTTCATCTATAAGTTAGCCACGGCCTGGATTCTTCGTGCTTGCATTTGAATGTAGCATTCACGTGCGTGTAAAACAGCGCAGAAATATGGTATTAACAAGCTCTTTCTTCTTTTAAAAATAAAGGACGTTCAAGGATAATGTACACATAGGAAAGTAAACATAGCATAAATTGAGTGAATTCTCTCAAGGTGAACACATCCTTGTAACTCCACCAAAATTAAAAAACAGGACATTACCAGCACCCAAGAAGACTCGCTGTGCCCCCGAGCAAGACCATCACCGCCTGACCAATGTGACCAGAGATGAGTTTAGCCACTGTTTTTGCTTTATTTAACTGAATCACTCAAAATACACATTGTAGTATCTGGCTTTCAGTGTTCCCAACATTACATGAGATGCATCTGCATCACCGCAGGCAACAGTAAGATGTTCTTTTTCATGGTGTTATAATACTCCATTGCAGAGATATATCAGGATTCATTTATCCCATTTGCTCTTGAGGAGTATGTGGGCTCTTTCACGTTTTTATTCTTGCTTTTATATTTGTGTTTTTGTTTAGGGGAATTGCTTGATCACAGGGAACATATTCAATGTGAGAAGCTATTACATAGAATTTTTCAGTGTTAGGATTCAAATGGTGTGAAGGTGAGGTTAAGAAAATAATTCTGTAAAATGGAACCTCTGTGCTGACCCCCACATGCTTCTTTTTCAAGAAGCAATTTTCTTACAGCCAGTCCTGCCTGGCCTTGGTGGACAGGATATGTCACATTCCTCAGCAAACTACCTGTTAACTGCAGGAAAAATTTAGGCCCAAGATAATGTCATGGGAGGAACCCAGGAAACTTTGTGACCAGATTATGAAACTCTGAGAGATCAAGATAGTTCCTCCTAACTATAAAATTTATAAGAATGTATGACTAAGAATCCAACTAGAACCAGTCAGCATGGGCCAAGGTGACCTAGAGTTGTGATGGCAGTGAGATGTCACCCTGCTCTCAGTCAAAAGTCAAAAGGTGGACCTGGGAGGGACTCTCTGGAAGCTTCTCTGGGATCCCCAATAAAACTGGAGTGCAAGAGAGGGACAATGTCTGAGAGGACCCACTCTCTCCCTTGAGAATATCCCTTTTCCCTAATCCCTATCCCTTTAATAAATTCATGCTTATGACGCTAAGCAACATGTCTGAAATCTTTATGATTGGGTTGAAAGAACTGGCATTTAAAGAGGGGGTCTTCAGGGTTCCTCAGTTTCTTGGAAGGTCCCAGCTCCTTAACACCAGAATGGTATGTGACTTGCACTTCCTCCAACAGCATGTGAGAGCTCAGGTTCCTGGCCAACATTTGATATTGTTAGACTTCTCATTTTAAGCATGGTGGTGGGTTCATGGTGGCATCTTACCACGTTTTAATCTCCATTTCCTAACTACCCACGTGACACCACATCCTTGTATTCGTAGTTTAATGACCACTTGTAAAGTCTCTTTTGTGAAGTGCCTTTTTAAATATCATGTTCATTTTTATTGTGAAATTCATGCTTTTCTCAATAATCTTTTTTTCTATATTCAGGATAAACATTATTTATTTGGACTATCCATCCATCCATCCATCCATCCTCTGCTGTGACATGTCTTTTCTCTTTTAATATTTTCTTAACAGAAACTGTAATTATAACTTAATCAATTATTCATTTTGTTTCCTTTATAGTTATTTCCTTTGCATCAAAGAATTTTGACAAACTTTTTCCACTTCAGTGCCATGATGATATCTCTTGTGTTTTCTTCTAGAAGCATTATGGTTTTATTTTTCAGATTTAGATTGAATAGCCATGTATGATTGATTTTTAAGATGATGAAAATCTGTATTCTCTAAATTATAATTCATTATTATTATTGTTGTTGTTTTTAAAGTTTATAAATATGTAAGCAGCCTGAATGCAGTGTGATTTACATACAAACATAAGTTTTTAAAGTGCACATTTTAATAAATTTTTACTTGTGACCCATGTGTAGGCCCATGAAATCATAACAACCAAGAAAACGAACATACATATAACCTCTACAAGTTCATGCATGCCACACTGGTGATCTCTCCTCCACCTTTGCATTCCAAGACAAACCACTCGTTTATTTTCTGTCACCATACATTAATTTGCATCTCTGGAGTAGCATAGAAATGGGAGTAGACAGCAGACATGCCCATTTTGTCTGGCTTTTCTTTTTACACAGTATGCGGATTTTAAAATGTATTACCCATGTCATTTGCACGTATCAATGGCTTAATCATTATGGTTGAAAAGGTCATTTATGTGAATGAACAATTTGTTAATCCATCCACCTGTTGGTGACATTTGAGTTGTTTCCAGTTTGAGAGGATTATAAATAGAGTTGCTGTCAACATTCCTGTATGCACCTTGGTATGGTCATACGCTGTCATTTCCATTGGGTAAGTTCCCAGGAATGGAATGCCTGGGTCATATGGAAAGTCTAGGGATAGATTTTTAAGACACAGCTGTACTGTTTACCAAACTGATTGCACCATTTTATAGCAGTGCATGAGGTTCTGAGCTGCTCCAAGCTTTTAGCAGCACTTGGTATGGTCAATCTTCTTAATTTTCACCTTCCCGTGTGTTGGGGCATCTCCTCGCACACAGCCTAACCTGCGCTCCTTCGTGGCCACCAAAATATCATGCATCTATTTGCATTAGATGTTTCCCTGCTAAATCTTTTTCTCATTTATTGAGAAATTATAAGTAATAATAATTTTATTATTACTAATAAGTATTCAAATTTATTATATTGTAACTGTAAGTCTTTTATCAGATATGTAATTTGCTGATATTTACTGCCAATTACTTGTCTACTGTCTTAAGAATTATCTTTCAAAGAGCAGAAGTTTTTAAGTTAAATGAAACCCCTTTCATCAATATCTTATTTTCTTTCTATTAGGATTTAAGTTTGTGTCTAAGAAAGCTTTTCCTCTTCTAAGAGCACAAATAATTTTCTTCCAGAAAATGTTAGTTTTCACTTTACATTTATGTCTGATATTCTGTTAGAGAAAGTTTTTGCATCTGTAAAGTATGATTAGAAGTTCTTAGAAAGATACATAAATACAGACACATATACAGATACACATACCTGTATAGTCACACACACACATACGTACACACATACATATGTAATTGCTGTGGCACCATTTATTGTTATATTGATTGCTTTTATGCATTTGCTGACAATCAATTGATTGCATAAGTGTGGGTTTATTTCTGGAAAGTCTGCTCTCATCCATGGATCTATTTTTCTGTCTTTATGCTGCTACCACACTAACTTGATATCGGTGGACTTACAATAAACCCTGAAATGATGTAGTTCTAAATTCTTCAAACTTTTTCAAAACTGGTTTTGACAATTTTCAGTTTATGGTATTTACCTATGAGGGTTAGAATTAGCTAGTTAATTTCTATAAAAAGAATACTGGGATTTTTACTGGGATATGTTGCTTCTATGAGAACAATTGGGGGGAAATCTGACATTTTTATTATTGAGTTTTCCAATACGTGACTGTAATACATCTCTACACTTAGTTAGGTTCTCTTTATTTTCCCTCTGCCAAGTTTTATAGTATTCTGCATGCCTATGTGAATACCCCTTGCTAGATATATCTCTATCTCATATTTTTGATGCCATTGGAGATTGGATTGTTTCTGCAGTTTTGCCTTTGGATTGTGCATTAGGAATGTGATTGACTTCATCTGTTGATGCTGTGTCCTTCAACCTTGCTCAATACACACACCTGTTCTGTAGAGTATGACATCTGGTACTGTTTTGGTTGTTGTTGTTATCATACAATGCACATGATAGTTTTAAATATAGATGATACTATCATCTGTGAATGTAGTTTTGCTTCTTTCTCTCCAAACGGGATTCTTTTTCTTTCTTTTCCTCATCTTTCTACATCCACTAGAATTTCTGAGTGTCAGAGTTGAGAGTGGGTAACTTTACCTCATTTTTATCTTAGATCCTTTCAGCATTAAATGATGCTTGTAGATTCTTTTTTGGTACCTTGTATCAGGTTAAATAATTTCTTCCTTGTTCCTAGTTTACTGAGTGAGATCTTGTATTAGGAATGGATGTGAGGTTTTGCAATGTTTTTCCTACTTTCAAGATAGATTTTCATCTGTAGTCTGTCGATATGACAAATCACATTACTTTGCAGTTGCTCAAAGTGAGTTGATTGGCAACTGAAATTCCTTCATGTCATTTTTATTTCCTATTACAGCTGTAACAAGTGACTACAAATTTAGTGGCTTAAAACAACACAGTTCATTCACTTACATCCCGGGAGGTCAGAGTTCAAAATGAATCTTTAAGGGTAAAAATCAAGATAACATCAGCAGGACTGAGTCCTGGAAGCTCCAGGAGATAAGGATTTTATCTCTTCCAGTTTCTCAGGATGTCAGCATTCAAGGGCTGCTGGCCACATTGTTCCCATCTCTGCTTCCTTGGTCAATCACCTTTTTTGTTTGCTTCTGGCTATCCCTCCCTTCCTATCATAAGGATCACAGCAAACACACCAAAACCACCTGGCTAATCTTAATCTCATCTGCAGAGTCCCTTTTGCCATAAAGGTAACATTCACAAGTTCTTGGGATGATGACGTGGACATGTTTTGGAGGCCATTATTCAGCCTACTGCACTGTGTAACAGAGCATGTGTATAGGTTTGGGGTCCCATTGTCCCACCTACCACACTGCGTATGACATTTCTTCTGCAAATCGTAACAGATGTTGGAATTTCTTTAGCTATTCTTCACATTTCTTCATTTCTCTCTCATTCTTTTCATCTCTGTCTTATTACCCAACATTTCTAGGCTAATTACTTTGCTCAATCTTTCAGCTCATTAACTGACTCTTCTGCTATTTTTATTCTGCTATTTATCTATTAATATATATTTTTCCTAATCATCCTGCTTCTAAGTTCCAGAAATACAGTTCCATTTCACAGCAGTCAGGTTTTTGTCTCCCTAAGGATATTTATTCCAAAGATTTTTTTTCTATATTATCAATTAAATTTGTTTTTGAGGAGGCTAATTTTTCTGATTATTCAGTCTGATGTTTATTTCAAGGTGCATGCTTTTTTCCCCCCAAATGTTTGATCATTCCTAGCAGTTCCTGTTGGTACTTACAAGCTAGGCTGAACAGTATTGGAAGATGATACACACTTTTTTTAGGCAAGATACATACCCGTCATGAATCCAACTTAAGTGAACCAAAACATCACAAAAGCATGTCATTAAGAACTACAAATATATACCACATTTTCTTTATCTATCTGTATGTTGAAGGGTACTTAAGTTGATTCCATAGTTTAGCTATTGTGAATTGAGCTGCTACAAACATTGATGTGGCTGCATCACTGGGGTATGCTGATTTTAAGTCCTTTGTGTATAAATTGAGGAGTGGGATAACTGGGTCAAATGGTGGTTTCATTCCAAGTTTTCTGAGGAATCTCCATACTGCTTTCCATAGTGATTGCACCAGTTTTCAGTCCCACCAGCAATGTATGGGTGTACCTTCCCCCACCCCATCCTCGCCAATGTTTGTTGTCACTTGTATTCTTGATAATTGCCATTCTGACTGGAGTGAGATAAAATATTTAGATGAATGGATAAAGAAAATGTGGTATATGTACACAATGGAATATTACTCAGCCTTAAAGAAGAATGGAATTATAGCATTTGCTGGTAAAAAGACTGAGCTAGAAAATATGCTAAGTGAAATAAGCCAATCTCAAAGAACCAAAGGCCAAATGTTTTCTCTGATATGCAGATGCTAACTCACAATAACGGGGTGGAGGTGGGGAAGAATAGAGAAACTTTGGATTAGGCAGAGAAGAGTAAAGAGCGGGGAGAGGTATGGGTGTAAGAAGGACAGTTGAATGAATCAGACATCATTACCCTATGTACATATATGATTACATGACTGGTGTGATTCCATATCATGTACAACCTAAAGAATGAGAAGCTATACTCCTTTTATGTATGATGTGTCAAAATGCATTCTACTCTCATGTATAACTAATTAGAACAAATTTTTTAAAAAGAACTACAAGTAAGAGACAGGATCTCCAACGTTTTTGTGCTATATCTTAAGCGCTGCATTTCATTTCTCTGGACAAAGAACATATTCTTTAAGTCTCCCAAGTGAAACTTATTCTTGTGAGTACTTGGTTGCAGGCACTAACTGCAACTCACTCTTTAAAAATAGAGCCTTAATGTGTATACATGTGTGGATGCACATGTGTGTACGTACACACGTGTGTTTCTTCTTGCAGATTGACCTCTATGCTGCTATGCTTCTTCAGTGCCAACATTCTAAAAACCTTTCCCCCGAAGTTACTCACTTTGTACATATTGGTTCTCCGGGGTTTTTCTCAAGGGCAGAAGTGGCTGCCGCTGGATGTTAAATACGGAGGAGGCAGAAGAGGTCAATGCAGCAGCTGTTTCATCTTTAATCCTTTAATTAATTTCCCTGATTACTTCCCCATATCTCCCTCCAGCGCTTCTCGCTTGTTGACTCTGAGCTTGGCATCTCTCGGAGATTCTGTGGGAAAACAAGCTTTGACTTCAGTACTTGGTTCTCTTCAAAGTGAATTTTCTGTGCTCTTATTTCTTCTTTACATTGATCTGATTTACTATTTCTTTCCTTTTGTATTTGTTTTTCTATGATTTATAATTACAGGTAAAATTTCTGGGTTTTCCGGTATGTTCCTCTTCACCTACCGCAGGCTTCGCCATATTGTTTCACAGCAATGAAGACCATTTCCGATTCCTCTGCGGCAGGTAGGAGGTGGCATGGTCCTTCATTCTCACAGCATTTCATGACATAGTGCTTTCAAATTGTGTGTAACTGGCATGTAGGAAACTGTATCTTGTTGTAGTTGAAATTTTCATTTTCTTGAATGTTGGCAAGATACAGTCTTTCCATGTTTGAATGAAGAATTTGCCTGTATAATCTGTGAATTAACACTTTATAGGTTGGCTTTATTAATCATTTTTTTATTTTTTGCTAATAAGGAACTCCTCATATGTTCTGTTTAGTGAGTCGTATTTATTATACTGAATGACAGATATCTTCTATCAATTTGCGATCTGGCTCTTTACTTATACCATTCTTTTATTTATAAAAGTATTGTTATTAATACAACATAATGTCACTTTTCTTTCTGCTCTGTACATTTGTATATAATTGTAATAAAACTTTCCTTCTGTGAGTTTATATATCCTCTTTTGTTTTTTCAAGATTAAAATAATTTTTTTAATATTTTGGTCTTAAATTTTCTTATATACGTAAACGATCAAATCATGGTAATTATTATTTTCACCTCAAATATTATAACTGCTATGTGTTGGGAATCTTCAAACTTTTCTCTAGTTATTTAGAAATACATAATAAATTGTTATAGATTATAGTTATCCTACTGTTCCATACAACATTAGAACTAACGTCTCCATCTAACAATACCATACTCTATTAAGTATTAAATATGTACTTTATTAAGTACTAAGTACATACTTTATTAAGTATTAATAAATTATTCTTTTTTTGTGTGTGGTGCTGGGGATTGAACTCAGGGCCTTGTGCAGGTGAGGCAAGTACTCTACCAACTGAGCTACATCCCCAGCCCAAGAAATTATTCTTGATATCTGATAGATATGTCCCCTTAACCATGTTTTTTCTTTCAAAAGGACTTGCCTATCTCTGGCCTTTTAATTTTCCAAATAAATTATAGAATCAAATTATTAAGGTCCAGAAGTAGCACTATTGGGATTTTAATTAAAATTATTCAGAGTATTTGAATATATTTTAGGATAAGCAGCAGTTTTACGATTTTAATTCTATCAATGTCCAGGGCTGGTTTTTCTTGACTGTATGTTACCCATGACAACATTTTAGGGTGTTCATCCTAACACCTCATCTTTAGTTTTCCTCCTCTGTGTACCTAATTATTTTTCCCTGTTATAATTATTATGTAATTAATTGCTCATTGCTCATGTGTAGAAATGTAAATGTATTTTGTATGATTATCTTATTTCCAGACACCTAGAAATAAGTTATTTATAGACTCTTCTGGATCTTCTAAATAGGCAACCATATATATGGGAATCAGGACGATTTTTAGCACTTACACCTTTATCTTCTTGTCTAGTTTTGCTAATAAGACCTCGATGTAATGCTGCACAGGCTGAATTCTGCACATCTCAGAGCACACTGTGCAAAGCAATAATCACAAGTACTGGAAAGCACCTTGTAGGAGCACTGCTGTGCTAGTCCTGTGCCCGTTCTGATGTACTAAGGAAGGGATTCTACTGCTTTGCCCATTGACTATGAGGTTTTCTGCAGGGATTTTTTTGGATTTACTTTGTGGAGTTAAGTATGTTCCCTTATAATTCAGTTTCTAAGAATTGTTGTTCATGGGCATTAAACTTCATCAAATGTTCTTTTATTCTCTAATGAGAAAAATCCCATGATGTTTTACTCTATAATCTCTTAATAGGATGCTTTGCAATAATAGATTATTCAAAGTTAACCCGTTATATTTGTGGAGTAAATCCCACTTCATCATAATTATGTATATACAGAAAAAGAGAGATCAATATTGATTTGCTAAGTGGTTTGATAATTTTAGCCTCTGTGCTCTAAAGTATTATAGGTCTGTAATTTTCTTCTCACAGAATTATTGGCTGGCACTGATATAAAGTTCACCTCATCCTTCTAAAGGAGGACTAATAGCATTGCTTTGCTACCATTTGATTTTTCTGTGAGAGTTTCTGTGATGTTGGAACCTCTTTTTCTCGATGGTTTTGCTAGACCTCACCTGTCAATCTGTGCAGTGTACTTTTTAATGTCTTTAATGGTACTAGTCTTTTCTGCCTGTTTTTCTTTCTGTTAGTTTCAGCAAGTGATGTCTTGTTTGTGTTCAAGAAAGTGCTTATGGAGTTCAAATTTCCAAATCTATTTGTCTAGCTCTTCAAGAATAGCACTCTTTCACCAATCTCTTGAATTTTCATTTCATTTGTAGACGTATCCTTTGTTCCTACTTAATCCTCGTATTATTTACTTAGACCTCTCCTTTCTTTTTGTTGACAAATCACTTAAATTATTTTATTAGTTCTATTTTAAAAACTAGGTGTTTCTTTTTAGTTATACATGACAGTTGAATCTTTTTTGATATACGTGCACAAGGATGGAATGTATCTTATTCTAATCAGAACCCCGTTCTTATGGGTGTACACAATGCTAAGATTCACGGTGGTGTGGTGTCTGTTCTCTGTTTTATTGTTGTGTGTTCTTATTTTTGTTACTCCCCATATTCAATTATCTTCATTTTTGCTCTATTTTACTCTAAGTTCTGAAATGAATATCTGCCTCATCAATTTTCAGACTTTTAGCACAATATGTATGTATGTATGTATGTATGTAAGTATGGATTTTGGTACCTGGGATTAAACCCAGAGGTACTTAACCACTGAGCCACATCCTCAGCTCATTTTATTTTTTATTTGGAGGCAGAGTCTTTCTAAGTTGCTTGGCGCCTCGCTAAGTTGGTGACACTGGCTTGAACTTGCAATCCTCCCACATCAGGCTCCAGAGTAACTGGGATTATAGGTGTGAACCACTGCACCAGGCTATCTTAACTCTTAAAATTTAATTAAGTTTTTGATCTCCCTCAGAAATATACAAGAAACTTAGGAGCTTTTCAGCATCATATGCTTGGCTATTTTTTTTATTATTCTAGTGTATTTTGTTTCTAACTTGTTCTTAACACCCTTCTAAGTTAGCCATGGATTTTGTCAATGTTTTGGGTAAATAACACTTTTTAAAAAACCAGCAGCATTTATCTGTTGTTTTGCTCACCATTCATTTTGACATCTAAATTCTTGCTCTGGACTCAGATTTCTTCTTCATGACATATGTATTTTAGACACTCGTTCAATAAGGGATTTGTATTGGTAAATTCAGTTTTGTCTTCCTGAAAAATAATGAGCTCTAGATTTTAGATTGGAAGCTGTTTTTCTCTCTCTTTCCTTTGGATC
Organism: Xerus rutilus; assembly: GCA_028644305.1. Taxonomy (NCBI): domain Eukaryota; kingdom Metazoa; phylum Chordata; class Mammalia; order Rodentia; family Sciuridae; genus Xerus; species Xerus rutilus. The sequence continues at coordinate 11,479,373 of CM053403.1, read as the reverse complement.
TGCTATAGCAAATTCCCTCAAATTCTGTGTTCTGAAGTATTGTAACAATATACTCAGATGTGGATTTTAAACAAATAAATCCTGGAATTTGCTGTCCTTCCTGAATCTGAAAGCACCGTTCCTTTATCAGTTGTAGAAAACCCTCACCCGTTACCACATCAACAGTTGCCACGGCCCCTTCCCTCAGCTTCTTCCTAGAAATCCCATTAGATGTGTATTGTGAATTTCTCATTCTATACCTTATGCTTAGCATGTTCTCTCTGTCACTCCCAGTGTTGCCTCTGAGTAATTTCCAAATATTTATTCCACTTCAAAAATGTATTTGTTCCCTTTGTAAAACCATTATTAAATGGCTAATGACAACAATTATATCTTATTATTTGGAAGATCTATTTACTGCACCAAAAATTCTCTGTGCCCTCCCTGTTCACCCCTCCCTTCCACAGTCGACTCCAACTCACTCCTGATCTTTTACTGTCTCCTTTGTTTTACCTTTTCCAGAATGTCATCTTGCTAGAATAATGCAGCATGTAGATTTCTCAGGTTGATTTCTTTCACTTAATAATATGCATTTAAATTTCCTCCGTGTCTTTTAATGACTTAATAACACATTTCTTTTCAGTGCTGATAATACTCCATTATCTGGAGGTACCAAATTTATCACCTTCTATAGGGCATCATGGGTCCGGGCATAGTGGTGCCAGCTACTTGGGAGACTGAGGCTGTTCAAGGCTAGTCTGGGCAACCTAGTGAGACTGTCTCAAAGTAAAAAGTAAAATGGACTGAGGATATGTCTCTGTGACAGGGTGTTCTTGGGTTCAATGGTACCGCAAAAATAAAAATAAGAAATAAATGAAAAATATAAAGGCTATCTTGATAGCTTCCAAGTTTTAGCATTTATGAATAAAGCTGCTAGAAATATCCATATGCATAACTTCATATGAAAATAAATATTCATTTCCTTTGGGCAAGAATCTTGTGGCATGGATCATGTAGCAAGAATAGATGTATGTTATAATAGTATGTTCAGTTTTGTGTTCTCAAGTGGTAGTACCATTTTGCATTTCTACCAGCAATGCATGAGGGATCCTGATATCTCACATCCTCATAAGCATTTGGTATTGTCAGTTGTGTGGATTTTGACAGTTCCAATAGATATGGAGTATTATCTCACTGTTTTAATTTTCATTTCCTTGGTTTCATATAATGTACAACATCTTTTCATGTTTCATTTGCCATCTGTATAAATTCTTTGGTGAGGTATATGTTAAGGTTTTTGAACCATATTTTTTTAAAAAATAAATTAAAATATTCTAATTTATACACTATTTATATATAACTATGAGGTAATATATCACAGAATTGTTTGAAGAGAAAATTTTGAATATACTCACTGTAAAGAAATCACAAGGTGGACCAGCAGGAGCTACAGAGGGCCCTGATCCACCCTCAGGAACCTCCACGGGTGTCCGGTCAACAGGAGACCAGGGACTGCTACCTCTAGCCACTGGGGAGCCAAACTCAAGGTAAGAGTCCCTGCAGAGAACCTAGAGCGAGGCAGCCCTGCCCAAGGGCAGCCTGAGCCCACCCCAGTTCCACTCCAGAGTTCCTGTGGACCAGTAGGAGCCACAGAGGGCCCAGATCCACCCTCAGGAAACTCCACAGGTATCCAGCCAATGGGAGACCAGGGACTGCTAGCCACTAGCCAATGAGGAGCCCAAATTCAGGATAAGAGTTGCTCCAGAGACACCAGTGCGAGGCAGCCCTGCCCAAGGGCAGCCTGGGTCCGCCCAAGTTCTGCTCCAGAGTTCCTGGGGTCCAACAGGAGCTAAATAGAACCCAGATCCACCCTCAGGAAACTCCAGGGGTTTTCAACTAAGGGTTGACCAGAGACTAATTGCTATCAGCCACAGAGGGAGGCACACCCAGGGTAAGAGTGGCCTGCAGAGATCCGAGCGTGAAGAGGGCCCACCCAAGTGCACTCTGGGCCCGCCTCAGTTCCGCTCCAGAGTTCCTGGGGTCAGGCAAGACAGAAGGCCCAACACTGCCCTTAGGGAATGCCAGGGGTGCACAGTTGAAGGCAGACCAGAGCCTGCAAGCCTCCAGCCCCAGGGGAGCTCACACTCACTGTAAGGGTCACACAAAGACTCTCCAGCTTGTGCCCTGCCTAAGTGAGACCTGGACCCACCTCCAGTTCCACTCCAGAGTTCCTGTTCACCAGCAAGAGTGCAAGAGAGGGGCAAAACAGCCTTCAGGGGCTGCCTCAGGAACCCAGCCAAGGCCACTGCCACTGCCCCCTAGAGGTACATCCACTACCTCCGCCACCAACTCTAGTGACAGTAGTGCCTATCTGGGGACACTGGGGGAACAGAAGTAGCTCCAAGGTGAGACAAAGGTAATCTGGAGTGTCAATACAAGATTATAGGATAGAAGCCGAAATACCTCAGATTGGTATTTCAAGAAAGGAAGATACACAATCAACGTGAAAAAACAAGGGAAGAAAGTACCCCAAAGAAACCTGGATACCACTGTAACAGAATCCATTGACAGCACAGTTGATGAAATGTCAGAGAAAGAATTCAGAATGTACATAATTAAAATGATCAGTGAACTAAAGAATGACATAAGTGAACAATTACAGGCAAAAATTGATCAATCCAACAAAGAAATAGGAGAGCAAATAAAGGCAACCATTTATCATTCTAACAAAGAGATAAGAGAGCAATTACAAGTAGCAAAAGATTACTTTAAGAAAGAGCTAGAGATCACGAAAAAAACCAATTGGAAATTTCTGAAATGAAGGAAACAATTAACCAAGTAAAAAACTCAATAGAAAACATCACCAGCAGACTAGATCACCTGGAAGACAGAACTTTAGATAACGAAGACAAGATATACAATCTTGAAAATAAATTTGACCATACAGTGAAGATGGTAAAAAATCAGGAACAGAACA
>CM053403.1:11465362-11475917 GCA_028644305.1 Xerus rutilus | reverse complement strand
GAATCAGAAGTTGTGCTCCATTTGTGTACAATTTGTCAAAATGCATTCTACAGTTATGCATAACTAATTGGAACAAATTTTTAAAAATATTTAAGATGATAGACATGTTAATTATCCTGATCTATTCATTACCTAATATATACATGAACAAAATATCACATTGTACTCTTATTTTAAATTGGGTGATTTGTTCTCATATTGTTGAGTTCTTGCTTTGTATTTTTACATTATGTACTTCTTATATTTTAATTACACTTTAATTCTTTTCTGCTAATACTTTGAGTCCAGTGATTCTCTTAGTCAAGGTTGAGGATCTAATTCTTGCAGTTTGTTCTTTCTGTTGATTCTTGCTCTCTGGCTCGATTTCTCATTTTGAAGCTTTCCTTTTTGACCTCAGCTATCTTGTTCACTGCATCTTCTGCTATGAGAAGCCTGTAAAGCATGTATTGAGGATCTTTCCTTCCAGAGAGATTTTCATTTACTATTGAGAGGGGCTATGGATGGGCTTGGTATTTCTCAGACCCCCAGTTCCTCATAATGAAAAGCTGAGGTTATAAATATGCAGAGATTTGTTCCTTCTAAACCTATGCTGAGAAAGACACTTTTCCTGTTACTCTCTTTTGTTAGTAGGATGTTTTTTCTAGCACATTATTTTACCCACAGCGTAGCTCTTTGTGGATTTCAGGCTTAAACAGGGCCTCAGTTCCAATTTGCAAACTTTGAAAGACCAAAGGCCTGTTTTCTCCCCTGGAGTTTCATTAAAACTCAAACTCTGGGTAGGAGTCATAGGAAACACTCCCAGGAGAGCTGCTGCATGGGTGTCCTTACAGCTCTCATTTTCAGGTGTCCTTCTGTTTTAGGTCCCTGAAGATGTCTCTTTCCTTCTCAGAAGCTCAGCTCTGCACTTGAAAGATGTTACGATTTATCCATCATTTCCAAGTGTTTTATTTTTTTTTTATTTAAAAGGTTTTCAAAAAGTTTCCCAGACTGCCAGAAAAAGAAATATTCTCATTGCTTTTGGTATTTTAAATATACATCAAAATTATGGTCCACTAATGGCCTGCTCTTACATTTTCCAGCATCGTTAAGTATTTATTGGTTTTTTATTATATTTTTTATATCATTCAGAGAAATTTTTATGCATAACACATAAAAAGCAGTTGAACTCAGTCCGCCATCTCAACCTAATTTTTGAACTGGGTCTTGAAGGTTGTCAAGTGGAAATGGAGATCAAGGCCACTCTATGCCAGGCAAGGCAATCATTAAAAATATGCTTTCCACAGGGAACAATGAAAACTTAAGTGGAGCTGGAGACCACTATCCATTAGGACAGAGATACAAGATGGATATAAAGGAGAGATAGGTTTAAATGATATTTAAAAGAGTCTCGCATGATGCAATAGTCTGAGTTCTGCCATATAACGCAGCAAAAACAGTTGCCATTTATTTATTATTTAATAGATGGTAGGCATTATATTGGAGATTTTACATAGGAAATTATTATCTACATTTTCTAAATAAAATGGGGCAAAATGAGGTTTGTCAGATAAGGTCACACAGATCCCAAGAAGTGAAGCCAGCACTCTGTCTGACGGCAGAGCTCATGCATCTAGTCACTCTCTGAAGTGTTCCCCCAATCAACAAAGACAAGCCAGTAAAGGATTTTAAGACAAGAGGGAGGTAACAAGACTAGTTGTTTAGGAAGCTTATTTTGTTGACCTGAGAGTGCAATGAATGAAGGAATTACATACCTCTCTGAGCTGCTTACCAGAGAAAAGAGCTGTAACCTGGGAAACAGGAAAGAACAAAGGGACCCTAGCAAGTGGGCAGGAAAGGTCTTTACTTTCACTTTTCATGAGCTGGGAGGTCACAGGAAGGTTGCAGCCAAGGAGGGCAATCTTGATGCATTTTCAAAAGTGCATTTATATGGCTATAGAGAGAATGGATTATAGGAGGACAGAGATTAAAGCAGAGAATTATGCATTACTGGTGTACTTTGTTACTTTAATTTACAAGGAGAGACTATTTAGGACTCCCTGGTTGGGGAGTAGAGGCGAGAAATACAAGACAATTCAGAGACTGGTGTTTGGAGGATCAGCTAAGTAGATGGTTCACAACAACCATAGTGCCTCTCTGAAGAGAAAAGGACGTAAGGAGAGACCTTCGCAAGGTATAGAAAAATATGGAAAAATAATATAGGGGAAGTGTCAATGATGGGTATGGAAATCATGTTCTTGTTGGTAACATTTATAGTCTATAAATGTTCAGAAATTCTCCAGAGATCTAGGAAAGAGAAAGAGGCTTTGTGATATAGAAATATTCTATGTAGATGAGGAATGATTGACAAATATAGATTCAGGTGGCATTTATGTTCTCTTATGTAATATTTTAAATTTCATCAGAAAGGTATTATTGCTCTCAATTTATGGATAAGAAACAGTCTCAGAGATGTTAGCTAACTTACCGAAGGCTGATTACTAGCAACTGGCAGAGATGAAATTCAACACTGATTTTTAGGGCCCTAAAGGGTATGCTTTTTGAGGACACCTTGCTGGGAAGGAAACGTTGTCTTAATCAAGGTGAGAATCACTCTACAGTGGATTGGAACTTAGAGGGGGTTCAAGGAAATTGCTGTAGCAGTCCAGACAGACACATCTTGGAGGTGGCTTTCAAGTTCTCTAAGGTATTCAAATGCGTCACCCCTAGGATGGCTCTCACTGTCTTGGAGACAGTCCCTCCCCCTAGAATCCATGTTCAGTTACAAATCTGGAGCTTCTTTTTCTTTTCTTTGGGTCAAAAGCCAGAGCGCCTTAGGGTGCCCCCATGCATCCTCATCAAGACCACTGCATGTGCCCTGAGAGTCTGGGCCAGTCGGATTCCTCCCCGCCCTTGCTGCTTCCTAATGGTGGACCCCGCTGACACTGCACGGTGAGGGATGCATTTAGGGGGCTTCCTGGGGCTCTGTAAGCAGCTCTGCTTGTGCAGAGGGCAATGCTGGTGAAGGGATACTAAAATCACTTCCTTTCCACTTCCATTCCTTTTTATCTCCATGGGCTGAGAGAGAAAGAAAGAGAAAAAAGAACTTTAGTTCCTCCACTTCTCCGGATAAAAATGTGCAACCGTCTTCTCTCTTGCTCTTATTTGTTCTAAAAATCAGAATTTACTATCTTGTGCATAAACAGAGAAATCAGGTTGATAGACAAATGTCATGAGTCCAGAGAATTAGACAAGAGGGCATCTGCTGTGGTTTCAACGTGTTCCCAAAAGTTCATGTGTTGAAAACTTAATTCCCAAATTCATATGTTAATGATATTTGGACATGGGACTCTGGGGTAGTCATTAGAATTGAGGCTGTGAGAGTAGGGCCTCCACATAGCATTGGTGACTTTATAAGAAGGGGAAGAGATGTTCATTTTACCAGGTAACGTTCTCGGTCACATTATGATGCAGAAAGAATGCTCTCGCCAGGTGCTAGTACTGTTATCTTGGACTTCCTGGCCTCCAGAACTGTGAGCTAAGCCTCCATTCTTTGTAAATGTCCCAGTCTGTCATATTCAGGTATAGCAACAGAAACTACAAGACTAAGACAGGGTCTAAGACAACCTCCAAGAAAGCAAGGGTGGAAAAATAAAAAAGACAATCAGGTGAGAAAAATTCCATCCACAGATTTTGTAAATAAACAGGGCAAAAAGGATGCAAGATCATATATAAATAGTCTATCAATTTCTGCTAACAGGATAGGTCCAGTTTATATTGACTACTTATCTGCTCTGTGCTAGATCTGGGGTGTTGAGATTTTTCTCCTACATTTTCTCATTTAATGCTTATGCAAACCCTGAAGGAGTCACATTGAGCCACGCTTTTATAGATTAGAAGAATGATATTCCCAAAGATTCAATGGTTTATCCAAGTTGAGCTCAGCTTAAGTGTCAAAGCCGGGATGCTAACCCGAGTCTGTCTGAATTCTAAGTCCAGGGCTCTTTCTGTCACAAATCTGCTACCTTAAGGTGAGATTGGAAATGGATAGAAGAAGGAAGATGAGTTTCTGTGGAAGGTAATAGGGCCAGAAAACTGGTTGAGACACGTTCAGCTTTGCATCCACATTGTCTTGGTCGATTAGGGCTGCTGCAACCACATATCATAGACCTCATACTTTATTTTTTTAAAAAGGAGATTTATTTATCAGTTTTGGAGACTGGAAAATCCAAGATCAAGATGCCCACAGACCGGCATTTGGTGAGGGCTTCTTTCTAATGTATAGATGACACCTTCTCACTATGTCTTCACTTGGCAGTAGGGTAAGGCAGCTCCCTGGGGCTTCTTTTGTAAGGATAATAAATCCCCTAACTCATGACCTAACTACATTCCTTCCAAAGCTGGACTCCCAAAATCATCACATTGGTGACTAGTTTCAACATGAATTCTGAAGAGAGACAAAACATTCAGACCAGATCTGGCACACCACCCCTCCTTAGCTGTCTTCTTATGTTTCTATTCATTCTTCCAGTGTCTATTTATTGTTCCCAGAGTCTCTGTTCTATACCCTTTCAGTTTCTCAGGATCCTTGGAATTTAATTCTATTCATCAAGAAAGCCTTAAATTCCTACAATGTGCTGGCTACTGAGACCCCAAGGGACACAAACCTGGTCATTATTTAAAAGGAAAATTGGTCAAGAGTTGGGATCAGATCTGGAGTTTAGTGTCTATTCAGGCTTGGTTTGCTTATTCAACAAATATTTTTTGAATCTATGCTAAGATTAAGTACTTAAGTACTACACATTGTTCTTTTTTTGCTAGGGATCTAGCCATGAATATAATTTATATGTTATATGGTAACAAGGCAATGAGGGAAAATAAAGCAGAGAGTGGTGGGGAGCTGCTGTTTGGAGAAGATGCCTGTGGGGAAGTCGTATGAGCAGAGAACTGAGTGGAGTGGGAGTGAGCCCGGGGGGTTCTCTGGGGAGAGCACTGCATAGAGGACAGAGCCAGTGCCCAGGCAAGTAGGGATGCATGCTTAAGGCATTCCAGGGATGTCAAGAACCTTGTGTGGTTAGAGCTCAGAAAGGAGAGGACTACTGGAAATGAAGCCAAGGAACTAGCAGGGAAATAATAAATTAGGGTCTTAAGGCCAATTATAAATTTTGGGGGTACTAATGAGTAGGGTGATAAGCTATTTGAACAGAGCAGTGAAATCTTCTGAGATGGCTTAGAAGTTCTCTCTGGAAGCTATCTAGAAAACAAATTTTAGGGGATAAGATCTTAAGAGAAAGGGCCAGTTAGGAGCTTAGGCAGTATTCAGAAGAAAGGTGAGGATCATATCAGTAGATAGGGATATAAATGCCAAAATTAAGTATAGTATAAAACTGATAGAAACTGCTTTTTTAAAGTGTGCTAATAAAAACAAATCCATCCAGTAAAATGTCTCTTTCGGCCAGGTGCAGTGGCACATGCCTACAATCCCAATGGCATGGGAGTCTGAAGCAGGATTGCAAATTGAAGGCCAGTTTCCACAGCCTAGCAAGGCCCTAAGCAACTTAGTGAGACCCTGTCTCTAAATAAAAAATTAAAAAAGGGGCTAGTGATATGGCTCAGTGTTTAAGCACCCTTGGATTCAATCCTGAGTACCAAAAAGAAAGAAAGAGAGAGGGAGGGAGGAAGGGAGGGAGGGAAGGGAGGAAGGAGATGTAAAGGAAGGACAAGGAAAAAAGATTTTAATTCAAAAGTTCTACATGCTTTCCCAGGGCCATCACCTCCTCAGTCTGTCTCTTCCAGCTCTTTTACTCCCAAATTATTGGGAAATCTGTAAATCTACCTGTGTACTGTTAATTAACCCCCTGATAAGTAGATAAAGCAAAGAGAGATACGGATCTTGAGAAACATATAATGTAGAGCTCCAGTACTATCTGCTGACCAGATAATGAAGACCTCACCAGCCTAAGGATCCTGAGACTAAACAGACCACCAGAAACTGTCTCAGGATCACTGGAATGATATCATTCCTACATACCCTCCATATCCACCCCTCACCAAATTACCTTTAAAAGAAGATCTGGGAACCTCCAAAATGCATCCCACACACTCAAGATTGACCCACATTCTCACTTGCTTTATCCCTGTGATGGTTAATCTGGACTGTCAACTTGATTGGATTAAGAGATACCTAAGATTAAGAGACTGCTGGGTGTGTTGATGAGGGTGTTTCCAGAGATGATTGGCATGTGGGAGAGCAAATTGGGTGGGGAGTCCCACCCTGAATGTGGGCAGCACAGTCCAATAGGCTGGGGGGCTGGGTGGAAAAAAGTGGAAGGAAGAGGAAGTCAACACAGACACAAATTCAGTTCTTCAACAGGTGCTTGGATTGCTGCTGCCTGTTTTAATCAGCCTTTTTGCTGCTATGACTGAAAGACCAAACCAGAACTACTGTAGAGGAGGAAAAGTTTATCTGGGGTCTCATGATTTCAGAGGTCTCAGTCCATAGACAGCAGGCTCTATTCCTCTGGGCTCAAGGTGAGGCAGAACAACATGGTGGAAGAGTATGGCAGAGGGAGGCAGCTCTCATGATGATCAGAAAGCACTGAGAGGGGTCTCCATTCACCAGATACCAAATGTGCACCCCAAAGGCACACCCCCAATGACCCTCCTTCTCCAGTCACACCCTACCACCTTCAGCCATCACTCAGTTAATCCTAACAGGGAGTTAATTCACTGATTGTGTTAGGCCTTTCATGACCCATTCATTTATCCTCCAAAGCTTCTTGCATTATCTCTCACATGAGCTCTTGGGAGACACCTTACATCCAAGCCATAACACTGCCATTGCATGAGGACACTGGAGTCCAGCTCCTTGGCTCTTCCAAAGCAGATTCTGACCATCAATTCTCCAGAGAGTTCTAGGCCTTCTGTGGACCATCTAGGTTCTGATCATATAATCTAGTATAATAAACTCCCTTTTAATAATTATTCATATATATATATACATCCTCTTGGTTCTTTTCCTTGAGAGAACATAACTAATACAACCCCCAAAGGTATCTCTTTCTTGAGATTGTCCTGATTCTTCCTTGAATAAGTATCTATTTTCTAAATAAGCCTCTGTCTATGCCTGACTAGAGTGAGCTGAAATTCTTTTCTGTCATGAATGGCAATAACCCCGCTGGTCCTGAACTGAGTTCCCTCCTCTCTCTGGGAACTCCTCAGACCTTTCTTCAGAGATACTTCTTCTCCTGTGGTGGGACCAGCAAAGGACTTAAGGATAGCTGGTGAGTTGCTAGAGGTATACCAGAACCACATGAAGAAATGTGCTTTAAAAGAAAAGCATTTGTGTCAGTACGCTGAACTTAACCTATTGTGATATTTTAAGGCCTGGAACCTAAGATCACATAAGGACAGCACTCCTGGCATGAGTGTGGGTGTCTCCAGGTTAGACAAAGGCATCTGCCTCCACGTGGCTTTCACAAAACAAGTGGCATGGCAGGAGACAGACAAGAACAAAGCTCAGGGAGGAATCAGAGCTGACAGTGGGTTGTGAGCCCTTCTGGGCCATCCTTACAAGAACACCTAAAATAATTAGGAGCTGGTTTGAAGAGACCTGTCTACAGTAATCATGGCACTAGGAACTTAATTTAGGACTAAAACAGAAGTTTGAGTCAACTCTGAAATTATAAATAAAGAGATATTTTCTTATATAAAGCATTTAAATTTTCTGCCTAGTGGAGGAAAAGAGTCTGAGTAAGTATATATGTGTATAGACTTTCCTTTAATAAGTTTGTAAATACTAGCTCAGATTTTTTTTAAAATTTTTTTCTTAGTTGTAGATGGACACAATGTCTTTATTTTATTGCTTTGTATGTGGTGCTGACAATCGAACCCAGGGCCTCACACATGCGAGGCAAGCGCTCTACCGCTGAGCCACAATCCCAGCCCCCTAGCTCAGATTTTAACATTCTCTTTTTACCCTCACTGTGAAGAACATTTAAATATATGTGTACACACACACACACATACACACACACACACACATGTACTTTTTTAAAACCATACCAAAAGTTCTACCTGAGAAAAAGACTGACAACCAGTTTGGAAAATGAGTAAAGAAAAGCAGCATGCAGCTACAGAAAAAGTATATATATATATATATATAGCCAGTCAATGAGTAAAAGGATGTTATATCTCACTCATAATTTAAGAATGCAAATTTAAGCAATGGATCTCATTTATCATCTTTCTAACTTACAAATATTAAAAGGATTGATAACATTCATTTCTAACAAAGGTACAGAGAAATAAAATCTCATGCATAGTTGGTGGAAGTATATATTGAGACATGTCATGCAATAATTTTCCATTATCCATAAAATACTTTTCAATAAAATTTAAACTTTTATATATTTAAACACAAGAATCACATGATTATCTCAACAGACAAAGAAAAAGCATTTGGCAAAATAGAATAGTTTTAGATTCACATAAAAATTGAGAAGCTAAGTTGAGAGGCCCCACGCTTCCCACCCAGCCTCCCTCAGTATTTCCAACTTACATTATTATGGCAGATTTCTCACAATTAATGAACCAATATTAATCCACTGTTGTTAACTGAAGACATGACTTCAGTCAGATCCTCTTGGTTTTCAGTCTAATATGTCACTTCTGTTCCAAGGTTCATTCAGGGTACATTCACATGCCTTCTCACGGTTGAGGCTATTCTTGGTCAGCTGGGACAGGGGCTGCTTGCCACCTGCACTCTTCCCGCTTACCCACGCAGAACTCTTTGGTAGAAGTCACCATGTGCGTCCCCATGAAGAAGTGGAGAGGTGACCCTGTGTAGGGTGGCTTATCTATACAAAATAACCTGGTGTTCCTTGTATGGGAGATTTTTGTCTTCTTTGTTGATTCATTTGACAATTTATCTCCTTCGGTGTGGATTCATAGATTTTTATTTTACACTGTGACTTAGTTCAAGTGTATCTATTCTGTTGTTCAAGATTGTTCCAGTTTTTCTCTCGGGAGCTCCTTTAAGTGGCCCCCGTGACCATTCTACATACCCCCATTATTGTACTTAAAACAAAGAAACACTTTGCTATTTCCTAGTGCTACAAAATGCTCCAGTCTCATCTTGTATATTTACTGCCCCAGTCTCAGAATCAGCCATTCTCCAAGGAGCCCTTGTTCTTTTGATTAGAAAATGGTATTAGAATCAAGATCACAGTACAAGAGAGGCTGGTTGCTACTGTAGCATACCTGCTCCCATCTCCTCTCAACTGACAGAATAAGGAAATGCATGTATGTGCTAATTTTTTATATATGCATTGCTATTTCTATATGTAAACAACCATATCTATTTTAAGCCAAACATGCATTCTTGCTGACATCTCCAGTTTTACTCCATCACCACATGGATCACTCTCACATTCTTCCCTTATTTGCAACTTTCCAGCAGTGACAAGCCAGCTCCCAGGAGCCACCATCCATTTACTTAATTGTCCAGTTGCAGTTCAATTTACATGTATAGTGGTTTTAGAATTGTTAGCCCATGCCTCCTGGGGAAACAGCTCCATCAAGGCTGGTGCGCAGTTCATCATGCCTTTAGTCTTAGAGACCCCGTTCATTTCCAGACGTACTGAGGTCAGCACTTCCAGGCTCTGCTCCCTTCAGTGAAATTGCTTCATACACTTGTAATGCAGTTAGATTATTTTGCCTGGGATCTCTCTAACCTCCTAAATTATTTAAAATTTTTTTCCTGTATTGAAGTCCACTCTTTGGGCTAGAAAGTTCAATAGATTTTGACAGAAGAATGGTGTTATATATCTATAATTACAGTATCATATAAAATAGCTTCAAAAATATGTTCCTCACCTAATTAGCTCCCTCTCCAAGAATACACCTGGAAAACACTGACCCAGTCTCAGAATCAGCCATTTCTCCAAGGAGCCCTTGTTCTTTTGATTGGAAAATGGCATTAGAATCAAGATTACAGTACCATCTTTGTAGTTTTGACTTTTAGAATGTCACATAAATATCATGCAGGAGGCAGTGTTTTCAAAAAGGCTTCTTTTGCTAAACAGTATGTGAAGATCCACTCGCATTTTCATGAGGCTTAATAGTTCATTTCATTTTACTGCTAAATGGTATTCCCCATATGGCTGTACAGAGTTTATCTACTCACCTGTTGAAGAACATCCTGGTTGCTGCTACTCTTGAGTGTTGTAAGGAAGGATGCTATAACATTTGCATTCCTGATTTTGCATACACCTGATTTTTCAAATAGGTATTGTTCTTAGGAGCATGATTGTTGAATAATTTGGTACAACTATTTTTAGCTTCGTTAGAAGCCACATTGTATGTGACTGTACAATTTTGCCTTCCTATCAGTGAGAAATAAGACTTCTTCTGCATTTTTGCCAGCAATTAGTATTGTCAGTTTTTCTGGATTTCAATCTTTCTAGATGATTTCATTGTTGTGTCTATTTGTATTTTCCTAATGACAAATGATACCAAACACTTCCTCTTCTGTTTTATATCTTCTTTGGTGAGGTGTTCAGATTTTGTGTCCATTTTT
>CM053403.1:11352862-11462862 GCA_028644305.1 Xerus rutilus | reverse complement strand
GGAACTACTTTTTAGTTGAATGACGGACTACTGGTGATGTGTTTTCTCAGCTTTTGTCTGCCTGAAAAAGTCTTTGTTTTTCATTCACTTTGGAAAGATAATTTTGCTGGATCTAGAATTCTAGATTGTTGTTATTGCTTTATTTTTCAATTCTAAAAATGTTACTTCCCTCTATTCTTGCTTACATGATTTCTGATGTAAAGTCTGTAAAGTCTGCCGTTGTCTTCTCCTTCTCCTTCTCTTTCTTCTTCTTTAATCTAGAGGGATGTTTCCATTTTCCCTCTGGCTTCTTTCAAGATTTTCTCTTTGTGTTTGGCTTTCTGAGATTTAAATGATATGCCTGGGCATAGGATCTATAATCTGTAGTTTGCTGTCTTTCATCAATTCTGAAAAATTGTCAATTTTTTACTGGTATTACTTCAAATATTTCTTCTGTTCCATTCTCTCCTTTCTTTCTGGTATTCCAACTCAGCCTGTGCTGTACCTTTTAAAATTGTTCCCAATTCTTGCATGTTCTTTTCTCTCCTGTTTTTTCATTGTCTTCTCCTTTGCATTTTAGTTTGGAAGGGTTTTGTTGACTCACACTCAAACTCACCCCTCCTCCCCCATATACAGTCTTCTGATGAGACCAGCAAAGACATCCTTCAATTTTGTGATAATGCTGTGACTTCGAGCATTTCCTTTTGATTCTTACTTAGAACTTCCATCTCTCTGCTTATATAGCCATCTGTTCTTTCATGTTGTCTACCTGTCCCATTTTAGCCCTTTCTTTCCTTGTGGCATGGTGTGTAATTGTTGTTGTTGTTGTTGTTATTGAAACCCACATCGTAGGAACAGAAGTTAATAAGTATTGAGTGTAAAGATATATGTAATCTGGCTAGACAGTGGGCTTTGTTTAAAATCTCCTAGGTTATAGGTGTCAGGAATGTCAGATTCTTGTTTATGTCCTTGTTTTTGTCTCCCTCTTTACTTTGGACTTCTCTAAGCACTCCTCAGAGCCTGTGCCTTCTATCTCTTTTATCTATAATCCAATGTCACTTCATTGAAATAGTATGATGGTGGTGGTAGTAGGGTGTGGGAGAGGGTGAACTCTATAGCCTTCCAAGTTCAGTCAGTCCCTTAGTGGGCTTGTTTTGATGCTGTGACCTTCACAAGAGTTTCTCCAGTTGTTTATGCCCCCCCCCCCACCTCTACTCCATTCACTCTATTTCCTGGAAGCCTAATTTCTGTTTATGATATGTTTTCCCCTTAAGTGAGACTGGAAGACTACTAGAAGCTGCAGTGGAGAGAGTTCCTTTCCCCAATTGAGGATGAGGCTCTGGCAAAGTCATTCCCTGGAAATTAGGTCTTTCTAGTGGAAGAGCTAGTGGCTGTATTTCACAATAATTATCTTTCCTTCTCCCTGCACAATACAGTGAGACTCTGGTAGAGTTCCTGCAGTTAATGCCAACGAAAATGTTGAGAACCCCCCACACCCCAGGTATTTCTTACTTGCTCCTGAGTCCATACTCACACTCCAGAGAGTCATCAGAATGGACATTTCAGTGTTATGCTTATGATTCTGGCAGCTTTGACTCAGGGCTGTGTCTCCCTGGGTATGTCCATCTATCTAGAATTTATTGATAGATCCAAGAAAAGTCACTGATTTTCAATTTATCCAGCTTTTCCTTTAAGGACAAGACTAACGACTTCTAAGCTTTTTACATGACAAAGCTAGAATTGGGGGCTGGGCTTATGGCACAGTGGTAGCGTGCTCGCCTAGCACGCGTGAGGCACTGGGTTCGATCCTCAGCACCACATAAAAATACAATAAAGATATTCTGTCCACCTATAACTAAAAAAAAAATAAATATTAAAAAAAAAGCTAGAATCGGAAGTTTCACTCAAAATTTAAAAGATGAGTCTCCTTAGCTTAGCAATTCTCTTCCCAGATTTTTATAATATAAATATTCTTACATAAGGTCACAAAGTACATGTACAAAGATATTCATTGTAATATTGTCTGTCACATTGAGAAACTGGAAATAATTAAGTGTGTACCAATGAGATGCTGGGTAAATAAAATAGAGCTATACATAAAAAGATTATGCATTGGGAAGATGAGTGATACAGACTCTGTGGCCTAATATGGATAAATGGCAAGGGGTTATAGACTGCATATATAATGAGATCCAATTCTATGTAAAATTTAAAAAGACTCATCCATATATAAGCCTATATATACATAGAAATGAGTAGAAAAACACAATTAAACAGTAATTGCTGCTACTTGCAGAGAACGAGATAGAGGGAAGCCCTTTGTATTTATAGCCTTAGGCATCACTTGATTTTTTTTGTACAAAGACTACACATTATTTTATTATTACATATGACAGGAAAGATGAAATAAAACTGCTTTTTACAGATATGATTGTCTATGTAGAAAATCCAAAAGAAGCTGGGTACAGTGGCACATGCCTGTAATTCCAGCACTTTGGGAGGCTGAGACAGGAGAATCCCATGTTCAAACCCAGCTGAGACACTAAGCAACTCAGTGAGACTCTGTCTCTACATAAAACACAAAATAGGGCTGGGGATGTGGCTCAGTGGTCGAGCACTAGAAAAAGTTCTAGTGCTTTGTTCAGTGCAAAAAAAAAAAAGAAAAGAAAGAAAATTCAAAAGAATTGAAAAACATTCCTGGAACTAATATGATTATAGCAAGAATATAAGATGTAAGGTCAATAGTTCAAAGTCAATCACTTCCCTATTTGCTGGCAATATACAATTGCAACTTGAAATAAAAAATGCATTTGTATTAGCACCCCCCAAGTTAAATGTTTAGTATTTAAGTATTAATCTAAAAAATTATGTACAAGATTTATAGGAGGAAAATTATAAAACTCTGATTAAAGAATAAAAGAAGAATCAAACAAATGGAGAGATATTTTATGTTAATGTTAAGTACAACAATATTGTCCAGATGTCAGTTCCTAGTTCCTTCCAACTTGATCTATAGATTCAACACAATCCCAGCAATCATTTTGCATTCTGACAAAATGATTTTAATGTTTATATGGAGAAACAGAAAACTGGGAATAGCCAACAATATTGAAGAAGAAAAAAGTGAGAAGGCCAATGCTACCCAACTTTAAGACTTACTGGAAAGCTACTGTGATCCAGGAGTGACTAAGAAGGCGCAGTATCCAAGCAATGGAAATAATCTACCTGTCCATCAACCAATGAGGGGATGACAAAACTGTGATAATTGGACAGAAAGGAATATTCAGCCATAAGAGGATGAAACCCTGTAATTTTTGACTACATAGATAGAACTGAAAGTCATTATTTTAAGTGAAATAAACCAGACACAGGAAGACAAATGCTGTATCATTTTGCTTCCATGTGTAATCTAAAAAGAAACTGATCTCACAGAAGTCAAGAGCAGAGTGGTACTTACAAGGGGTGGGAGCATGGTGGTAGGGAAGACGATTGGTACTGAGTTAAGTAAAAGAAAAAGTTCTAGTGCTTTGTTGCACAGTAGGGTGACTATAGATCATGATGAAACTTTATACTTCAAAAAGCCAAAAGAAAATATTTTTGAATGTTTTCATGGCAAAAAAAACAACGGTAAATGTTTGAGGTGATAGTTATGCTCCCTCTAATTTGAACATCGCACACATAACACTTGTATCAAAACGTTACATGGTACCCTGCAGTACTCATGTATACATTAGACATAAGTATGTGTAATTTTCATATGTTAATTTTTTTAAATGCAGCATTCTATTGGGCAAAAGTTAAAAAAACAAAAACAAAAATTAGACAAAAATGGAACAGGGTAGAGAACCCAGAGATCTACACAACATATACTTAACTAATCTTTAGCAACGGGCAAAAATCAATAATCATCTTTTCAACAAGAGCTGCTGTAACAACTGAATATCACAGGGAAAAAAGAAAATCCAGACTCAAACTTATACCATTCACAAACTAACCCAAAACAGATTACATTTTGGATCTAATGAACCTATATACAAAATGTAAAAGTCTAAAATGCTTAGAAGATAACAGAGAAGTCAATCTAGATGGCCTTAGATTTGGCAATGATTATTGATAAGTTGGACTTCATTAAAATTAAAACTGTTCTCTGTGACATACCCTGTAAAATGGGGTAGCAGACAAGAACTGGAATAAGCATGCCTCTGGAGGACTAGAAATCAGACACTGGAAGAAAACATTTGCAAAAGACTTGCCTAAGATTTATTATCCAAAATATACAAAAACAACTTAAAATTCAAAAATTAGAAGATAATCACATTTTAAAAATGGGTAAGAGGTTTAAATAGACATCTCACCAAAGAATATATAGAGATGGCAAAAAAACACATGAAAAAAATGTTCAATGTATTACGTCATTGGGGAATTAGAAATCAAAACAGCAACAAGATACCACTACACACCTGTTAGAATTGCAAAATATATCCAAACACTAACAACACCAAATGCTTGGTGTGGAGCCACAAGACACTTATTCATTCACTGCTGGGTGGGAATAAAAAATGTTTCCACCACTTTGAAAACAGTTTGGTAGTTTCTTACAAAACTCATACATACAGTCCAGCCATGTTCTCCTTGGTTTTTACCCAAATGAGTTGGAAATAAGTCCATGCAAATCCTGCACCTGGATGCTTATCATAGCCTATGCACAGGCCCAAACTTGGAAGCAACCAAGATGTCCTTCAGTAGGTGGATGAATAAATAAACCATGGTCTGTCCTCACAATGGAATATTATTCAGCAGAATAATGCGAGCTATCAAGCCACGAAAAGACACGAAGGAAATTCAACTGCATACAAGTAAGTGAAAGGAACTAATCTGAGAAGCTTCCTACTGAATGATGGCAACAAAATGGCGCTCTGAGAAAGGCAAAAAATGGAATCATGAGAAACATCGGCATTGCCAGGGATCAGGGAGGGAAGAGAGGATGATCGGGCCACACTCAGAGCATTTTTATAGTGGTGAAACTGTTCCATGTGATACTATAATACCAGATGCATTTCATTAAACATTTGTTCAAAATGCACAGCACCCAAGATGGACCCAAATGTAAACACAGACTGGGTGATAGTGGCCATGCCATTGTAGACTCATGGATTGTGACAAAGGGTCCACTTTTATAGTCGAAGAAGTTGTGCCCGTGTGGGAACTGGGGAATATGGGAAAATGCTGTGTGGTTCACTGAGTTGTGCTATGAAGTTAAAATTGCTCTAAAAAATAAAGCCTTTTAAAGCATTAAATATTTATACAATATGTTATGTATCACAATGAAGCACCTTCCATTTTGCCTACTGACAAAAGCAAAAGGGAATATAAAACTATACCAATCAGACTTGATCTGAAACCTTTGCATAATTAAAAATTGGTTGTCAGTATGTAGTAAGCCTAACCAAGGACACAGTCCTTCTATTTAGACCCCTGTAGCATTCCTTCTTAGAATGCTCAGTGATGGTGAACATCAAGACCAATTATCATCACAAACTGAATGTTGAGCCAGATTGTCAACATTAGGATAAACCATGATTTCCCAAAATAAAAAAGCATATTTGAATAGATATATTTAAGTAAAATAAGACACATGCATAATTTTAGAAAATGACATGTATTTGGGGAGTATCAAAGGGATAATTTTTTTTTTAATTTTGTCCCATTTTGGGAGCATGTGATCAAAAAAATTTATAGGTCATTAATTCAGAGCATGAGACATACCACTAGTTACATGGTTTTACTGTCAGGATCATGGTAAAGGCAAGAACAGGGGGTTTAAGAAGCCCCAAGGATGAGCACTTCTTATTTTACTTTGGGGAACATCAGCAACTTTATTATGTAGTTTTTATTTACTTATTTTAAGAAGCATATGTAGGGCTGGGGCTGTAGCTCAGTGGTAGAGCGCTTGCCTAGCATGCATGACACACTGGGTTCGATCCTCAGCACCACGTAAAAATAATAAATGAATAAAATAAAGATTCATCAACAAATTAAAAAAAAAAAGAAGCATATGTAATTGACCTTCTGAAAAACATATTGTCTGGATTGTTTGAAAAATGCCCACATTTTGGAATTGAGGCTTTTTTCCTATGTAGGCTTCTATACTTTTTTGCAACACAGTAGTTACTGAAAAATTAATAGCTACCTAAGGGATAAAAATTCTTTTAGCTATGCCTTCTTGGCTGGCATACCAGCTTTCTGTAGCACAGACTTTACAATTTATTTCCATTTCCTACCTTCTGTTTCTTTGATTTCCCCAGAAACAAGGCAGAAATTCTTTGGCATCCATCAGTGTGAGGGACACCTGATAAGACTTAAGCCAGCCACCATCACAGGGGTGGGATAGGAGAGAAAAACATGAACCAGGAAACAGTGTTGCCCTGTGAAACAGCAATAGTGCCTCTATAAAGTACTCAAATCATGGAATTTTAGTCCAGCAAGGGACCTTAGTAGATGTCTAATCCAGCCTCCTCATTTTAGTGAGGAAATTGGGCCTTAGAGAGCTTCAGGGACTTAGCCAGGGGGTCACCAGTTTGATGTAGCTCATAGAGATAATGCAGCTTAACACCTTCATTTACTTGAGGAAACTGAGGCTGAGCAAGTTGAGGGTCTTCCCAGTGAGGGTGGTGATCCAAGAGGAGATGCGGCCATCTGGACTCTGGGGATTCTATGCTGAATCAGTTAGGATCATTGGGTGTGAAGAGGTGAAGACTGAGAAGCGGTAAAATGGTGAATTCCATTAGGCTATCAAGTCTCAGTTTGGGCTGCCTCGTTGTGAAGTGTGGAATTGGGCTAGCCTTTGTCCCTCGTTCCTGCATTTCTGGGAGATAGCCTCTACATCCTGGGAATTTCCTGAGTGATCACAGTGTCTGTGGTTCATGGTGGGTCCCTCAAGCTGCACCTGATAGTTTATGCTAATGAGGTAACTCATGGTAGGTTCCTTGACAATTTATGCTAATGTGACAACTCAGAATGGAGACTGGCCATGCCAGAAAGGGCAACCATGTGATTCAAGGGTTGAGATTTTGTGCCATGCGATATCATCCAGAACCTTCAGGAGGGAGAAAGGCTGGACATTGAATTCAAGTCCGTGGCCAATGATTGTATCAATCATAACCACATAATGAAACTCCAGTAAAAAGGTCCCATGAGCTCCCCTGGCAAACAGTACTCCACCATGAACAAGAAATAGTACAACCTTCCAGACAGCAGAGGCTTCATGTCCAGGAGCCCCCTCCAGATCTCACTCTGAATTTTGGCTGCTTCTGCTTTACATCTTTTTGATAAAATAACACCATAAGTGCAATAGTCTCCTTTTATCTGCAGTTTCACTTTCTATGGCTTCAATTACCTGCAGGTAACCTCAAACTGAAAATATTGCATAGAAAATTCCAGAAATAAACAATTCATAAGTTTTAAATTGAGTGCCATTCTAAGTAGTGTCATGAAATTTCACACCATCCTGCTCTGCCTGGATTGACACATGAATCATACCTTTATCCAGTGTTTCCATAGTGTATATGCTACACACCTGTTAGAAACATGCTAGATGTCTTGGCCATCAGATCCACTGCTTTGGCATCACAGTGTTTGCTCAAGTAACTCTTATTTTACTTAAAAGTAGCCCCAAAGCACAAGTGTGAAGATGCTGGCAATTCAGATATGACAAAGAGAGCACCATTAAGTGAAAAGATGGAAAGTTCTTAATGTAATAAGGAAAGGGGAAATATTGTACTGAATTTACTAAGAGCTGTACACAAAATACTTTAAAATAGGCTACCTTTATGTAACTATTATCATGTATATTGTTATAATTTTTCTATTTTATTAGTTGTTATTAGTCTTTTTGCTTCATTTATGTGTTAAATTTTATCATAGGTGTGTATATATAGAAAAAGAAACAGTATATATAGAATTATTCATGGTTTCAGACATCCACAGGGGGCTCTTGGAAATTAGCCTCCTTCAGGTAAGTACTATATAGTACTTTTCTAAGTTCTGTGGGTCACTCTGGTGAGTTATCCTCCCTGGGGAGGTAATGGGAAGCCGTGAGTATGCAGCCGGCTAATCAGAAGGGAGGGTGGCTGGGAATGCTGGAGCTGTTGCTCCTGTCTAAAGTGAGGGCAGTCTTGAGGGAGGCTATGCATTGAATTTTAAAGTTTGGCTCACCTCTGATGTCTTTGTTTTAGGTTGCTATAATGGAATACCTGAGGCTGGGTAATTTATAAAGATCAAAGATTTGTTTCTTTTAGTTCTGGAGGCTGTGGAGTCAGTCCCGAGTGCCAGCCTCCAAGCAAGGCTTTCTTGTTACATCATCCCATGAGAGGAGAGGACAGACAGAGGCAAGATCCCATGTGTGTGTAGGGGGGTGCATGTGCTTTACAGCAAACTCCCTGAGCCCCCTCTGTAAGGACAGCATTACTCCAGAGTCCCCCTCCTCTTCACCTCTCCAAGGTGCCCCTTCCCGACATTGCTCACTGGGGCTAAAGTTTTTAAGACATGAACTTCAGGGGACACATTTAGGTTTTGGAAGTCACTGTACTTCTGTTTCTAAGGTTCTGAAGTTTTAAGACAGAGATGAGTTTGGAAAACACTAAGGTTAAGACAGAAGTTCACCTTGATTTGCTTTCTATTCATGCGGCTGCGCACACACGCACACCACTTTCTCTAAATTCCAGCCTTCACCACCCCATGCCAGTTGTGCTCGACAGTTTCCCAAGGCTCCCAGCCCACCACCCATGCTTTGAAACATCGTAGAAATATTCTCAGAGCAGGACATAGCACAGCAGGGCTTTCTTTCCCTGCTGGAGCAAAATTGGTTATTTTAAGAGCATGATAAAAAATCTTTCAGTCATGTCTCTCCTGTAGGCATAAAAAGAAGGCAAGGGGAAAAAAAAACTTCACATTTCCTGTCTTGGGTAATTGCTGGTTTTCTTTTTGCCAGGAAAATTCAGGGATTACTTGAATGTGGGAATGAGCCAGCAGCCAGCGTGCCTGCCTCTCTACCCTCTTCTGGATCTCAGGCTTGTCCTGCTTTCCTTTTTTCTTTCAGAACAGCAAGCAAGTTTTAAGTCTTTTCTAGAGTCTGCCTGGTGCCCGGGCACGAATTCTGAAACCCAGAGGGAATGGAAATGCAGAGGGCAAAGTCAAGCTGCGATGTCACGGGAAGGGAGCGTACAGGCGTGCAGCAAGAACCATGTTTTACATACGGGAAGCTGAAGATTACTATGATCTTTGTTTTTGTTGCTGTTTGTTTGCTTGTTTTTCAAAAGAATACCTCTGGGTTGCAAGGTCTGGAAATGCTCTGAGAAAATAGGGTGATGCTTCTTGGTGCTCCCTGCAGGAAGGGCTTCTCACCTCCCCAGCCTCGCTCACCCAGGCTGAGTGTGTCCCTGACAGCCAATCCCAGGACAGCAGCAGGTGCCTTGGGACTCTCATCCCTTCAACCAGTGAGGCGCAGAAGCTGCTCTCATCCTGTGGCAGGTGCATCTGAGGGGGACCTTGGCCATTTGGGGGACTAGCTAGGTTTGTTCTTGCAGATAAGAATGGGCTGAAAGGGGAGATGTTCTGCCTCCTCACAATTTATGAGAGATGTAACCTTCCACTTCGTGAAAGATAACATGTTCGATAATTAGAAATGAAGGGATTTAATTAATTTCTAAACGTATTCATGAAATAGGTACATGTGTATCTGACATTGAGTTGAAAACCGGGAAGAGAGGGAAAAATAAGATCCTGCCAGCAAGGGCTCAGCAAGCAGATGAGTAATTATCATGTCCTGTGATAGGAGCTACGAAGAGATATGAAAGTTCAGGGGAGCAGAGGTGAGTGCCCCATTCCAGAACTCAGGCAATAGGGGAGAAGAGAAGGTAATGCCTGAAATGGAGGCAATCTCACAGTCTAGAAAGGGCTTTAGCATCCATCAGATGGGGGCAAATCCCATTATCCAGCTCTGTGATATTGGAAAAGTCACTTAACCTCTCTGAGCCTCTATTTATTCACTACAATGTAGAGTATTCCACCTCACTGTGAGGATCAAAAGAGATGGCTTAGACTAATCATCTGGGACAGTGCCTGGACCTCAATGACTGTGACTGAAGTCAAGTTGGATTTCTTCATTTCGGTGGAGAAATGGAGTTGTGGGCTCCACTCAGTGGGCTGGGAAGAAACGGAAGATGACTCAGATTTCTCGTTTGAACAACTCGGCAGACACTGGGCACAAGCACAATTAGGTTTGGAGAGAGAAGGAAATGAGTGTGGTTTGCCATCACAGTAATTGGCAGGTCTGTAGGATATTGGGGTAAGAGGGTAATCAGGAAGGGAGGCAAGGGAAGGAAGCAGGAGTTGTTGACTGCTCAAGGCAACTCCTGAACCTCCAGAACAGCTCAGCACCTCCTGTGCCTTTAGCTCTGCACTCCCTGCTCCTCAAGCAGAAGACTCTGTCTGTCCAGTGACTCATCTTCCTGAGTTTTTGAGCACATACCTGAGTCTTTATTGGACTCATTAACTCGATCATTCATGTTTTTATTCAATAACTGTCTTGAGGTGCCCACTTTAAGCCCAACACTCATGTAGGAATGTAGAGAAAAAGCATTCAATAAACTATTTGAGTCCCCTGCTCACAAGCTTAAATGTCCTTCCGTGTACTAAAGTGGCGGGTGTGTCTGGGCTCCTCTACTCACTGGCAGTTGAACTTGAGTGGAGGAGAACCCTCTCTCACACCCACCCCGAATGGCTTCGTGGCATAAAGGAACAAGAAAGCATCTCAAAAGGTCTCTTAGAAACCATGTAGTCCAGTCTCTTCAGTTTAATAAGTATTTATTGGGTGCAGGTTATAAGCAGGCACTCTTCCTCTTCAGATGAGTAAAAGAAGCCTGATGTGGATGATTCCACTGGTTATCGGTGACAAATTCTGCTCCTTCACATGTTGAAGTTTGAACATTAGAGAAGCACACCGAGGCAAGCATTTAAGCAGGGTTTTTTTTAAAGGGGGCAACAGACTTCTCCCAGGAGGGAGAAGGGGGCCATAGCTGGTATCCCCAGAAGTACAAGTGTTTTGCCTTTTTATATGTCCTAGGCTTCCTTTGTTCTCCTGCTCTCTTCCTCTTATCTCTCTTTCCTGCCTATGTGACTAGGCCCAGGAGATGCTCAGTGGGATGGTAAAAAAGGTGAAAAGCAAACAGATAGGGGAATAGGGCCCAGGTGGCGTGATTTGGGCAGGAAGGGGGTGTAATTGACAACTCCCTATAGAGAGAATCCCTGGGACAGGCTACCTTAGCAACAGGTTGGAGCAGGGGCAGGTTATCCTGATAAGGGTGGAGGAGGGGCTTTGAAGGCATTAGCATTTCAATACCTCTCCAACTTCCCAGACCCAAGTTGGCCTCCTGGATCCGACCTGACTTCATTTACCTACCTACACTGACTTCCTGTCTAATTTTGGCTTCATAGGTGTAATGGACAGAATGCTTATGTTCTCCTAAAATTCATGTGCAGAAGGCCTATCCCTCAATGTGACTGCGATTGAAGCTAAATCCTCAAAAGGAGTAATTAAGGTTAAAGATGTTCATAAGGACAGATGGGGACCTGATCCATTAGGATTAGTGTCCTTGAAGAGAAGACACTAGAGGCCAGCCTCTTGCTCTTCCACCTTATAAGTAAAAAGAAAAGTTCCTCTAAGCCCACAACAACAATGCAGCCATCTTCAAGCCACAGAAAGCACCCCCACCAGAGTGGCTAATGCCTCCATTTGTACTTTCCAGCTTCCAGGCCCGTGAGAAAGCAAATCTCTGTTGTTTAAGCCCCCAGTGTAGGGCATGGTGGTCCAAGCTGACTGAGATGAAGGGGCCAGCGTATCAGGTAACGCCTCTCTCACAACAGGGCACTGCAGCTGGGCCACTTGGACGTGAATAGTTAATGATTTAGAAGGTTCTGCAGGTTGGCCAGGGGTGGCTGGTCCCAGCTGCCTCTGCTGTGGAGGTCTGTTCCTTGAGTCTTACTCTCTTGCTGGGATAAGTTGGCACCGGTAAGCAGGATCAAGGGGACACGCACATGGTCTTAGAGCTGACACCATGTCACATCTACCTTGTTCTGTTGACTAAAGTGAAATAAAGGAGCCCAGAATCCTGACAGGAGTATACTGCCAAGTTTGGTGACCAGGACGAGGCAAAACATGGGGGTCCCTGAGGCAACCTAACACACCCAGGACACAAACCCGGGTCCCCTGGGCCCTGTGTGGATCTGTCCCCGCAACCACTAATTACTTTAGTTTTAATAAGAAACACATATCCACAGAGACGTCTCTATTTGCCATCTACGGGGCGGCACCTTGACAAACTGAAAAGTCAGGCAGGCTGGTGACTACAGCCAGGCTTCCCAGGGCTCCATGTCCCCCAAGCCCCACTCCCAGCCTTGCTCTGTCCATTCTCTAGGCCTCGGCCTGCCACGTCTGCCCCTGACCATCCTGACTTGCAAATCTGCCATCCTGGATTTTCCCTTCCTTCTTCTCACTTCACTAAAACCTGCTCTAAGGGAGGCGTCGCTGTCAGAAAAAGCTGATCGCTGGATTCTGGTGATCTCAGTTTGCTTAAACAAATAGTTACCGAGTATGCCTAAGTGTCTTTGTGCTTAGTATTAAGGTGTTGGTCTCAGGGATGAACCAGAGCCCGTTCTCAAGGGGCATGATCTCCAGTGGGAGAATAGAGTCTCTAGCACATGGACATTATTAATTGTTTGCATTCCATTCTCCAACAGAAAAAGTTATTTAACGCAGGGCCAAGCACTGCCATAGGAAGCTGGTCAATAAGACAGACCCAGGGCACCCACCCAGGCAGAGCATGGCATCTGCTGGGAGCTGAGGCAGCTGTGCTGGAACTCTAGGAAGAAGACGCACCTCTGGGAGTGGAGGGCACCCAGGCAGAGAGCAGAGGTGAGGGATGGCAAGGGAACCGGATATCTACAGGTGACAGGATTCCTTTAGGTGCAGGACTCACAGCACAGGCTCTGCAGTGAACGCCCAGGTTTGGATCTTTGTCTTAATATTCAGGGGGTTGGCCAGGGGTCAGTTACTTAACCTCTCTGCTCCGTGGTGAGGTAGGGAGTGTTTACCAACCAAATTTCCAAAAGAGAGGGAGTAAGGAGAGAAGAAAGCAAGCACGCCCTCTCTGCCCTGCAGCTCCTGCCATTTTCCCTGGCATCAAAGCATCCTTGTGGCTTCCAGCAACATGGCCATCCCAGAGGTGATGCCTGGTGGGGTACTAACCCGTAGTTCTTGCACCGTACATGCCCCACAAGCCTAAAGAGTCGTCATAGAATTAGGAAGTTTTAAAAACTTATAGTTCTGTTCTAAATATAGTTTATTTAATTTTAAGTTTATATAATTTAATGTGTAACCATGGCTGTGCTTAACAACCAGCCTGCAAAATTCCTCAAAGTCTAACTGCCAAGCCAGGATAAGCCCGGCTCCAGCATTCCACAGCCCTGTGCCCCAACACCTCATTTATGAAATTAAGATCAATAAGAGTTCTTACTTCAGAGGAGAGATTTAGAGATCAAATAAGATGGTTCACAAAGGGCAGTCTGCACCTGGCACATGATAAACACCCAATGAACACTGGCCGTCATCGTCAACACCACGATCACCAAACACATCCCGTGGCTGAACACATCGACTCATCACCAGGCTGAACGAGTGCTAATATTATTCCCATTTCATGGATGAGAAAACCTGCTCTCTGTCAGTCTCCCCGTGAGGGAGGGGCCTGGCCTGAGCACCTACACGTGGCTTGCAGCACCCACCCTGGGTCACTGAGCTGCCCCACCTTCCATATTTATCTTTCATCAACCTGGGCGGGGAAGCCCAGCAACTCATAGATTTATGGTTTGGGGGTTTAATGTATTATCATCAGCAGAGCACTTGGTTTTCTTAGTTGCTTTCTGCTCAATGTTGAATAAAGATGATCACATTGAATTCTGATAGTGGAAGAAGAGAGTGATGGCCAGTCACCCCACAGACCTCTCGGAGGTTGTCTCTGCTCTGTGTTGTTGGCGTTGCTGTGGGTGCTGGTGATGCAGAGGAGGAAGGCGGAGCTGCACTGCAGTGGTGGAACAACACTGGGGTGTTGACCGGAGAAGAGGAAGGGCCCAGCTTTCTCATTCCAACACATGCATGTAGTTGACTGACGGTACCACGTGAGCTGCTTCCTGCAGAGAGTCTCTTTTCCTCTGCCAAGTAAGCTTTCAGTGCATGGAGAACAGGAAGATGACGTTCAAAGAGGTTTGAGCAGGACCTGATGGAAATGCAGCAAGCCCTGGCAGTGCTGACATTAGCCCTCTGTCCCCAGGTCCCAGCCCAGAGTCCTTTCCCCAGAATCAAAAGTCCTGGCAGTGTCTTTGCAGCAGAATGTGCTCCCTGGTGTGGGAGCTGTCCTCCCGGGAGTCCTGCTGAAAGAACAGGGAATGATCCATAGGAGAAATTTGTGCAAACTTCCCGCATCATAGAAATCAGAGATGTCAGGAGTCCAGCTGTGCGGCTATGAGTGGGACAATAACAGATAGGGGTATTCACACACCACCCGTGACAATGTGCACCCCTGAGCCCTGCTCACTCCCGGTGCCCTGCCCTCCACCTCATAAATACAGCAGTCCAGAGCCGCCCGCCACAGCCGGCGTGCAATGCGCTCCTTCCATGACAGTGCTCCTAATAACTGCAACCTGCACGGGTCACTTGCACCCTCCCCCTTCCCAAAGCACATGCGGGAAATTGACTGCAAGGAAGCCCAGAGTCAAGTCTGTGCTCACTAGTGGTTTTTTTCTAATTGTTTTCTGTGGAAATGTTTTATCTTCATGACAGGAGAACACATTCCTTGAGAGAAAAACAATGTGTCTTCTCTTTATTTGGTCACCTAATGATGTTAATATATGTAGGCAATGTTCAGAAAATAAAACTTCATTCCGTGGACGTTATCATGGCTCTGGCTAGGCTGTAGGGGCAGAGAGATGATCAGGACACTGTCCCCATCTTTACAAAGTGGCTGCTGACCTCTCCTGGGAAACAGAGATATTTAAGGAAATGGAACAGAGTCCTATTTGAGAATCAATTCATGTCCCCTATTTCATTAAAGAGGGTGCCAGAGAACAACGTAGACTTGCTGAGGTCTGTAGTTACTGACAAGAGTAAAAACTCTCAGCATTAGAGAATTGGGGACAGCAGGGCCTTCAGGGATGACTGCAGGGACCTCTTTGGTCTGGGACAGTCTCTGGAAACCTCCTCAGAACAGTATCTGGCCCTTTGCAGACTGAGATCCCAAAACAAAACCCACCTGTGCCAGAGAAAAGGACCAAGCGGGAAGGAAAGCTCTCTCTCGAGGGCCTTGAGAGGATTCAGCATGCTGCCCTGACTGGAGCACTGCAGAGCTGTCTTCTTAGAATGCAGCCCGAAGGATGTACTGTGCAGGCCCATGGCTGCACCCAGAATGGACAGCCCAGCTTCCTGCCCTGGTTTCCAGCATCCAGTACCAGTGTCATGCACGCCGGCCCCCTCTGCTCCTCAGACAGCGTCCACCCAAGCTGGCTCCTCTTTATTACCCACACCCTTACCTCTGTGGCTAAGGAGAGGAGGGGGACAAGCTGGACTTGCTCTGAAGTGGTCTGTCATTAAATATGGGACCCCTGGTCACCATTTCAGGGACAAACCAGCTGAAAACATTACCCACGGCAGCCTGGGAAAGACTCCAACCTCCGCAGGCTGAAGATACACTGGCAGGCGTTGGTTATGCCCCACCCCCCACCCCAACCGCATGTGAGGATTGGAAGGAATCCGAAACTGAGATCCTCCTGCCTCAGCCCCCTGAGTCACTGGGATTATAGGAGTGTGCCACCAGAACTGGATCCTTTATTGTTAAATTCTTTTTTTTTTTTTTAGTGTTCTGTGGCACATCACAGTGAATATAACTAACAATAATACATTATCTATCCAAAAATAGATTTTTTTTCATGCATGTCAAATTGCAGACATCAGCCAACTTACCCTAAATTCTTTTAGGATGTGTTACCAAAGCAAACGCAATATCTGTTATATATTTTCTCTCAAGGTGAACTCATACAATAAAACAGTTATGTTCGGTGTACATTTTCTGCGTTTTTACGGTCATGGACCCTGTGTTGACCAAAAGCCCTCATGGAAACACGGAGCTCTGCATCACTCAATTTCCTCACACCCAACTCCCCAGGAAGCACCCTCCCCAATCCCAAGGTCAAGCCAACTCCCTTTCTGATTTTTTTTCCATTACAGGTTAGTTTTCTCGGTTCTAGAATTTTCTAGAGAATAGCGCCATTGTAGACCCACCATATGTAGCTGCCCCTCGCCTAGCATGGTGCTCTGAGTGCTCACCATGTCCTGTGTCAATCAGCGTCTCGTCTCACTTGTCATTGTTGAATGGATGCCATCCTCTCAGAGTGTGCCGGGCATTTACATGCTCCTACGGGAAGACCCCTAGTGTTTCCAGCTCTGGGCTGTTGTGGATAAAGCTAGGATTAAGACGTCCACACAAGTGTTTCCATGAGTGTTTTCTACTTCTTAGGTAAAAACCTGGGAGCAGAGGTCCTGTGCCGTCAGGCAGGTCTGTGGTTCATTTCCTGGGACTCTGTTGGACATTCTCAGGAGTTTTGTGTCTGTACCTGCTAAACACAGAGCTATGCTGGCCCCACGTGATCGCCAATATCAGGATGTCTTTTCCATTTCTTCCTTTCTGCCTCTCTTTTATTATTTTTATTTTTAATTTTAGCATTTCTTATTAGTGTTTAGTGATTGCTTACTGCATTTTTAATTTGGATATCCCTTTTCATGTGCTTCTTAGCCATGTATATATCTGCTTTTGTGAGGATTTTTTCTTCCTGCCTTTTAAGTTGAGTTGTACTGTCAGTCATCTTATTATTGAACTATAGAAGTTATTTATATAATTTACATACAAGTCTTCTGCCTGATATATGCATAACAAATCTTTTATCCCAGTTAGGAACTAACATTTTTGTTTTCTTTTCCTTTTTTAAAAATGTTGTTGTACATATTTAAGATGTACAGCCAATATGATGCTTTAAGATGCATATTCATAGCGCAAAATCACTGTGGCCAGGCAAGTTAACACACCGTCATCTCACACAATGTCTCTCCCTTAAAATTAGCCTTTTGAAGAAAAGAAGTTCACTTTTTCAGTATTTTTCTCTTATGGCTCACACAGTTTTCATGTTTTTTCAAAGAAATCTTTTCAAGAACCTAAGGCATGCTCATTTTCTACTTTTTTTCCTAAAACATTTAGTTTGATCTTTTACATTTGAGTTTATAATCCATTTTTCTTATTTTATAATGGAGAAATTGAGATTTTAATCTCTTTACATGGATTTTTAAAAATGTGCAGAAATGTTATTATTTCCCCCTTAAATATTGAATAGACTTTACCATCAAAACATTTTGGCATGGAGTGTTGTTTGGAGAAAGGGTTTTAGGTACCAACTCAATATCTGGAATAGATGTGTGGCTTTTGGGTTTTCTATTAGCTATTCACTCAGTCTTATTAATTTTCATATTTCCAAAAGAATTTCCATTTCATCTAGGTTATAAAATGTTTTTGAAATACAAAGGCTCGTCACATTTTTGTTATCCTCTCACATCTGTATGACTTGGATTCGTCCTGACCATGGAAAGCCGGAGAATCTAAGAGACCATGGTATATGCCAATGGCAGAGGTATGGAATAAATGAGGAAGAGTTCAGGGAATTATTTATTGAAGTTGCCTTTAAGTTTGGATTTTAAAGATGAGCAGGAATTATCCATGGAATAAGGCTGTAGAGAGGGATAGGTAGACTAAACTGCAGACACGAGAGACGAGTGTCAGCAGGAACCAGACCCCTCAAAGCACCATAGCTGTGTGGTGGACCCTGGGGAAGATGGCATGGACTCTGAATTACACAGGAGCCTTGAGTGCTTGATAGCAAGATTTGCTCAGATCCCCATTTATTGGCTGCTTTGTTTATTGCAATTCTTTCTATTACCAGAACATATGCCCCACAAATGCAAATTCCTTGCCAATTTTGTTAACCATTGCATCCTTAGGACCCAGAACAGCTCTTGATATGCAGCAGGAACTCAATCAATATTTGTTGATTGGATGAATCAATTTATCAACACCAAATTTATCCTATTAAATATGTGTGCTCTAAAGATGAAAGGATATAGTGAAGTTGAGAGTGGCAGGAGGCTGTCAGGCCTGCCACTGCTCAGTGTTTAGCCCCAGTCTGTCCAAGGGGTGATTCACACCCATATGCAGATAGGTACCAGGTCCTCTGTTCCCACAGGGGCAGCCCCAGCCTTCTATCTGTGGTGTAGGGAGAGGCTGCTGGGTACCAGCTGCCCATCAGAATGAAATGCATTCATAAGGAAGGGATTAAGGGGAGACCCTGGAAGTTAAGGAGAAGTTAAAAAGCACACGTGCCCTGTGCCACCCCACTACCCTATAGAAGAAGAGAACATCCATGGCAGAAGACTCTTCCAGCTTTACCCAACTCAGACATTTGCAAAGTTACAAAGCCTCGCCACCATTCAGCAAGGTGTTCAAGGTGATTCATCTCATTTTACACATGGAGTCACTGAAGCCCAGAGTGGCAAAGCATCTTGCTCAATGTCACGCAGCCATGAGCATGTCCAGTAACACGCTGTGCAGTCTCAGCTTCTTCGTGGTCCTGCCTTCCTCCCTGCTGGGACTGTGACTTTCTCTTTGTGTTGTCCTCCCACCCAGATTACTGGGAGTGGCCATAACCCCTGTTTATAAGCCCCTCCTCTCGTGGTCAGAAACAGTGCCCCCCATGTTTAGCACAATGCCTAGGACACAAGGGATGCTTGAGATTGTCACTGTGTATCACAGTGCTTAAGGACACAGGGGCCAGGGAAAGCTGGGTTTGAATTCCGGCCCAACGTTATTAGGCATCAGGTAAGGTGTATAAACTTTCCAAGCCTCCATTCCTCATTGGTGAAATCATACCTGTTGAAGTCCAATGCAAAATTGCTGGGGTTTTGTTGTTGTTGTTGTTGTTATCTCTTATTACTATTGTTAGTAATTATTTGTTGAATATCATTTCGGGGCCAATATACCAATTCCAAAAAGACACAGTCATTTGGTGATCCTCACTGGCTGGCCCAGAATCCCATCTGGACCCATGTTGAAATCAAGTTGGAAGAAATAAGAAATTACTGGACTATGCCTGCTCACATGTGGGGGGCAGAGATAATTCAGCCCACTGCAAATGAAAACTAATCATCTTGGCTGGGCTCAGCAGCAGGCAGCAAGAAGGCCAGCTGCCCTCTTCCTCACCACTGGCAGGACTGTTCAGGAAATGAAGAAGATGGGATGGATGGAGGAGGGGCCCCTGCAGACTACATCCCTCATATCAGATACGGGCATTATCTGCTTCCTCCCAGCCCCTTCTATTGCCACTCATTTAGTCACTCAGGGTGACAGGTTCTCAGCACAATGGCCACCGCTGTTACTCCTTAGATTAACCTGGCTTCAATGCATTCTGACAATACCTACTTTATCTATGACTGCTTAAAAAAACTATCTGCTGCAGCAATTGGAATAGAGTCTGAGGCATTAGATGCATATTCTAAAACTGTCGACTGCTGAGATAAACAAACATTGGATGTATCTCTTTAAGCCGCAGAGAACATTCTCCAAATGGATAGGGGTCCACATCCTGAGACTCCTTCTCAAAATTATTAATAGAACAATGTGATGCTTCTTTACTTCTTCGAAGTAGGCAAAGAGTTTTTCCTTTGTGTCTCAGGCACTTTGTGATGTGTTCTCTCCAATGACTCCCTTGGTCTTTATATAATGTGGTTGAAGTTCCTATCACTGTACCTGTCCATATAACTCTGCCTGTGTTTGACGTGTGGCAAAATTGAGATGCAGAGCTTTGATCTGACTCAGCTAGAGTCATCATCCTACAACTATTGGTATTGCTTTCCCCTCTTTCAGACCCACAGTTCTTCTACAACAACATGGTAGACACCTGCTACCTGCCTACCATTCACTCTCCCTTTCTTCTCTCCAAAAATGAACAACAATATACCCAGCAAGTAATGCTCTCTCCTCCATGAGGCTCTGCAACTGCTCACAGGATGTGTTTGGGAAGCTATGTTAAGGGGCCGGCCTTGTGGCCCTTTCTTATTGTTTTAGCCTGTAATACAGATGTACGAGTCTGGAAATAAGCAGCCATCTTGGGACCAAGAGGTCACAAATATTGGGACAAAATGCTAAAAACAGAAGAGGGAAATGACATAAGAAGCCCCGTGTCTCTATGGCGCTAACATGGAATGGCCAACACCTGGGTGCTCCCTGTGGCATGAATCCTTTGTTTGCTGGGTTGTTCACAACAAACACTGAGTCCTGATGGATCTAAGGCGCATTTCTCTTCTGACCCGAAGGCCCTTCCATTTCCTTGTAAATCAAGTGAACCCCTGTTCTTCTTGTAAATCACCACCAGGTGCTGCAGCATCTGTGAGATCTTCCCTGAAATCCCCAGGGCTTCTTAAGGGCTCTTCCTCTGCATCCGGACTGCCTGCAGACAGCTACCTGACTATACCTGGGGTGACTATGGATTCGTGTGTTTGTTTCTCCAATAAACACACTTGCAAGGGAAAGGACTATGGCTTCCAGATCTGCCTCTTCAGAGTTCAATAACATATAACTGATGACTTTACCTAGGAGGTGACACCCACATTTTATGGCTACACTTTATGGTATCCTTTTGGAGATCCTTTAGCCCAATCTGCAGATAATCAAAGCCCTTTTCTCATTTCTTTCCTTAAATGATCACAGTGAGTGTAACTGTCCATCATGCTGTGAAGGTGTTGATGCCGCACGGTGCCCAGCCCAGACCGCCTTGTAGCCCACGCTGGTGTGAAGGGCTCACGGGCACTGTGTTTGAGTTCATCTGTCAGGGCTCAAGTCCTAGCTCTTCCATGTACTAAAGGCATGACTTTGGACTGATTTCTTAATCTCTCTGTGCCTTTGTTTCTTCCTCTGTAAATGGGAACAATAGTGGTACTCATGCAGAGTCACAGGGTTAAAGGCCTCGCCACCCTTGTGAAACGGTGCCAGGCTCCCAGTAAGCGTTGGCTCTTACTACTGTTAGCACTGGACAAGTCCACTGGGTCCCCACAGATACCTCCCCTCAGGCCTCAGCTCACTCCTTTCCTCCGGACATGCAACCTTCTCACCTTCCCATATTCTCAATCTCTTTTAATGCCAACACTCTCTCTCCAGTCTCCTAGCTGGAAACCTAAATCGGACATTGCCTCTCCTGAACTTCTCCTCCAGACATTGGAAAAGGACTGTGATGTGGTTTGAACATGTCACCCAAATTCCATGTGTTAGATCCCAAAGTCATATATTAGTGGCATTTGGAGGTGGAGCCTTTGGGAAGTAATTAGGATAGCACAAGGCCATCAGTGAGGGGCTTCTATGATGGCATTAGTGACTTTGTTGGAAAATGAGAGAGCCAAGCTGGTATACTTGCTCCATCTCATGATGTGATACCCTCGGCCATGTTAGGATGCAGCAAGAAGGTCCTCACTAGATACCAGATACCAGTGCCATCCTCCAGCGTGGTGAGCCAAGGAAGCCTTTATTCTTACAAAGCACTGAGTCTTGGATATTTTATTATTGTAACAGAAACAGACTAAGACAATCTGTCATCTAGTGAAATATGTCCCCCAAGTATTCTTGAGTCCATCTCCTCATCATAGAAGGGGTCAGGCACAAAGCATCTTGCCTGGATTAGTGAGAAAGCTTCTGCCCTGTGCCCTGTGCCCTCACTCTGGCTTTAGCCTCATGAATTGCTTCCATCACATTGTGACCACAGTCGCCTTTCCTTTGTGCAAATATAATCATGCCGCTTCCTTATGAAGACTCTCCAATGGCTCCCGTCATCTCCTGGACTATGACCCCAGCACCTGGCCAATCTGTGCTCCTTTCTTCCTGTCCTCTGCTCAGCTGTGCAGCCTCACTTCCTACCAGCCACCCCACTTGGCCACACCACCGCCATCTTGAACGTCTGCCCTGCCTCGGGTCTGCTGTGTAAGTTCATCTCTCCATTTCCAGGTTGCATTATCGTTTGTGTAAAGCCCGATGACCAAAAGCAAGTAAAGCAGAACCGCTGGACAGGCTTTATTTTGGGAAGTATGCTCCCAGGCTAAACCCCCCATCACCAGGCTTGAGCAGGAGGTATGGCACCCAAGCCTCATGGCACAGAAAATTTAAAGGGCTCCGCCTGGAAAAGGAAGACTTAAGGCAGGAAGGGAAGGGCCTGAGGTAGGAAGAGGAGGTGATCTAGAGTCCGGTGTCCTCTGAGACTGGTCAGGGGATCCTGCTGAGGTCAGAGTCCTTCCGGGATGAGCTGGGAAGTATGGCGGTGCCCATACTGGATGTTCCGTGTTCCTCTGCGCACGCGGCCCACGGCGACCATGTTGGTGTGTTTGGCGCCCGCGCCTCGGCAGAGGCAGCCATGTTTGTGCAGTCTGCATTTGCCTTGCGAACCTAACAGTTTGCATAACCCTTGGATGCCCCTTTTGCTCACATGATGCCCCGATCAACATACAGGGTTGATTTCTGCTCATTCGTCAAGTTTTAGTTTGGCAATTTAACATTCCTCCCAGATTTCCCAGACAGATCAGAGGGGCTCCTTCCTTTACATGTCCCTATGTGTCCATCACATTGAAACCTCACTGGATTGTGTCTATTTATTACCTGCCTTTCTATCCTAGGCTATAAATTTTTCATAGACAATAATGAGGCCATTTTTACTCATCTTTACAGTCCCAGGACATAGCACAGTGCCTGAACTAGTTTATGCCTTACAAATAGTTATGGAATAAGTAACTATCTACATAACAGTGTTTGATATACATACCACTCAAGGTGGGAAGGACTGCAGTTATCTTTCCTCCTATCTCTTCACTGTACAGGGAAAGATCTGAGGTTCAGAGAAGGAGGGAAACTCATCCAAGGTCACACAACAAGTTATTGACAAAGAAGAAGAAACCCAGGTTTGCCAATCTCAAGTCACAAGTCCTTTCTGCTGAACTTCAATTTCACATAGATGATAATTTGATAAGGGTGTGTATGTTCAGTTGTATGTATCGCAAATCATAAATAGGAGAAGTTTAAACATGATAAAGCTAATTTTGCACCTGTAGCCATCTGCCAGAAACAAGTCCAAGGTTGGCACAGCTTCTCATGATAAATGGCATCTGGGTGCATTTGATCATGCAGCTTCCCATCCCCATGGGCTGCTGTCAGCCTCACAGTCTAAAGTGATTCACCATCCATGTGTTTTCTAGAGGGCAGGAATAAGAGGACAGTAATGCACAGCTGTTCCCTTTACAGGCATGGCTAGGGGTTGCATACCACCATTCTTTCTTACTTTTGAACAGAACTTAGTCACACTGTCACACTTAGATCCAAGAGATGCTGAGAAACACCGTCCTCTCTAAGCATCTGTGTGCCCAGCTAAAACGGAAACTGTTCCTTTGATTCCCATTTTTTGATACTAGCCATGAGCCTATCTTTAAAGCAAGGTTATTTAATTGTTCCTGCTTCACAGACAGTAAAACTGAGACCCTGAGGTGGGTTGAGGATATCAGCTTTGGTGTCAACAGTCGTAGGTTTGAATCCTGGCTCGGCTGGATTCGGAGTAACCTATGTAACCTCTCTGTTTCAGTTTTCTTATTGAATGA
Organism: Xerus rutilus; assembly: GCA_028644305.1. Classification (NCBI taxonomy): domain Eukaryota; kingdom Metazoa; phylum Chordata; class Mammalia; order Rodentia; family Sciuridae; genus Xerus; species Xerus rutilus. The sequence continues at coordinate 11,439,053 of CM053403.1, read as the reverse complement.
CATCTCCTTTCCCTGTTGAGTCCTTGTAGGATTTAAGTACCTGGAAAATACCTGATGCAGGTCCCTGGGTCAAGGGCACCACTGAGATTTTTCTGGCAAGGGCTCAAGGCTCACCAAGCTGCCTGATTGAGCTTGGCAGCAATCTCCAGCTTCACACAGTCCCGGATGTGGATAAGTCCAGAGTAAATACTTGTCGCATGAATAAGTGAAGTTAATGAGTCAGAACTGAAATGTGAAGGGCTTAGCTCCTCGCCCCAGGCTGCTTCTCTGCTGCCAGAGACCTGTTCTCCATAGGTTCACTCTTTCTGAAGATGAGCCTCAGAGCCCAATCTGATCTGTCTGGAGTCAGGAATGAGTCTTCAGAACCATAACCAGCAAGGAGCCCCCAGAAGCTGGCTGAGATATGAATCTAAGTGCAGATTCGGGGCCCTCCTCCAGGGTCCCCACTGAAGCCAAGAGTCTTTGGGAAACCTCCCTCACGTGTCCCAGAACCACACACCTTGACTCAGCCCATCATCAGCAAAAGACACTGCAAACCCACAGCTGTGTCCAGCTGGCTGCCCACCGCAGACACCGGCATCCTTATCCCAATGAGAGGCCTTTCAGCCTCCTTACATTAAGGCTTTGTCCCTTCCTCATCTCAGTCTTCCAGTCTGTGTCATTCCTAGGATGTGCCCATGGCATCATCCATACAGCGATCCTTGCTTTCAAAATAACCCAGTCAGCAACTGCCCAGTAAATCAGAATGCCTGCCTAGGAACAGGGAAGGGCAGCTGGACAGCAGACATTAGGAGGGAGAAAGGCATGGTCAGAACACGCATTTGACCTCAGGCTGCACACCATGTGATCTCAGCAAGTCACTTTTTGATCTGTCATCACACCTGTGATCTCAGCAACTCCCAGAGCCTCTCCCCACCCCCCAAACTCCACCATAGAATTAGGGATCAGATATGCTTCTCACAGAGCTCTCGCTGGAATGACAAGGCTCATGAAGACGCCTTGTACTCTGTCAGGTCAGGAGAAATAAAGAGGTTAACCAGCCCCAGAGAGCTGGAGATTTGGGAACAGTACATGCAGCTTCTTCCAACCAGTTATTTCTCTCCTCGCCCCAAATGAATGTCATTGTATTCACATACCCGAAAGATAATATGAGAAATAAAGATTAAATTGGTTTTGTTAACCCCAGAAATTAAAGTCAGGGCCAATGACAGAAACTAGAACGTAGGTTTCAACTTAGGAAAAAAAAATAATTAAAAGAATGCTGTAACGGTTAGAAGGCTGGACAGTTGGAGGTGCTGACTTGGAAAGCAGTGATCTCTCCATTGCTGGAGATACTCAGACATAGGTCGATGACACTGGCAGGGGATGGCCATAGAATTCATCCCTCTCTTGGGGACTTTGGCCCCAATGCATTTAGGGGTCATTTCATCTCCAATTCTATTTCCATAAGTAATTGGCAAATTACTTGCCAATATGTCATTAAGGGGCACCCTGAAGGGGCACCTCCATACGTCTGTAAGATCTAATTTTACCCCATCCCACATATTGAACTGCCTATAAAACATATCAACTTAATATAAGCAAGGAAAAGGGAAGGTTCAGAAAGGAGCAGTAAGGACCAGAGATGAACAGAAACAGATACGTTTTCAAGAGAACAAACCAGATCTTGAAGCTCAAAATATGGAGAACTTAAACACCTTGACAGGCAGAAGAATTGGATTTAGATAAAATGGAGACATTCCGAATTACAAGATTGATCCAAAGAAATATCAGACACACAGAGACAGATAAATAGCAATCATGTAAAGAAGCACAGAGAACAAGAGACATCACTATGCACAGATTGGAGTCGATATGAAAGGACATAATGGGAGAAGGTGAGTTAAAGGTTAAAGAACAAGCCTGGACGGAAGTGTTTGGTATCAAAAACTGGACAGGTGATCAGACAAGGTGTTCTAAATCTCTTATACTCCTTATGAGGAGAGTAAAGATACTGACTAACCTTAGACCATCCAGTATGTTTTGTGATTTAGGATCTTTACAATGGAGAACACCCCTCAGATGACTAAGAGACCTGCAAGATGGCACATCCTTGGGTGTACATGGCACACAGGGAGATCAGGGAGCACATGGGGAGACAGAGAAGGACCTGTAGGCCACATCTGTAGTGGGTCCAGGCAGCACTGTCTAGACAGGTTTCCTGCAGGGACCTTAGACTGATGGGTTCGAAGCAAACAGCCTAAGTTCCAGGAGACCATGATAAGAGGCGGTCACCATGGCATGGGGCTACTGGGGCCAGTCAAGCAGACTGCATCTAGCTGTCGCCTGGCGAGGTGGCCTCCAGGAGGAAGTTGTATAAAGTAGACATCTGGACCATTCACATGGAGGCCCTGAGAGAGGGTGGTGTAGACATGGAAACTGCATTGGAGTGACGGAGCCCCTGCTTCTGGTACGAGAAAGTCCTGCTGATGTTCAAAATGGATGTCATGGCAACGCAAAATCACAAGAACTCACTACAGTGTGTATGTTAAAATGGCAGAGGTGGTTCTGAAATAATAGGAGTAGAGTAAATAATGTCCACATTGGAGTGGAGAAGCACCGTGATGGAGAGGTGGAGCTGCGACTCTCTATAACCTGAGCTCCAGGCTCCTGGTGTGGCTGGGCTTCCTCCCCTCCCCATCTCCTCTCTGTTCCTTGTCCCCACACTCTGTTTAACACCTCCCTTCCCACGAGAGATCCTTTAACTGGTAACTAACAACCCTAAGGTCTGACTTTATAGGAGGGTTGTTGGTAGACAGCTGGTGCCAGGAGCAATGGCCCCAGGATGCCACAGCACCCAAGTGGCCGGCCCTGTTTTCCACTTGCCATATTCATTCTTTGCTTTGTTACCTCCTGACTGCCAAGATTACTGCTGAAATCTTAAAGATCCCCACATTCTGGAAGGATAGAGGAACCGTGGCACTTACACCATTTATCTTCTTTGGCCAGAAAGGCAAAAAATTTTCCCAGAAATTCCAGCAGAATTCAGCCACAGTCTCATTGGCTAGAAACAATCTCCTGCCAAAGCTGGCTTATATCAGCTTGCAAGAGTTGGTTGTTACTTTTTTTTTGTTTTCTTTGTTTTTTAGGGATTTCATGTGCCCACTGTTAAACCATTACTGGCTTGAAACAAACCATGGACGAAGTAGTTACATGGCGGGAATTGGCAAATCCTACCTGTCATATCAGTGTTGCTGTTGTTGAGAGCTATGTCACATCCCAACCCTGGCTGTGTGACAGGCTGGGAGGATGAATTACTCCCCAAGCACAGAGCCTCTCTTTATACACAATAGGTTGTGTTTGCAAGGGAAAAGCCAATGGATATTTGAGAGAGAATGATTAAGGTTTGCTCTCAAAGATTCCGTGAAAAATTTTAAGTTCTATTTTGTTAGGACCTCTTCAGTGCAGGTAGTTTCATGTTCTCAGTTTCCTAAGTCATAAAATAGGAGAGAAGAATCCTACCTTAGTGGATTGGTGAAGCTCCGGACTGGGGAGGCTGGAAGGCATCATTTTTCTGCTGCTGTTTTGAAACACGGTTAGCAACATGGCAGAAGCAAGGGGAGACTGACAGGGTCCTCAGCAGTGGCTTGATTCAGGACTGTCCTCATCACACATCCAAGTCTTAGAACAAACTCAGAAGGAAGCTACCAAACAAGCCCCTTTATTTTCCAAATCTGCAGATCCCCTAACATTTCCAAAGACTGGCAGCAGGAAAGGCAAATCAACTCCTGATTTGACAAAGCTGAGCTACACACCTTACACCTGAAGAAACTCTGGGTGCAAACCTCCATCTACCAGTGAGTATTTTGACTCTATATCCGAGTATAATAGACTAGTTAAAAGGTAGAGAGCCTCAGAAGACAGAGCAGAGCTCAAGAAAGCCTGAGCCAGTTAGCCCTTCCCCCTGGAGGCACACCAAGTCCCACCTACATCCCAAATTCTTTGGGTTTGCTCTGAGTCCCTGCGTGTTGTGGCTCTGCTCTGTCTGTTGTGGTCAGAGTTTCTCTAGAGGATTCATTTGTTCATATTTAATTTGTCCTCCAAACTGAGCTACTAGACCTTTCGTATTAGTGGATGCTCAGTAAGTGTTCACAGCCGAATGTTTCTCCTCTCATATAACAAGAGGAAACCAGTAGGGAAACCATTCTTATTAAGCAGCATTCTTAGACTTTAAGTGGGTAAATGGAGAAGCCAGAATTTGAACCCTGGTTTTCTGAGCCAACTCCAATTGTCTTTCTACTGCAAAATGATATCTTCCAGTCGCATTTGTTAATTTTTGGTAACAAGAGCCAATTTGGTGTACTCATGGTGTACTCAACTTTACACCTAGTTACATACCAAAAAAAAACAAAAACCCAAGAGATCGACCGTCAAAAGTATCTCCATATCATAAAAGAAGAAATACAATCAATTGCTGGGCACATTGGCTCACACCTGTAATTCCAGTGGCTTGGGAGACTGAGGCAGGAGGATTGTGAGTTCAAAGTCAGCCTCAGCAAAAAATAAGTGAGGCATTAAGTAACTCAGTGAGACCTTGTCTCTAAATAAAATACAAAATAGGGCTGAGGATGTGGCTCAGTAGTAAAGTGCTCCTGAGTTCAATCCCCAGTAATCCCCCTCCCAAAAATACAGTTGATCAACAAATATATGAAAAAATGTTCAACAGCTCTAGCCATTAGAAAAATGCAAATCAAAACTACTTTAAAATTTCATCTCACTCCAGTTAGAATGGCAATTATCTACATGGGGAGACAGAGAAGGACCTGTAGGCCACACCTGTAGTGGGTCCAGGCAGCACTGTCTGCAAGCAACAATAATTGTTGGCAAGGATGTGGGGGGAAATGTACACTCATACATTGCTGATAGGACTGCAAATTGGTGCAACCATTATGGAAAGCAGTATGGAGATTTCTCAGAAAACTTGGAATGGAACGAGCATTTGGCCCAGCTATCCCACTCCTTGGTCTAAACCCAAAGGACTTAAAATCAGCAAACCACAATAATGCAGCCACATCAACGTTTGTAGGAGCTCACCTCACAAGAGCTAAACTATTGAACAAAACTAGGTGCCCTTCAACAGATGAATGGATGAAGAAAATGTGGTATAGATACACAATGGAATATTACTCAGCCTTAAAGAAGAATTAAATTATGGCATTTGCAGGTAAATGGATGGAGCTGGAGAATATCATGCTAAGCAAAATAAGCCAATCCCCAAAATCCAAAGACAGAATGTTTTCTCTGATATGCAGATACTAATTCACAATAAGGGGGTAGGGTATGGAAGAATTTGGATTAGGCAGAAGGGAGTGAAGGGAGGGGAGGGGTATGAGGGTAGGAAAGATAGTGGTATGAATCGGACATTATTAGCCCATGTGCATATATGACTACACAACCAGTGTGATTCCACATCATGTACAACCAGAAGAATGAGAAGTTACACTCCATGTATGATGTGCCAAAGTGCATTCTACTGTCATGTATGACTAATTAGAACAACAAAAAAGAATGTTAGCTTTGATTTTGAATAAGCTAGATAAATCCTCGCCCCTCCCCCAAAAAAGTATATCCATCCCTGGGGAGAAAAAAGAAAAGAAAAAGTCCAACATTTACTTACACTTCCTAAAAACTCACTGTCTTTACCTTACTTTTATATCCTAAAATAGCTCAAGAGCAGCCCTGTCTAAAAGGACGTTCTCTGATGATGGAAATGCTCTATATCCACATTGTTCCCTGTAGTAGCTACCACCCACACCCAACTGTTGAGCCCTTGAAATTTGGCTAGTGTGACTGAAGATATGAATTTGGGGGGTTATTTTAAATTTTACCTAAGCTCATATTTTATAGTTCGATGTGCCCAGTGGCTGCCATCTTGGTGGAATGGCTGTAGAGCTTCCTGCCCTTAATCCTCCAAATTCGCACTCACCTTCGGCTGCCCCCAGCCCCACTACCTGGAACTCTTCATTGTGGAGACGGCTCTTCCTCTCCAGCATTTCTCCTTGCATCATCTGGTGCTCACAACTCAGGAGGGCCTGGGAACTGGAGTCCCCAGCAAACTTCTCCTTCCCCACCCTTCCAGGCCTCTCTTCACAATAGATTTGTGTACCTCAGAGGCAAACAGAACTCCAGAAAAGGATGGGGAAAGGAGAGAGAGTTGAGTGAGAATAGGAAAAGTTCTCCTAAGTGAGGGATGAAGAGAAGGAAAAAAAGAAATGCTGGGGACTCAGAAATTGATAAACCACACCTTCTAACACTGTGACGATCATCATAAATTGTACAGACACCCAGGATATTTATCTTCATGTGAAGGGAAGAAAGTGGAAGGAGCTTTGGGAAAGCAGCACACAGTCAGTCAATAGGCAGGTTGCTACCTTTATTAGAGGTAAAGGTGGGTCTGAGTCCACAGGTACATCAAGGGTCAGGGGTCAAGACCAGCAAGAGCACTGAGAACGTCAGTGACAGTCAACTGCGGGTGGGACTGATTAAGAGAAAATTGTGATCAGTTCATTCCACCGTGGCAGAGTCCTTTTTGAAGAGTTAGGGTCTTACACCTGCCCTAATTAGCATCAACGGGCTGACATCCTAGTCTGGTACTCCTGCTTTCTGCTTAGCATGGTTCAGAGAATGAATGTTAGGCTATAGACCATGGGAGAGATGTCAGTAATCCACCAGAGTGTCCTCAGCAGCAGTCCCTTGCAGAGCCGTGGGGTGGAGGAGCGGCAGGTGCAGGTGTAAGGAGGAAAAGGGACATGTATCAAAGGACAGTGGGGTCTCTGCTATCAATAATAATGCACCAGGATGCTTTTGCTTCTTTCTTGCCTTCTGCTCAGCTTTGGCTTCATCTGAAGCCCTGTGTTGCTGAAGACCTTGAGGTCAGGAGACCTATTCAGTCATGGGCAGCAAAAAAAGAGGAGAATGTGGAGGTCAGGGGTCACTTGGGGTGATAGTGTTGAAGGATGGACAAAGAAGGGAGAAGAGAGAATTCCGCCCCACAGTGGGAGGCAGAGCAGAGCAGGGGGAAGAGCTCTCTGGTGACAGCCTGGTAGAAGCCTCCGAGTTGGTGGCTCTGTGAAGCCTGCCCATGGTTCTGAAGCCCTCGCACATGGGTTCTTTGTATTTATCTTAGTCGGGGAATAAAGGAAATGTAAACACGGGGGCCATGTCCACACGCAGGTGCATGCTGGGATGGAATGAACAGCTACAAGGACCCCAGCAATCAGAGGGCCTCTGGGGGATTATGAGAGGTAAGTGCCAGGGAAGTCCCTGGTGTCGGCGCCCGACCACTGGGGATCGCGGCCATGGCGCAGACCTAGGAGCACCGGCAGCCTTCCCTGCAGCCTCAACGGGCTCCACTCAGACACGGGCTCTCCAGGCCAAGCAATGGGTGAGCAGCCGCCAGCGTGCGTCCAGCCTGGGCTCCGCAGGCCCCTCGCAGTTGTCACACATGGATGTTCTGGCTGTCACTCTGCCTGGGCTTTTCTGTTTATTATTTTTGGGCCTCTAGGCAGCTAGGTTCCTGTCAAATGGTGATGGGATGTCAGGTCGGATTACTCCCAGTACAATATGAAGAGACAGGCGCTGATGGAAGGTGCCACTTCCTTGGTTTGGATGTGCACACTCGTCATCAGCAATTAATGCCAACCCACTGGCCCTGTCTCCCTACTGGGACAGGCCTGCATGTGCCAGGGAGGAAGCAGTTTCCAGGGCTTTGGGTTCATGGGCCTCAGGACTCTGCCAGCTGCAGTGCTGATAATGAAGAGCAAGAGAGGGAACAGCCACAGCAGTGTGAATTGTCACCCTACTGTGCGCCATGTACCATGCTGGGTGGCTCATGCACCTTGCTTCATTTAGGAGGGCGGCCAAGAGTCTCACCTTCTCATTGTCCAAACCCAGGTTTGATTTCTGAGGACGCCACTTATTCATGGCCATGATCAAGTTACTTAAACCCTATGAATATCATCATCTTCGTCTGTAAAACTGGGATGGGAATAGCTACCTTAAAATTTTGTGTAGGATTAAATAAAATCACTTATTCACCTAATAAATATTTCAAATATAGTTAAGTATATATGTGTGTGTGTCTGTGTATATACATATATCATCAGTGAGATACCACAGTAAAGAAAACAGAAAAAATTCTTGCCTGCGTGGATTTTATTCTTTATTCTTTAGTGAGGGAAGAGAGAAAATAAATGAACAAGAAGTTGTAATGTATATAAGGTGTTATCAGAAAGTCTGATATAGTAAATAAGTGACACATAGTATCATCCCTAAAAAGCATTATTAGCCCCAATACAAGCAGTACGTTATCCAAGATCCTGTGATTCATTCAGGAACACTTAACATACAAATGCCCCCTGTTTTTCAAATCCCCTGTAGCCACAACCAAGAAAAAAGTTTCGGGAGAACAATCCACAGGTTATTGGATCCTCATAGAACCCATGGGTTGAACCAACTCGTACCCATAAAGGTGGCTAAGGAGCACTTTTCCAGAGGGACCACCCGCTCCCACTCTGCTTATGATTGACGGGGCTTCCCAGAGGGCAGGACTATCGGCACTAAAACAGACTGGAACAGGTTGGACTCTGCTACCAGCCAGATCTCATTCTTGAAACCATGCAGTGAGGCTGGCATGCTTCCAAAAGCAGAAGAGAGAAGGAATAGCCAGACTGAGAAAGACAGGAGAACCACGCAGGGAAGGCAGGCTGCCTGAGGACACCTCCATCTGAGCCCAAGGGGCCAGTGTCTGAGTCCTCTTATTCCTGCAGTTTCTCCCAGACAGGTGAGAAATGAGTAGTGACCCTCCGGTTGAGCACTGCTTAACCATTTGAATGAATGTGGAGAGTTAGTCAATACAGGTTTAGATAAATATACCCCCTAGGCTGCTTGTTATCTTTATCATAATCCATCTTTCAGCCCAGGCTCAGCCCTTTGGAACAAGCGCTGCAAAATTAGAAAGTGCGCTGAACTTGGCCTTGGACTCCCCAGCTCTGCTTCCTACGAGTCTGGTCCCTTTGCCAAGTCACTTAATCTCTGTGAGTTTCAGATTCCTCATTTGTAAAATGAAGATAAATTATTACCCAGGTCTCTCCATAATGATAACAGATTCATGTGAGAACCAGATTAAACGTGGGAGCTTTTACTTTATGGCTTTGAGTTTGTGGTTCTAGGGTCTGCTAAACTGGGTTGACTTCCTCTCAGAACTGAACAACATTTTGGTCTCTCCTTAAGAGATCTGTTGCATGACAATTCTCTCTTCTTTTCATTCTTCCTTTATTTCCTATAACATACAATGCAAAGCATTATCTAGGTATGACCCACATGTCCCCTACTTTCTACCTGCAGGTGTTTTCTGGAAAATATATATAATTTAAATTTCTATTATGGGTATACATGAATATTATATGAGAAGTCAAACAGTGTTATAAGACTTATTATGAAAACAGCCATTCCTGCTCCTTTCTTGCTCTCACTCCCAGCTGTAGCCATCCCCTTCCCAGAGGCAATTTTATTCAACTCTTCTAGTAGTGAGTTTTTCAAGCACTAACCTTCCTTTATCAAAATAATATACTAGATTGTGAGATCTTATAGCCTCCCAGTTTAGATCATCACATCCCAACATCCCACTATTAGAAGGTGAGAATTTATCCCAAGTTGGTAGATACTTCTCAACTTACAATGGGTTATGTCCCAACAAGCTCATAGTAAGCTGAAAATATCATAAATTTAAAATATACTGATGCCGGGCATGGTGGCACACACCTGTCATCCAAGCGGCTGGGGAGGCTGAGGCAGGAGGATCAAAGTCAGCCTCAGCAAAATAAAGCGAGGCATTAAGCAATTCAGTGAGACACTGTCTCTAAATAAAATACAAAATAGAGCTGGGGATGTGGCTCAGTGGTTGAATGTCCCTGAGTCCCCCTCCCCACACAAAATATATATCTATATATTGAATACACCTAACTTACCAAACACACAGCTTCACAACACACTGTGGACCATCATCGTGGAGGATCCCCTCTGTGATACCAAGCTGCATGTCAACAGCTATCCCAGCATCTTGAGAGAATATCATGCAGCCTATCACTAGTACAGGAAGAAAATCAAAATTCAAAGTATGGTCTGCACTGCATGCATACCACTATAGTACCGTCACGAAGTAGAAAAATCATAGGTTGGACCTTCCTGAGTTGGGGACCGTGTGTATGACCATGACCCTGTAAAACATATTCACAGCTGACCCTGTGATGGTCTAAAGCCCAATGCCCTACCTTGGAATCAACATCATTTTTCATTCTGTTACCTAACGTTCTAATGTCCCATCACAAATCCCCCAAACCCATGTGCAAACCTCCCTCGCCACACGCCCACGTCTGAGTTTTATCAGCATCATCATCTTGGGAACTTCTTCCCACAGCTGCTCCCCTTGGGCTCCATCCAGCCTCAAAGCCGCCATCACCACCTAGAGAACCCTCTGCCTTCCTCTGGGTGCTGTCCCAGCGCTCCTGTCTTCTCCTTGGCTCCCTCTCTTGCGTTGGCGGGCTCTTCTCCAGCACCTGCCTGAGAAGCGCCTGTCCCTCTGATGATGGCTCACGTGCTCATACTTAATCCCTTTGGCTGAACGTCAAACTGTAGGTGGGCTGCCATTGTCCTGCGGAACTACAAAGGGATTATCACTTTGTGTTTCAGCTTCCTTTGTGGCAGTCCTGTGGTCCGATGCTCTTCTCATACTTGGATTTTTGACTGTGATCGTTTTTTTTCTCTAGAAACATTAAGGATTTCCTTTTTGTCTCCAACGCTCTGAAATTCCCAATTATTTCCCCTTGTGTTTTTCTTCTTCATCCCATCGGATGTTACACTCAAGGACATTGGGGTTGGAAACTCGTGCCCTTCCGTTTTAGGAACTCTTCTGTTCTATTTTGTGATAATTTCTCCCCCTCTTTTGTATAATGTGTCTTCCTAGAACTTCTATTAGTTTCCATTTATCTTTCTCATCGATATTCTGAGACAGTTACTCCAACCCGTCTTCCACGCTCGCTATTGATTTCTTTTCATTTCTACTAGCATAGTTCTCAAGAGTTTGCTTCTTTGAGTGCTCCTCTTTATAGCACCCCACTTTTCTTACATGGAAACAGTCTCTTCCCTATCTGTCTGAGTATATATTTCTGTTCGTCGTCTTCTTTTGACAGTCTCTGTTTTCTCCAAATGATGGTTTCCATTTCACTCTCTTCCTTTGCTTTTTCCTTTCTTCTCTTTTCTCTTATGCTTTGTTTTACTCTGCTTTTATATTGCTGTGATCAAAAGACTTGATAAGAACAACTTTAAAGGGTTTCTTGGCTTCAGAGGTTCAATATGGTCAGTAGACCCCATAGTCTGGATCAGAGATAAGGCAGAACATCATGGTGGAAGGGTGTGGCTAAGAAAAGCAGCTCAGGACATGAAAGCTAGGATGGGGAGATGGTGGGGAGAGGAACTCTATTCACCAGGGACAAATATAAACCCAAAAGCCATGGCCCCGGGGCCTGTTTCCTCCAGCCCCAGCTTACTTGCTTCACCCTATCTAGATCTTCCACTACTCTTAAAACTTCTAGTACTCTCCACTGGACAGCTCTGTCTTTTCCTTTTTCAGTGTGAATGTGGCCACTAGTGAGCTAGTTAATCCATCAGGGATTAATCCATCTATGGAGGCTCTCATAACCCAATCATTTCACCTCTGAAAATTCTTGCCTTGTCTCACACATGAGCTTTTGGGAGACACCTCAGAACCAAACCATGCCATCTCTTTTGAAATAAACAGTATTTCCCTCCAATGCCTGATGAGCCTTACTCGTCTATTCCTAGTGAGAGAGGGAGGTGTTAACAGGCTGATGGAAAGCCTGCTGAATCAGCAAAGCTCGTGCATGGGAGAGCTCCACCCCGGGGTTCCCCTTTTGACCCCCGGGTTTGGAGCCCCTTGATGCTCATGTGCTTAACTATTTCTCTTGGGCTTTTCTTCCGGGGTCATTGGTGTCGAGTCTTAACAGGACTTGAAGTCATAATGTAGATTCTCACTCAAGCTCCATGTTCCTTGGCCACTGGTCTCCTGTTCCACGGCTACGAGGTCTCCACTGCACTGTCACTATGATGACGAGAGGGGAGACCCTGCTCTTCTGCCAGAACAGGGCGGGGCATCCTGGTCAACTCCTTCCATACGCTTTCAGCCACTCCTCTGTCTGCAGTCCCACACCCAGCGCCATGTTTGCTTGGACCTGAGCCCAAGTTCAGAGCCTTTTTTTTTTTGGTACTGGGGATTGAACTCAGGGGTACTCGACCACTGAGCCACACCCCCAGCCTTATTTTGTGTTTTATTTAAAGACAGGGTCTCACTGAGTTGCTTAGCACCTCGCTTTGTTTTGCTGAGGCTGGCTTTGAACTTGTGATCCTCCTGTCTCAGCCTCCCAAAGTGCTGGGATTACAGGTATGCACCACCATTCCTGGCTAAGTTCAGAGCCTTTTTGAGGCTGGGCTGCTACTTTCACCACTGCTTCAGTTTGAAGCTTTAAAACAAAACAAACAACAACAAAACTGTGTTATCAATTTATGGGGGCTGGAGGGGGAATGGAAGTACATGTGTATTCAATGCACCATCCTCACTCCGATGCCTCCTGAAGGTGGGAATCTTTCACTGTGTGCGTGACCCAGAACTGCTATTGCTCACTCAGCAGCTGGAGGAAGCAGACAGCAGGCTTCAGCTGACCACTCTGCCCCAAGACACAAATCACTCCTCATGGGAAAATCCAATCACCATCATCATTTGTCTTCAGTTCTAAAGGGACAGGCATTTTCTCCTGACTATGAGACAAATAAACAAGACAAAGTAAGCATCCTGGCGAACAAAGTGGCACAAGCAAGAGATTGCAAACACCACACACACACTATTTCCTCCCGAGTGACCAAAGGGCAGTGCACCTCAGAATGGGTGACCAAACCTGGGGGTGCCATGCAGAAAAATGATGGACAATAGATAGCCAGAGCCCGTCTCATCTGCTTCTCAGAGGAGGAAAAACCACACCCAGCATCTTCAGAGGCCTCAGGATCCAGGTAGGGAACTTTCTGGAGGGTCTCCATTTACATTTGATCTAAAGTTAGGGGTTTGAATTTCAAATGTACAACCCAGCAGTCACACATATTGGAAAAAAAAAAACTTGATATCTCTGAGACTCAGTTTCCTCACCTATAAAATGGGAATAAAATCTGCATAGTGGTTATGCTGGTTTGTGGGATACAATCCAGTGACCTCAATAACACTGAGTGTGGCTCACAGGTTAAGTTCCATGACTATTACTTCTTCTCAATCTGTCCTATAATGGCATCGTTCTTAGAATAATATTCCTCACCCTTCACACACTTTTTTACAATCATACCTTATTTACTGAGATGGTCAGGAAAGAAGCCAGTTGACAGAAATTAATTTTCAATATACCTGAGGTTATTTTTCTTTTAGCTTGACATTTTTCATGAAAAGAGTTTTTAAAGGAAGTAATGCACCACCTCTTGTTTTCTTTGACATAAAGTTCAGAACACAATTTCACTCTGCATATAATTAAGTTCTTTGTTCATTTCCTGCATATTTTGTTTGATCTTATAATGATTTCCTTGGCAAAATGAAAAAATAATAACTTTGCGTCCTATGACACGTACATATAGTTTCACTGAGTAGTAAAAATTACCTCTTAACAACAAATGCCCCACCAACACAGAGACGATCAAAGCCTTCCTACCACACACATATACTCCAAGAGACTGAAAGAAAATGATTGATAGATTTGACTACATACGAATTAAAATCCTCTCCATGTCAGAATCCATATAAACAAAATCAAAAGCAAACAGCAAACTGACATAATATTTGCACTAACTTGACAGAACAATGTAGTTAATATCTCAAATAGATAATTACTCCTTGATTTTAATCTTGTCTCTCCAGCCAGACTATAGTCTCTTTGAAGGCAAAGGGGATGGCTTCAACTTTGTAGGAATTACCACTTCAGAGCTGGCTTACCCATTCTTTGCAAATTGAACTTTGCAGAAGACTGGCTTGGAAGTTTTCATTTTGCAAGCGGCTCTGGAGGCTGACACGGAAGGATTGCCAGTCCAAAGCCAGCCTCTGCAACTTAGTGGGGCCCTAAGCAACTCAGTGAGACTCTGAGTCTAAATAAAAAATATTTTTTTTAAAAAAGTGTGGGGATGTGGCTCAGTGGTTAAGTGTCCCTGGGTTTAATCCTCAGTACCAAAAAAAAAAAGTTTATTTCAGTTCAATAAATATTTGTTGAAAGAATTAGTGTACAGAGAATAAAAAGTCATTTCTTTCCTCTGAAACTCCATTGTTATATATTGGATTTCTGTACATAAGAGAGCTGAGTGTCCCTCTTGACCTCTATCCACGTCATGGGCTGTCGGGTCTCCAGCTGTCATTGGGTTTCATCTTCCTGCTTGTGATTTCTAATCTGTGGGCCACAGGAAATCAGAACACTTATTATGTAGCAGGCTTTTGATTTGATGACAGGGATACAGAAACAGACACAATCCTTTGGTTCTTAAATAACTCTCCAACTTGGGAGGGCCATTGGGATATAGCTCAAAAGACTGGAAATGACTTTGACAAGCACAAATCCGAAGGATGTAGCAGGTGAGGAGCACAGGACAAAGGGCAGGAAGGATGAGCTTGGCCTGTGGAAGTAAATGGAGCATCGAACCTCCCACCAGACTCGTGAGCTGGAAGATGTGGATCTGGGTGCTGCACATGGTGGTGGAATATGCATATATTCCAAGATGACCATGCAGGCTTAAAATGATGATCTGAATGATTGACAAAGGAAAAAGAAACATGATTAATCAACCACCTACAGTAGCATAGTGTGACTTCAGGCACGTCACAGTGTCATCTAATGCTCCCTCCAGCAGCTCCTCGGACAGAAGAGAAAACCAAGAAGTTTATCGCTGTGATCAATCTCCTAATACAAGGAGGACCCAAGATTCAAATGAGTGTCTCTCCCCGACACTCATTCATGACATTGTGGCAGGTCCTTAGAGGTCTTTTCTTGTTCAGCTCACATGTTCACTACAAGACTGTGGGTAGAAGGACAATCCAATGTATACTAAAGTCATTTGTGTCAGTATGGAGCCCACCTGGGCAGGCAGACCACTGCTTGGGTGGTACTTGTGTAACCACAGCCCTCTTTGCAGATTCACAGATGGACAAACTTTTCTTCCTGCAGAGAGAAGACCAAGCCTGGGTTTGCCTGCTCAGGGCAGGCTGACATTGGTGTTGGGAGCTCTGTTCCTGTAAGTGCTCCAGAGAACCCAGTTTTTAATGATGCCTCAGATTCAAAGGTGCTGCTAATCTATTATCACCTGCACCATGACACTGGGGCTGTTTGTTTGTTTTTCAGAAATTGGCTGCATCGATTTTAGCCCAGTGGTAAATGTTGCCCAGCTGTCTGGGAGCCATTGAAGCAAAAGAAGACAAGAGCTGATCAAAGATAGAGTTTCTCTACAGGGCAGCACAGCAGATGCAGACTCTGCCCAGGGTTCCTTTCTGTTCTTTGGGCTAACACAATGTCCACGGTTTCACTAGGAGCATTGGATTGCTTTCAGAGCTAGAAGAGTCTGTCAAGACCATTGAACACCTTGGACAGCCCTGAATGAGTCAACTGAGATCCAGTGATGGGACGTTATTTCCTGAGGTCTTACTTTCAGTATTTTAGCCCCAGTGCTAGGTGCCCACAAGACACTCACTAAGTCATTCTGTATTTATTGATTGAGCAGAAGAGACTTGCAAAAAGCACACAAGTATTGTACCACAATAGGAAGGGAGTTCTAAAAGAGGGATCCGTTTAGAAAAGATTTTAAAGGCAAGAAAATGGAAGTTGTGGCTCAGGAACAGAAATGAAGCTGGGGCTCATCAGGTGTCCAATGAGAGATGGGGTCAGAAAAGATGGATTAGGGCCACGTGGTAGAGACCCCCAAATGCCAGGGTGAGGCTTTGCACTTCCATCTCTATCTTCTCATCTAGTGGCTCCAGATCATTTGCTCAGGATGCCGTGTGTGACTTGATTTCTCTCAAAATCTATCACCCTCCTTGAATACAGCAAAACTCCTTCATTCATCCATCCATTGAGCAAGCAATTGTTGAATGCCTACAGCATGTCAGTCACTGGGCCCAGAAGAGAGGTCCAGGGGTCCAGAAGAGAGAGACAAACAAGACTCCTGGCTTTTTATAGTTTTCATTCTCACAGGACATAAGGATAAACACAAAGACACAAACAACAGAGTATTAGCCAATTAGCCATGCACAGTGGCACACGCCTGTCATCTTGTAAACTGGGAGGCTGAGGCAGGAGGATCACACATTCAAGGCTAGCCTGGGCAACTTAGTGAGACTCTGTCTCAAAGTAAAATTTTTTAGAACAGAAAAAGGTCTGGGATGAAGCTCAGGGGTAGAGCATTTGCCTGGCACACACGAGGCCCCCGAGTTCCACCTCCAGTGCCACAAAAAAAGAAAAAAGAAAAAAGTTAAAAGAATAAGTTACAAAAATCATAAAGGACCAGGATGAACTCAGTCATGGATAAAAGGAAATAAGAAGGTCATAGGAAGGTCTTCGGCCTCAGACTAATTAAAAACAGGACAGATCCAACCACGATGGAAAGGCGGAGTCTCGTGGCAGGCTAAGCTCCACACTGCTAAACTTGAACCCACAATACCCAAACTTGAATGAGCACAGGAATCATCCAGGGACTCTGTTGAAGATGTGCATTCTCGGGCTTCCTCCCAAGAGATCTGGAGCATTTTTAGACAAACTCTTTAGTTGATTTTGGCACAAGTCATTCTCAGAACACATTTGGAAAACAACTGAATTAAAGATGGAAGGAGGGAAGGCTACAGGTGGCACAGGAGGGGGACCAGGAGGGGGACAAAGGCACAGGTGGGCTGCAGAGGAGGAAGCCCGAGGGAGGGGGGGAAGGGATGCCTCGGGCTCTGCTCTACCTTGCTGCGACCTGCTTTATCTGACTCCATCACGCTGGGATTGACAAGCTAGCACTGCAAATGCAGAAGCTCTCCATTCCGGAGACGCTGGCATTCCCAGGGACATGGATGGAGAACTGCTACCAGATGGAGGACATGGGTTGCTAACAGGAGCACTGTCACCGTCCTCACACTTACAGTTCTCTGAGGTTGGGGATAGGAGATGATTCCTGGCTTTCCTAGGAAGAGGAGGAGTTCAATATAATGCACTGAGGTCCCATGGGCCAGCTGGCTGCATGGCATGGGCTGCTGAGGGGCTCTTCAACATAGGGCCAAGGCAGTGGCAAAGCAGTTGGCTCTGTCGTTCCAAGCCCATCCTAACAAATCACACGGAAAGCAAGTGAAAGTCATTACGACTTATATAAATAAATGTTGCAGATTTCATTAATATTAAGCCAGCTTTGCAGTTATCACTTGCTTGGCTGTTTGTGGTCCTTCATCTTCATTTGCAAACGCCCATTAGCCTCATGAAAAGCTCCCTGGTGGCCAGGAGCAAACCCGACCCTTGCTTTCTTCTCTCGAATTTATCAACCCAGGAGAGGGGTCAGCCAGGGGACCAGGGGTCGCAGCCTGGAAAGGATCTCAAAATAGGTCTTCTCCAGACACCTGGAGGCAAAAAAAAAATGAATCCTCATCTGTATAAAAACTGGTCTTGGCCAGGCAGAGCGGTGCACACCTGTAATCCCAATGGCTCTGGAGGCTGAGGCAAGAGGATTGCGAGTTCAAAGCCAGCCTCAGCAACTTAGTGAGGTTCCAAGCAATTCAGTGAGACCTTGTCTCTAAATAGAATATGTTTAAAAGGGCTGGGGATGTGGCTCAGTGGTAAAGCACCCCTGAGTTCAATCTCTGGTATAAATAAATAAATAAATAAGCAGATAGATAAATAAATAAATAATAATAGCTGGTCCTCAAGTTAGAGCCATCCCTAGAGCCTCAGGCAGGAAGAGGGACCAGAGCTGCCCCCTGCTGCCCTCCCCATTTACAGGTCATTGAACGATTTTTTAAAATTCACAATTAAGCCGTGGGTACTAGACAATGAAATGAAAAGATAAGAATTCTAATTGTCCTAAAATCTCTTGCCACTTTGGCTTAGAGACAGACACATAAATCTCAGGATGGTGTAAGGATGGAAAGTTCTAGGGAATCAGAGAAGTGCTGTCCATTTGGGGTCTTTGATAAAGCAGCCTGGAGATTTTTCAGTATCTCAGAAACACCAATTCTTTTTCTTTTTTCCCAAATGAGGGTTCATGCAGAACCTCACACCGTTGCTGGAGTGATCTTTCTAAATATCAGTCCAACCATGTCCCTCCTCAGCTTAGAACAAGAGCCTGCGAATCTTTTCCATAAAGGTCCCAGTGGTAGATATTTTGGATATTTTGGAGCAGACAGCCTGGTGCAGCCATACCCCTCTGTGCTTGTGCTAATGAACCAGACACAGCAAGTCAAGGCAGAGCTATGGCTGCATTCCTGGGAGGCCATTTTGACAACAGGCAGCTGGCCAGGATTGGCCCTCGGGCCCGTTTGCCCCTGCTTAGAGTTCCTTAGAGGTTCCCCTTCCTTAGCATGGAACCCCAGGCTTTTCGCAAGATGAACCTCAGCACCCAGTGGGTCACTCTGGCCCCCTGACTCCTGCACCCTCTACTCCAACCACCTAGAATTTTTACACATAATTGGCAAACACCACGGGCCTTCACAAAGCCTCATCTTCTTGCCTGCTGCTCCTTCATCTGAATTTTCTTTCCTTTAATTATCAATGAAATTCTGATTTCTTCCTCACATTCTCACAGACACATTCTACTACTGTTACTTTGGCAACACTTGATTATTTGAAATACCAATTATTTCCATGTCCACTTGTCTGAGCACAATCCGAGCGCCTTGACAGAAGGGACCACATATTACTTCCTCTTTGGATCCCAACTCCTAGCACCAAGGAATATTTGATGAATGACATCTTCCCTAGGAAATGGAGGCAGTAGACTCAAGAGAACACACTGGATCCCTGTGTCTTACTGATTCAGAAATGGCATGGCCCATTGAAAGGGGCCAGTACCTCCTGCATTAGCCAGCTTTTCATCACTGTGACCAAAAGACCTGACACAGATACCTTAGAGGAGGAAAGGTTTATTTGGGGCTCATGGTTTCAGAGGTCTCAGTTCATGGTCTGCTGACTCCATTGCTCTGGGCCTGAGACAGACAGAACATCATGGAGGAGGGATGTGAAGGAGGAAAGCTGCTCAGCTCATGGTAGCCAGAGAGAGAAAGAGAGAGAGAGAGAGAGGACAGGTAGGGAGGAGAGAGAAGGAGGGAGAGAGAAAGGAGCCAAGGACAGATATAGTCCAAGGCCATGCCCCCAGTGACCTACCTCCTCCAGCCACGCCCTGTCTACTTATTACCATCCAGTAGTTCATTCATTTATCAGAATATTAATTCAGCATGTGGATTAATCCACCAATGAGGTCAGAGCCCTAATCATTGCCTAAAATCCCCACCTCTAAATCTAGGGTTCATGCTTTCAAAACATGAAGCTTAGGGGGACATTTCAGATCCAAACCATAATACCCCCTCACTAAATAAAATCCGCAGCCTCTAATAGCCCCATGCAGAGGCCATTGGTCCAGATGCTGTAACTCTGAACATAAGCCCTCCCCTGAGATTCCTCCTGCCCACTCCATTCTCATTTCAGGGAAGAAAGAAGAATCTGTTTGCAAACTTTTGCACCTGTGAAATTGTCTCTGAAGAGCCTCTCTTTCCAAATTCCCTTTTTCTTTTCTTTCTCTCTCTATTTCTTCTTCCATTTTTTCTTTCTCTGTCATCATCTAACCCCTTATAGAGTGATCACCCAATTGTGGATGTCTTATTCTGATGTTTTTATTCACTAACAGGGAGCTTTGCCTAAAATCACTTATTCAACATGTATTTTTAGTGCCTTCCATGTATTGAGGACACACCCATAACCACAGTAGCCACACTTTAACCTTGCAAGAAGCTCAGTTTATTGAAGGAGAAAGCAGATGCATGGATGGTTAGTGTTATGATTGGTATTATGGTCTAGATGTGAGTTATCCCCCAAATCTCCTGCGTTTCTGCAGGAATGTTCAGAAGTGAAATGGTTGAATTGTGAGAGCTTTACTCTAATCAGTCCCTCCTAGTTTGAATGAGCTGGGGTAACTGTAGGCACATAGGGCATGACTGAAGGAGGTGGGTCACGGGGCATGCCCTGGAAGGGCACATCTTCCCTGTGGCCCCTTTCTCCCCATTTCTCTCTCTCTCTCAGGTACTCTCCCTTCCTCTTTCCTGGATATCAGGTCTTGAGCTGCTTTCCTCTGCCACATCCTTTCTCCATGATGTTGGACCTCACCTCAATCCCAAAACAATGGATTTGGCTGACCATGGACTGAACCTCTGAAACCATGAGCCAAAAAAACCTTTTTCCTCCTTTTTCTTGTTGGGTATCTCATTCACGGCAGCACAATGGTCAGTGAAATGCAGGACCTACGGTAGAAGTCAGGGTGAGGCAAGGACATTCAAACCCAGGTGGCAAGAAAGAAAAAAAAAACCACTGTGTTCTTTTTGGTTAGTGATATGTGAGGCAAGGCGAGGGAGGGTCACACTTGATGAGTGTGAGAGCTAGCCAGGTGGGTGGTGGCTAAGAACACCCTAGGAGGACTGAGAGGCAAGTCAGTCTCAGGGTCAGCCGCAGCACATTCAAAGTCAAGGTCAAGTTTCACGGGAGCTAAAATCGTTATCACAGGACAGAATCTAGGGAGTGTGGTTCCCCAGCAGAAGTCTCAGGAAGGGTGATTCTTGGGGTCCTTCAGTTAGGAGCAATACAATTCCCACCAGCTGGAGTGGTTCACTGAGCTCCTAGGCCAAGCACCAGCAGTACAGGCATTAGCCAAATACGAGACATAGTTATGTGGATGGAGTTACGATGACGAGACAGGCAGGCAGGTTCCCAGAAGCCCACTGACCTGGCTGAGGATTGGAGGCGAGGGCTTAGGATCAAGTTCTAGTACCAGCAGAGGCCCTGAAATAAGACAGAACAGGAAAAATAGAGAATAGGAAAGGAAGATCCTCATCTGTGAGACAGAGCTCTGACCCCAGATGCCAAAATGCCTCTCCATGGTTCCTTGGAATTCATGGCAGTCCCCTTCTGCCTGGCTCTGGTACCCCTGCCTCTTGAAGTCAGCATCGCTGAGCTTGGTGACTGATGTCATCTGGGTCTGTAGTCAACATTCCCAGAAGGGTATAACCACCTTTCTTGATCCCAATCCCCCGAACATTCCAGAGACTCACCCTCTTTCAAGTCAATTTTGCCGGACACACATACTTTTTCCTGTTCAGAGCAGGCTTCATTCCATCCTTTGAAATGAAAACACACTCCAGTCGAGCCCTTTTCTCTGATATTCTTTTTAAGTTCCTTCTCTAGCCTTCAATATTCTCCCCATGAACATCTTGCAGAGCCTTGCTTTAAGCCTTCTGGGCTCTGGGGTTAGAGTTCAGCTCTTAATTGAGCCTCCCCATGTCAAGAACAGACAAGAAAGCCTGTCTGCCAGGCAGGATTTACATATGCAGCCGCCCTTTCCTCTCCCCCATTCAAGACAGGAGGCCTGCAGAAGCCTTGATCTCTGAGTGGTCTGTGGCTGCGAGGTGGAGAGATAAAACTGCTTCTGTCTGCTCTGTGGTGGACCCAAGGGAAGACCTAGCTGGGGCTGCCCGAGTCTTATCAGAAGAAAAATGGCTACAGCACTTTTATTTTTATTTTTTCCAAATAAATAATGCAGGGAAAAAAAAAAAAACCTTACAAGTAAGAATATAAAATTAAATTTGCCAAATATGCTGAGAGTTGGTCCTTGGAGGAACTTTATCTCCACTACATAGTCAAACACATCAACTTTGGGGGCGCCTGGCAATTACTGCATGGCAGAGATTCAATTTGTTCTTGTGCAGACAATATTACCTGGCACAAGGGTTAGGGAACATCAGCCCATATTTTAGCAAACACAGTTCCAAATTGTGAGGAAGGGCTTCTGGGGGCTCTTCGTGGACAGCCAGCATCCCGTTTTGCCCAGCAGCTTGTAAGTGGACAGGACCAGTCCAAATCTCTCCACTGGCGGGGCTGGTGGAGCAGCATAGGAAGGGGCAAGGTGGAGGGAGCAGCCATTGTTCCATTTTTTTCCCACATAATAAAAAGTAAAAAGGGATCTTCGGTTGTTGATCATTTCTCCTTTCATAGATTGGCATTTCTCTACATTGGACCAGACAGTTTGTGGGAAAAACTGAAATGGACTTGTCACCATCCCCATAAAGACTGTAAAGCCAGTATTTTCCCCCCTAATATGAGTTTTTGTCATTGTAGAGAATAACTTTCACTCCCTTGCATATATAAATACATACATGGTCACTTATCCTAAACTGTAATGATTCCATTTGGAAGAATCATAGAGCCTTCACCAATTTCAGGCAAATGCCAAATACTATTAAGGGAGAGAATGTGAATCTTCAAGTCAGTCGCCCTGTTGAGAAAAGAAGGTAAGACAAAGGAGGAGGACCCACTGGTCCTTTCACTATCTTGGCTCACTCTACCTTGGTCAGAGGTCATGTGCCAGAGGCTGACAGAACAAAGGAGAAACCCTCCATCTGCCAAGCAATTCCTCCCAAAGATGCTTCATTCTGGGTGACCACATGTGGTCATTCAAGTACTGTTTTCCCATGGAGGCTCTAGGCTACTTGCTATGGTTTGGATGTGAGGTGTCCCCCAAAAGTCCATGTGTGAGACAGTGCAAGAAGGTTTAGAGGAGAAATGATTGGATTACAAGAGCCTTAACCCAATCAGTGAGTTAATCACCTGACGGGATTAATCAAGTGGTGGCAGAAGGCAGGTGGAATGGGGCAGGAGGAGGTGGGTGTATATTTGTATCTAGTAAATGGAGTTCTCTCTCTCTGCTTTCTGATCATCATGTGAGCTGCTTCTCTCCACTACACTCTTCCACTATGATGTTCTGCCGCACCTTACGCCCCGAGGAATGGAGCTGGCTGTCTATGGACTGAGGCCTCTGAAATCGTGAGCCCCCAAGTAAACTTTTCCTCCTCTATAATTGTTACAGTCAGGTCTTTTAGTCACAGCGGTGAAAAAACTGACTAAAACACTACTAGATTTTTTTCTTTAGTGAAAATAGAGGTTTTACTGCTTGCAACCCAGTCAGATTTCATAAATGACCCCAGATTCCATCCTTGAGAATCCCTCTAATTCTGTAAAACTTTCTGATACCAAATATTGTACCCATCAGGGTTTAGTTGTAGATGAGACTGCTCATGTAACAAGTTTTGAGAGAGTCAATAATACATGGAATTATTGGCCTATAAACTTGGCCTCCAAGAGTAATTTCTAGAATAATACTGCAGAATTGGTCACCAGAGGAATTATCACTCCTACCACAGGATGGATGCTAGTGACCAGGAAGTCACTGCCAAAACTCTTGGTTACAGAGCTGTGTTGAGCCTGCAAGACTTTACTCAGCAAGAGAATACCTCCTGTGTTATCCCCCTCCCTGTTTAACTTAGGCCTGGCTCAAGTTTTTCCAAGTCTGATAGAAATACCAAAATCACATCCAAATCCTCAGCTGCTGAGGAGTCTAGGAAATACTGTTTTTAGTTTTCCAGTGTGTGCAATATCAAAGAAAAAATACTCGAATGAGGTTGCCAGCAGATACAGCAGGGAGCCAGTCTACAGTATTCATTTTCCTACTACCAGGGTTCCATCGAAGTTCTCGAATTATGAATCCATCACCCAAGCAGTTGTTGAGATGTTATGCAGAAAGCTCCTTAGAGGACAGACATGTCTGAGATGTATCTAAACTATGATGTTCACTGGTTCACAGACTCCCTGAATTAATGCACTGGAATAATTTACCTTTCTTCAAAGGAGACCCTTCACAGACCTGACAGGCTACCCTCTTGCCTGGAACCTTTTCTGAACTCTGTTAGAAATGGCTGTACTTCATGAGCACACACACTCAGAAATCAGGCTCCTAGTTTTAAAGCATCAACTGACTGTCGAAGTCCCATCTCCTGTTCACCATGTATGCAAGGCACTGTTCTTCACAAGCCTGGTCTGACTTCACTTGCACAAGAAATTGCTTGGCAAAGTAGGTGCTGTTCTCTTCATTTTATTGCAAGAAATAGGAGCTCAGAAAAGTGAAGTGACTTCCCCACTTAGGATGTGTCAGGAAGGAGATGGGAAGTAAGGGCTCTATAACTTCATAAGGCCATTGCTTTCCCACCTTGTGACATTCCTTCACTCAGAAAATGGAGGTTTTTTGGATCCCAGTGACTTTCAACTATCTCTAAAGACGAAGTCCTGTCTTAGTGTACAGAAACGTCTACAAAATTTCTTATTTAAGAAATTCAAGTGAACAAGCCCTTTTGTCTGCAGCTGCTTTTAAGGAGAAGGAGCAGGAACTGTGATTTATTACTTGAATGGACCCCAAGCTTCCTCAGGTGGCTCCTTAAGAACAATAATCAATTATGTACAATAATCATAGGATGTCTAATCAATGATCATCAACAGGTATAAGGTCAAGGGTGTTTATTTAGAATGTGGCCATGTTAATTCATTATTCTACCTTGGTGATGTTTGGCCCTTGTTCTCAAATTATATATAATTTACTCCCTCCTTCCCTTTCTTTTTTTCTGATACAATATAATATTATGGTTGACTGCATGAGCTCCATTTCGTTCAGATCCCTGACTCAGCCACTTACCAGGAATGGAGACTTGAACTTACTGCATTTTCCCCCTTAGGTTTCACTTTTTTCCTGAGTAAGATGGTGATTGTCACATACCTACCTGACAAGATTGTTCGTGGAGTTTCTCCATGGATTAAATCAGACAATCCATTGAAAGCACTGGCAAACATTGATACATAGTAAACACTGAGTATGGGTGAGGTATTATTTATTATTTATCATGTGAAAAACTCTGTACTAGGTGTCCTACAAGTTCTTACCTTCCTTAATTCAACAAACATTTACCAAGTGCTATGATTATGTTTTCAGCCCTCTAGGAGCACACCATGTGGTGGAGAAGACGAATGGATAAACAGATCAATGCAGCTAAAAGTCTACAGCATTGATCCCCTGTCCATTCCTATCTATCCTGCAGCCATGAGGGTGAGCGGAGAGTTCTGCTTGGCTGTCATGGCTGGGGTGGTTTCAAGAAGGTAAAGAACGAGTCAGAGCAAAAGCAAGCTGGCATGAAGGGAACCAGAGCGAGGGGGAAAACCCAAGCAGGCGTGCGAGGCAGACGGGTCAGTCTAATGGGAAATCACCATCGGCAGGGGCTAGTGCTTCGGTAAAAAAACATGGTACTGCACGTGGCCCTGTCCTTGCACAGAGCCACAGTCAAGCATAAGACAACTGGATTTTCCCAGCCGTCTTACTTAGCAGGGGAACGAATACAGCTACTCCAAGAATTCCTAATACTCATCCCTCTTCCCAAACCTCCGACCCACAGCTACTCCTATACATCTCTCTCTTCTCTTTACTCCCAACCCCCCACACAATTCCCTCACGGCCACACTCTCCTTCCTCTGCCCCGCCACAACCACCCTGGAGCTCTTCTTTTGCTCCAGCTGGCCACCCAGGTGGGGTTGCCATGGAGTCCTCAACCTTAGGCTACAAGACAGCCCAGGCGCAGAGCTCATGGACTGCCAGAGTTCACATGGTTTTGAAGAAAGGGCAGCTACTTCTGGCTCAGTGGCTCATAGAAGGCCTCAGGGAGAAGACAGTTCAAGTG
This sequence comes from Xerus rutilus, assembly GCA_028644305.1. Classification (NCBI taxonomy): domain Eukaryota; kingdom Metazoa; phylum Chordata; class Mammalia; order Rodentia; family Sciuridae; genus Xerus; species Xerus rutilus. The sequence continues at coordinate 11,413,150 of CM053403.1, read as the reverse complement.
TTGTTCAGTTTTTTGTCACTGAGACAAAACACCTGAAGGAAAACAACTTAAAGGAGAAAAGATTTATTTTGGATCATGGGTTCAGAGGTCTCCGCCCAAAGTCAGTCAGCTCCACGGCTGTGGGCCTGAGACAAGGCAGAACATCATGAGGAAGGGTGTGGTGGAGGGAAGCTGCCATCTCCTGGCAGCCAGGGAGCAGAGAGAGAGAGGAAGGGGCCAGGAACAAGGTACACACTTCTAGGGAATGCCCTCAGTGACCTACTTCCTTCAACTGGGCCCTACTTCCAGTGGTTTCCACCACCTCCCACTAATGCATCCAGTCACGAATCCGTCAGTGGATGAATCTGTTGATGGTTCAGAGCCCTTGTGATCCAACCGCTTCCCAAAGTCACACTCCTGGACACTGCTTCACTGGGGACATCTCATATCCAAACCCTAACAACATGTGAATTGGAAGTGCGCTTTTTGAGAAGGTTTGGACAGATGCCATAGGAGAAAGATGCCATCCCGAAGGAGAAGGGAGAGGGACAGACCCAACATCGATGGGCCATCTCCAGGCATCGGGACTGGTTACACTGGCTGTGCTCTCAGCCCGCACAAGGTGCAGGATTTCTGAGCAATAACAACATTTTGGAGGTGGAAGGAACCTCCCTTATTCTGTTACCCAGCCCTCTGGCTTTGGGGGTCACGTTAAGACCCAGTGAGAGAAAGGACACAGAGATTCTGGCTTAAAATTCCAAACACTTCTTCAACCGGAGTTACAATCTTGACTCATCTTCCCCAGCCAACATCGACATTGTAAGCATGAATATATAGAGTTATAGAAATATGTGAAATAAGTGGGTATGCATTTTTTGTGTTCTATCAAAAAAATAAAGGAAATGGTGGGGAAAGCATCATGGAGTTTTAGGACTTGGGACTCAGTTGAATTCTGCCTGGCCCTGACATTTATAAGTGATGTCAAATAATTCATTAAGTCATTTGACCCTTTAAGCTTCAGTGGCCCCATCTGTAAAACAGAGCATGCAATACAGGACCATCTTCCCTCTGTTGATGCAAGGATCCAATGCCATAAAATACACAAAGCCCTAGAAGAGGAGCTGGCACGGAGGCCCTGCTCACTCGGTGGTAGCTAATATTATTAGTTCTGTTGAACAAACAGATTCCGCAGGCACCTTGCAGCACAGACGTTCTAATATGCTTGGTGTCCACTTCAATCTTATTTATTGTACTTATCTTGTCCTGTGGGCTGCAGTCAGTATTTACAGGCAGTCGTTCTTTTGGCAACATCAGTGTTGACGGGGGGGACCACCTGGGGGCTTTTCAACTGTCCCTTCATCAAGATGGTCATGCCACACAGCCCTCCAGGGGACAGCAGGGCCCTGCCAACTGCTCTTGGCATGAGACATGTGGGCAGCAGGGCTGGCATCGCCTCCACCCCGGCTGGGCAAGGTACACAGCAGATGTTGGCTCCAACACAGACGTTGCCCAGGAGAGTGGCAGACACCAGTGTCAGGATTTGCTAATTGCGTTCCCTCCTGGCACAGCATTCCCACACAGCCCTGGAATCACTCTTGCACTTAAAAAAAGACCTTCCTGCCTCTCATTTTGTGGCAATTTCCTTCCCAGGGACAAAGCCTGGCTCAGTTACTGGATCTGGTTTTTTTAAAAAAGGATCTTGTGCTGTGCCCACTTTCTAGCTGGGCTGCTGCTCTCTAGCCTAATGAGAAAATTGACTTGGCCAAGTGCACCCAGCAAACTCATAAGCTCAGTATGGCTATTCCTTGCCTTTTGACACCAACTTTCACCATTCAATTTTCCTTCTTCAAGGCAAGACAAATGACCATTTAGTTAATCCCCTGCCAGAGAACTCACTGCAGTACATGCACATCTTTTGTTCCAGTATAGTTACTATAATATTTCTCCTAGTTTGCAAGCAAAGCTGTGCTTCACAGTAGGAAGTATCACCTGTGCTGTCACAAATCCTGAGTTTGATTCCTGGCTCTGCCACAATAGAGCTTTGTGACCTTGGATGAGTGATTTCTCTTCTTGGGGCCAGTTCCCTTGTGTGTAAACTGTGAATAACACAGCCTCCCTCTTTGTGCTGCAGAGATTAAAAAAAGATGAGTTAGGTAAATTACTCGCTCTTGTGCCTGGAGCATCGTAAGCGCTCATTAAACGTCCCTGCTATTATTACACATAACTAGTTGCAGAACAAATAAAGTCACATCTCTTTTAATAATGCAATTAATTTCTCAAGCTCCCCATGTGCCCAGGCTTTCTTGCCAAGGCCCTTGCCACAGCCCCCCGAAGGCTCGATCAGACAAAGTACTCAGTTCTGCTCACATGCTTCCCAGAGAGCTAGAGTGTCCAGCAAGCAGGTGGCCCCCATTTGAGGCTGCTGCTCTTTATAGGGTCAACATTAACAGCTGGGCCTGCATCATCAACTGAGCCTGTCTATTGCTCTAGGGATGCCCTGCAGCAATATTCCTGGGATGCCGAGGCAAAGGGCAAGGCAGTCTCCATCCCCAGCGGAACACCATTTGCAGTCCAGGGGCCACCATGGGCCTATCCTCCAGGTGCTGGTACTCAGCCTTGAGCTGTCCTGGGCTTACATGAGCTTAGCCAAAGGCATCCTGTGTTTTATATCTCATGTACCTAAAGCTCACAGATCTCATATGGGTAGATCTCACATATCTCACCTATTGACACACACACATACCAAGCACTCAGCATGGGTACATGGATCATGCCATTTACTTTGCATAACCACTGTCTTGGTTGACTTGGGTTGCCCTAATAAAATAAATAAAATAAAATGTATTTTCTTACAATTTGGAAGCTAGGAAGTCTAAGATAAAGGTGCTGAACCACTTTGTTCCTGGTGAGGGCTCTCTTCTTGGCGTGGAGATGGCTACTTTCTTACTGTGTGCTTACATGGGCTTTCTTCAGTGTGTGTTTACAGAGAGAGGAGAGAGAGATATTTCTCTGGTGGCATCTTTTCTATCTCCTCTTATAAGGGCACTAGTCCCATGATCTCATCTACCCCTAATTACTTTTTGAAAGACTCCCACCTCTAACTACCATTAGATTGTAAATTAGATATGCATTTAGGGGGGACATTAGGATTCAATCCATAATAATAGTCAGCCACCAGTATTATTCCCATTTTATGTATGAGGAAACTGAGGCAGAAAAGGTGAAATCACTTGCAGTCACTTGAACTGAGGGAAGCAGATTGAGGTCCTCTGAGTTATGAACTAAAACAGTCTAGCTCTGAATTCTGAACTCTTATTTTATTATTTTAAACTGATTTTGAGCTAAATTGGCTTGACATTCTTTGATCAGCTACATCCCCAGGCCCCTGGACAGAGGAATGGGCCTTCTCTCCCAGGTGCTTTACCTGGAATCCATCCTCTGCCCACGAGAGTCCAGACCTGGGTGGTGAAGCCAGAGGGCCATTCTTGCCTTCCCTCCACCTGGTGGCCTGGAGGCAGATTGGTCTTCTCTTTTACTAAGAGAAATGATTGTAGATCAGTTTGTGTCATGGAGAGTTTCTAACACACTGGAACTTAAAAGAAACAGGTTCCAAATAAGGGCAGCTCCTTTGCCAGCCTCAGAGTCAGCTGATGCTGACTCTCGTCATCAGGCCTTATTTCCCTCACTAGAGCTCAATCTCAGCAGAGCCCAAGGAGGAAAAAAAATACAAGAGGATCAAATTGAGAGACTGAGCACATATGGAGTAGCAAAATGTGCAGACTCTGATTCCAGATGGCCTGTGCCTTAATCTTGGTGCCTCCTGTGCACCCTTGGATAATTTCTTGGACCTCTCTGTGTCTCTAGCTCCACATCCGAAAAATTAACTCCCAGTAGCCATGATTGGATGAAGTGATACATGCACAGCATGGAGCACAGGTCTTGGCATCTACAAAGTATGCTCTAAATGTGAGTTATTATAAATATGACGTCCTAGAACTATGGCTCCTTACTTCTCTGACCATGACCAATTCATTCAGTCTCTCCTCCTTTCGCTACTTCATATATGAATTGCAACAGCTGGAAATAAAACTATATTAGGACCCAGGAGATCTGATCTCTAGTTCCAGTCCATCCCTCAGTATCTCTGGCTATTGGCAAGTAACCATGTCTCCCTATGCATCAGTGTCTGTACCTATGAAATGAGAAAGCAGACTAAGACCATCTCTAAAATGCTATTAGTCCAAAGATGTATGTTTCTCTTATCTTTGATCTTAGAATATCGCTGGGTACAGGGAAGGTATTCAATACCAATGATCCTTTAAATCCAGAATGTATTTTTTTATTATTCATATATAATCGCAATTACTTCATGAGGTTGTATCCAATGGAAATGTGCTCCAACCCTCAAATGCTATTTACAAATAACCCTGCGAGAGAATAATATTGATGAGGACAGGTAATGTTTGACTTTGTTCTGTATTAAATACTTTTCCTGCTTTACTTCATTTAGTCTCCACAACGGTGCTCTGAAATAGACACAGTTGCACCACACTATCTACAGGGGATTCATTCTAGGACCCTCAAGGATACCAAAATCTATAGATGTTCAAGTCCCCTATGTAAACTGATATAGTGTTTGTGTAGAATCCATTCACATTCACCCATCTACTTCAAACCGTCTATAGATTACTTTTAATACCTAATGCAATGTAAATTTTATGTAAACAGTTGTTGTACTATATGTTTAGGAAATAATGACAGGTAAAAAGTCTGAGCAGGTTCCATGTGCATGTGATTTTAATTTAACATCTTTAATCTGCAGTAGGTGGAATCTGTGGTTCAGAACCTGCAAGGATGGGGCTTGCAGCTGTATGATCCTTATTCTCATTGTTCAGATGAGGAGACTGAGGCTTGGAGGTTTCAATAACAGGTTTAATGTTCCATAACTAGCAATTGGTGGGTCTGGGGTTGAGGAATAGGCCTTAAGAAGACCACTGTTCCATAGACAGGCAAACACTAATGAGCCATGGAACAGAGATACTGAGGTACAGCAAAAAATGTGCCCACATCCCCTTATAAGTTAGAGACACGGCCAAGACCAGAATGCAGGCTTCCTCTCCCCTGATCTGTAGTGTGCTCTGCTGTGCAGTCTCCCAGCCTGCTTGCTTATGGAATAAATGAATATAAATGAGGGTTGATTTGTATTCATTTCCAGCTAACCGACAGATTTACACTCTCTCTGCTGTACACCTCCTACAAACACATCCCTGTGCATACACTTTCGGGTCTTCAGGGATCTGTCCTCTCTTTATGACTCACTCTCTGGCCCTGGGAAACTAAGATAATAACCCCACCTGAGAGCATGTCAGTGCCAGACTCCAACAAGGGCCACCCTCAACCCCCAGTGATGCTGTGGCAGATGCTTTACGTGGTAGGGACGTCAAAGACAGAGGTCCCTAAGTACAGGCGACAGAATCGCCTGAGACAAAACAAGTCACCATCATTCCCAGGGCTGGGAGCAATGTGAGAGATTCTGGAAGGAATTTCCCAGGCTAATTAAATGTGCACTGAGACATAAAGTGTATGGTACCATGACGACGGGGGCAGGGGACACATACACAATGTCTAAGTTCGCAGAGCATCTGTCCTTTGGTACCACGGATCAGGCAATATCCCTGGAATAGAAATTCAGGTAAGAGGTTCCACTCTGCTCGAAACAGAGAATAAAGATTTTATTGGAAAAATTAATGAATACATTAATGAAAGGTAAGTAATAAGGCAGAGGGGCAAATACTGGGCTTAGCACATGCCATGAATTCAATGAATGTTTATCGAACTAATTCACCTATTCTTTTAGTCATTCAGGCCTTACACAGTGGTAGTCATGCCAGGTTGAGTGATAGAATTTATGTGTCAGCAAGTCAGAACCCTAAACCTACAGACTGCGGCTCATTGATTCTACAAACCTGAAAGGGTTCCTTCCTACCACACTGGGATTTTATTTTTCCTAAAGTCTACCTTTATTTTTAGCATTTCCTAGATAATTATGTGAACCTATATAAAATAATTCAATTATCACCCCATCCATTTTGATGCATTAGAAGCATTCTGTTGACTGGAATTCAGCTCAAAACGCTGCTTTGAATCCTGCCAATCATGTGCTCCTCTGGTCATTCACCCAGCCTGCTTAGTGGAGAAGCAGGTCTGATCTTCCCCACCAACTAAAAGCAGCATGGAAGTAAGCTTAGAAAAGCAAAGTTCAACCCAGACACAGGAGGACGTTACTTAAGACAGAATAGTAACTCAACTCTAGGGAGCTGTGCTAAGGTTGAAATTTTGCACATTGATATAGTTGTCCTGATGGCACAGGAGAGTCAAGTCCCACCTCTCTGGCTAAGGTTGGATTTCCCTTGTAAAGAAGCATGATTCTGCAGCCAATCTGATGAGAACTGACAGATCTTAGGGTATAAAATGGGAATCCAGAAGGTGGGCCCATATGTCTGAGTGGGAAGGAAAGTTCTTTCCTCTGAACCATTGGACGCTTAGGGTCTCAAGGCTCAAAATGGTGACATCGGAGGACATTGTGCTGCAGAAAAAGTATACATGGTCTTCTGACTTGTGGGAGTGGCCTCAGAGTTAGTCCAGGAGAATCCTGGGAGGAGTGTCACAAAGCGACTGGACCTGCAGAACTACATCTTTGAGGTTGAAGGTCCTTAATATGCTAATGTGATTTATGTAGATGTGGTTTTTGAGATACTAATGTAAAATGATGATAATGTGTCTCCTCAGCTAGGAAATCTAGAAAAGCTACCCTAGAGAGGTTACATTTATTTTCATTTCATGGGAATTAAGAACTGCATAACAGACACAATTTCTGCAATCACATTGGCTTCCAGAAAGCTCAGAGGAAATTTTTGATCAATTCAAATATTCATTGAAAAATGTTTACTGAGTTCCTACCCTGGGCCAGGTTTTCAATGTCTGACTGGACCATTATTTTCTCCTCTTTTTTCTTTTCAAAGAAATTTTGTTTTTAATTTATGCTATCTTGTCTTTTTTATGCTCTCTTGTAAGATGCCTGAAATTCTTTCAGAAACAAGACGAGGTATAATTAAACTGTGTAATACAGCTGCTGCAGGAAGCTGACACCATCTCACGATGCATTAATCATCATTTCTTATATTCGTTAGTTTTACAATTCAGAAAGAACTTTCACATCTATTATTTCATCTGATTTGCATAGCAATGCTTTGAGGTAAACAGGAGTTATTACTACCATTTCATCAAGAAAAAAAGCTGAGTTTCCTTGTGGTTAATGGATTTGCTTAAAGTGGTTGGATCCTCGACTTGAGTCCATTATAGCCTCACCTAGTCCAGCTTTCATTATGCCAAGATGATTTACGTATTAGGGAACATAATATTCACACTGCACCCAGAGGGGGCTGGATCACATTTGGAATTCTTCAAGCCTTGCTGTGTTTGTGCAGGAGGATTGCCAAAAGATGAGGAGGCAGGAGGCCACCCCAGTGGGAGAATTACCAAGGGGCCTGGGAACAATTGTCTGGAGGATAGAACTCTAAGGGAGGCCTATTAGCCATCCTAAGGTGCTGTATCAGGCCAGAGGACACCCATCCTTAAGTTTCTGAGTGGTAGAAATTCAGCCAGTGTCTACATAAGAGGCGAATCCCATGAGAACGCACCTCCTTTTGGTTTCCTCTCCAACATCAATTCTACCTGATCAATGAGGATAATTTTGGCTTCAACAAATAGAATCTCAACTCGAAGCAGGTTAAACCATGGAGATATCATCATCTCACAAGGTGGACAGTAGGGAGCTCTGGATGGGGAGGACCCCCGGCCTGGAGGGCTCAGGAGCGCAATGATATCATCTATAACCAGGTCCTTTGCATTTACATTCCGCTGGCAGTCGCCAAAGTTTGTTCTAAGTCTGACACCAGTATAGCCACAAAATGGCTGCTGGTGGCAGTCAGAACTATACACTGTCCTACTTGTCCTTCTCCAGGAGAGAGGAAAACTCTTTCCTAAGCACAGAATACAATCTTCCTCTGTTTTCCTGGTTTGATTCAGGTATGACTTGATCCCAGGTCAATCCTAGTCACCAGCACAGTTCTGTGCACTAATGAGTTTGGGCTGATCAGTTCTTTTTGTTTTTATTTTGGTACCCGGGATTGAACTCAGGGGCACTCGACCGCTGAGCCACATCCCCAGCCCTATTTTGTGTTTTATGTAGAGACAGGGTCTCACTGAGTTGCTTAGCGCCTCGCCGTTGCTGAGGCTGGCTTTGAACTCGCGATTCTCCTGTCTCAGCCTCCCTAAGTGCTGGGATTACAGCTGTGTGCCACTGTGCCCGGCACTAATCAGGAATTAACTATGGAATTTACCCAGAGATATGGGGGCTTCCTCGGAGTCACATGGGCTCATGGCAGATGAGATGGCCCATGAATACCATCTGATTTCTGTTGGAAGGTTGGAAGAATTGTAGGGTAGCTAAGTGTGCTCCTTATTGCTCTTCTCTCACATTTCAGTGTCCTGAGCCCTTGACTTAGGCTGGGGCAATGGCCATACTTCATCATTAGGCCCCACGAATTATTAGGTCTTAATCCTGTCTAGTCAGAGCAAGCCTCCTGACTTATTCCAGCACAATCTGCAGAAACAAAAGCTCTTTTCTCTTTCTCAGTTATCATAGGTATGACTAGAAGGCCCTAGCACTTCTCATGCCATTTTTTCCCTATTACAGGGAAGAAGTAGCCCAAGGACAGTGCTGACACATGGAGAATGTCCAGACATAAAGAACTGCTGTGTAACGAGCTCAGAGCCTTGAAGACATCATGAACTTCCAACCTGAATCCTACCTGAGTCTCGACCTAACATGGAACCTCTCCCTTACTGAGTTGATCAATTCTTGATTATTTTAAAAACTGTCTTTTTACTTCTGTTTCTTGCAACATGAGAAGTTCTTAGTGATGCAGCAGAATCCAGTTCAATCAGACAAACATGTTCCTAATCATCAGAACTGTTCCCAAGTGAAACGAGCTGCCTCCTGGTCATCTTTGTCTTCTGTGACCAGAGGTGTTGAGGCAGAGCTTGGCTGACCATCTGCCCAGCTTTGCATTGGTGGGAGGCTGAACCACCTACCTTCTAAGAACCCTTCCAATTCTGATATTCTGTTGAGTCAAGGTGAGTCAAATCACATGTAGGAGAATCTAAATCAAAATTACTTGGATGAAAAATGGAATGAACTAGAATCAAGACATGATTCATGTTCATTCATTAGGGTCATCTACTTACTCAACAGCTGTGCACTGATCTCCAAATAGGTGTTAGGCACCAAGGACACAAGGATAAGCAAAACCAAGGCCGTGCTTTCACCAAACTTACATTCTAGTTGTTATGCCCCAGTGGAAAGACACAAGCTTTGGATTCAGCAATACCTGAATACCACTCATAACTTCTAAGAGCCATGTAACCTTGACCAGCTTCTCTGATCTTCAATTTCATTGCTGGTTAAATGGGAGCTGTAACACCTACCTTGTACAGTAATCGGTAGGCTAGACGAGATAATAAATATACATGAGATACCTAACAAAGGCCAGGAACAATGTAGTTAAGAAATACATGGCATTTTCTATCCATAGCTAGAACATTAGTCGTTATGGGTTAAGGGGAAGATTTCAACATTTTATCTTCATGTTCCCCACAAAGCTCAGACATGGTAGAAAGCAGATGTTCATACAGAACTCTGAAAAAACTTGACTTCGAATGGATTAGATGAGCATCATTTGAAGAGTGGAAGTGTCTAAGCTCTTTAGTTTATTCTTTCATTCAACCAAAAGTGTATTGCATTACCTCTAATGAATTAGAAACTATTCTAGGTGCTTGGTATCTAAAAGGGACCAAAACAGAGAAGTTTCCTCCCTCACAGGGCTTATATTCTAAGGGATACAGAAATATAAGTAACAAAATATGGAAATAGTCATAATGCTTCACAGCTCTCAGTGCTAAACCAAAAGTATTAATAACTGGTGGTGAAGAAATGAGAGGAAGTACAGCAACCCAGGAGTTTGGGTAGCTGGAGAAAACTTGAGAGGGAACGTAGGGAAGCTGGAGCTGAAGGAGGACATGCCTAAAGCCTCAGGCTTTTAGTGAAGGGGAGAGCAAGGTGATGGTGTGTGTCGTATGAGGTCTGTATTTGAAAAAATCTGCAAAGGAATTTTCAGCAAGTGGATGTTGATGAGCCACTGTAGAATTTAACCAGTGAATTCTACATTTCACAGCAAACAATGCATTGAGAATTCAGCTGAGTTGAAATCCTGCCTTGGCTATTTAGTAGGTTACAGTTGAGTAATTTGTAACGTAAATCACAGAGTGAAGATGAGGATTAATTGAAAGACTGCCCATAAGGGATTCAGCACCTAGTAACTTTGCAATAAGTATTTACCAGTTTCATGGTTATTATTAAATAATAATAATCGCATGATCTGAAGGCACATGGACCAAGTCTATCCATGGTTTCTATAACAAATCACCAAAATCTGCTTAAAACAACACTCACTTATTAACTCACATTTCTGTTGGTTAGAAATTTGGGTGGGTCAACTGGGTTCTCTCTTCAGAATATTACAGCACTGAAATCATGGTGTCAACTGGGCTGAGCTCACATTGACACCAAAAGCTTGGTCCTTGTCCCTGATGCCAATCCTGTCAGAAGGACAAGGCTTTTAGAAAAAAGAAAAGGAAGTTTCATTGCTTTGCTAGCAAAGGAAAAAGGCAATGAACTCACATCAGAGAGGAGAGGCTGCCATTCTAACTTCCACAGGGAAGAGAGGGCTTTAAAAAGGGGGATTCAAGAACAGCTTTCCAGATGTGATCAGTAGATGTGATTAATATTCAGCTTTGTCCTAAGGAGAGCTGTTTTCCCATTTCCAGGTCTGGAGTTTCTTTGTTCACATGGGCAGTAAAGGGAAGGACAGATAACTCAGCTTTGGACATGAAGACTCTCCATCTTGTTTTCCCTACGTTAGGAAGAGGAACGAGAAGAAGAAGGAAAAAAAATCAGTTTGAAAATAAACCACCAGTGGTTGAACGGCAAGGTTTACATTCAAAACATAAACTGATAAAGTGGACCCCTAATACATGAAAGGGGCCATGTTATAAGATCTGCAGTCTCTATAGATGAATCCATGTTCAAGCTGATCTACATTATTAGAATTCCATCACTTGTGGTTGTAGGACTGAGGTCTTATTTCTTTGATGCTGGAGACCATCTGTGTTCCTAGAACTTGCCACATTCCTTCCCACATAGCCCCTACCTTCAAATCAGCAACTCTGCATCATGTCCTTCTCACATTGTGGATCTCTCTGACTTTCTCTTCTGCCACCAGAGAAAACTCTGCTTTTAAAGGACTGGTGATGATGTTCAGTCCATCAGGACAATCTCCCATCTCAACTGATTAGCAACCTTAATTGCACTTACAAACTCCCTTTTGTCTTGTAACCTAATGTCATGTGATATCTCATCATATTTTCAGAGGAGAGAGTTGCATCATTGAGAGCCATCGGGGTCATGTTAGAGTTCTGCTTATCACACCAAGTAAAGACTTCCCAAGGAGCTGATCTGTATGACTGCAGAGTCTGATGGAAAGAGAAGCAAACTGAGAGGTAAGGGAGCCAGGATTTGGGGTAGCCTTATTAAAATCACACCCAATTTACACCTGGTCTTTCTCAAATGTACCTCTGGATATGTCATGATTAAAATGCTAGTAGAAATATGGACAGCAAAGTCCATTCTAATGAGTCTTAGATGTGATAGATAACAGAGTGGTGGCAACAAGAGGTAGGGGATATGTCTATAAACAGAGCCTACCGCGCTGACTGCCACATGCTTTCTTTTAAAAAGCAATTTACCTGCAGTCTTGACTGGCTTAAGTCAGTGGGATATTCTACATTTCACAGCAAACAATGCATTATCTGCAGGAGAAATGCAGGCCCCAAAGGCTCCTCCCTGATGATAAGAAGGACACAAGTTATCCTGAAGCAGGGAATTTTTGTGACCTTTACACAGACCATATTCCAGAACTAAGGTAGACATTATAATTAAAATCCAGCCCCTCAACCATAAAATCTGTAAGAACAAGTTCCAATTAGAACTGGTTAGTGTGGGTGCAAATACTCAGAGTGGCCTCAGATTGTTAGCAGTGTCCCCTCCACGGGGTTAAACCATGCACAGCAAGGAAACAGAAGTCTGAGGCAACCCTGCTGTCCATCAAAAGTCAAGAGATGGATCTGAGCAGACTCTAGAAACTTCCATAGGATGTCCCATCAAACTGGAGGTCGGATGGTGCGTCTTCCCTCTCCTTACTGAGAGTACCTACTTTTCTTTTTTTCCTATCCCTTCTAATAAATTCATGCCTGCTGCTTTGTGTGTTATGTCTGAAACCTTTCTGGTTTGATTACAAGAACTGGCCACCAAGGACCACTGTAGCTGTGTCCCTTGCTCTGTAACAGATGGGAATGAGGAATGTTTCTGTGGAGACTGGAGGAAAGGCCATCCTTGTTGTAAAGTGGCAAAGAACTTGGCTGAATTGTGCCCCTGTCCTTGTGCTTTGGGGAAGGCTGAACTTCAGAACCATGTACTGGGATGGATGTTTGACAGAAGACCTCTGGAAACCAAGTTTTCAGGGTGTTGTGTGGCTTCTCTCCACTGCTTATAGTAAACTGCAAGATGAAGGAAATGAATTCAAGATGGAATTTATAATCAAAAGGGAAGCATAATTTAAAGATTTAGAAAATTCTCACTCTGGCCATGTGAAGAAGGGAAAGGTATAATTTGGAAGAGAATTCCAAGTGTGAGCCAAGAACCTTCTGATAAGGAAGTTAGAATAGATAAAAGAAAGTTAGATGCTTTTTGTCAAGATAGTGGGAGAATGACCCTGGAGACACTCTCGAGATCCTTGATCTTGCTGCTCTAAGCACAGGCTTAGGGTACTAGAACCTTAGGGCAGAACAGTTTGAAGGGAAAGGCATGGGGCATGCATGAGACCTAGGAATCACTGCCCAGGGCTGCTTTGGTTTCTGTTCCCCCTAGCTATAGCACGGCATTCCTTGGTCATACCCCCATGTGGCTCATATGAGCCCCTGAGAAATCTGGGCTACTGCTCTGGAGGGCATAAGTGGTAGTCTTTGGTGGCATCCATGTGGTGCTAACTCTGCCAGCTGGTTTATCATATACCCCTAAATTCACATCACCTCTCTCATCCCCCTTGAAGACTGCAGCAAGATTTGTAGCACCCTGTTTTAGATCCCTGGGGCAGCACTGAGAAGTCTTCAGTTATTGCCCTACACAACTGAGTCTTACAGGCACATCACCCCAGGATGAGACTTCCCTTCCAAGTAGGAGCAATCGTCTCATAGGGATCATAGGTCTGATAGATTAATCTCCTGAGCAACAAGTGAAAACTGTCCCTTCAAGTGATAAAGACATCTCCAGAGGCATCTTGCAGAACCAAGACTAAAATAACGATCAGCAGACCACAATTTGACCTTGATTACGCGTACCTTTCACCTCTACCCCAATTTCTCCTCTATTTAAACCTACAGCTCATGTCCGTGCCCCAAAGTCAGAGCAGAGATGCTGGATCATCTCACTTTGCCCTCTTAATACTGATTTCCTTTCTTGCTTTTCACCATGATCTTTTCTGTTCCAGTTTTGGAATAAGTGGCCAGATGTGGTTTGTTGGCACCCCTGGAGTCAGACCTCTATCCTAGCACTAGTTAACAATGGAATGGAATGAATGCATTTTGTATGTGAGAAGAACATAAACTTCGGAGGCCCTGGGGAAGAATGCTGTGGTTCGTATGTGTGTGGCCCATCTCAAATTCATGTTGAAACTTAATCCCCACTGGGACTGTAGTAAAAGGCAGGGTCTTTAGGAGGCGAATAGACCAGGAGGACTCTGCCTTCACAGATGGATGTGGACAAGTTTCTGCAGCATTGTGATGTCTTGGGAGAGTGTTGGCACCAATTTCTGTAACCAGTGGTCAATTGGAAGATGCCATGAGGTGAGGAAAGATGTCTCTGGGGCACACCACACTCACTGAGGGTCCCCTACAGTACTGTAAGGAAGAGCCCTAAGCTTCCTGTAGTGCAACAGGGGGTGGGGCCAGAGAAACATCATTTTCTTTTTTTATTATTAGAAGTCAATCAATTCCAGTTGGGCTGCAGGAGCCTGAAAAATCTGGACCATGACCAGTGGCATAACAGCATGTGTCCCACAAAGGAATAATCATTCAAGGTTTGAACATAATCCCTGGACCTAGAAGATGAGTAACCTATTCAGGCCAGGAAACATGCTCATTTGGAAAGGTAAATGAAACTTTTTTTTTACACCCATTATTCACTTTGTTGACTAATGTTTGTCCCTTCCTTTTTTCTAATGAGATATTTTCTTGAAAGAAAAATGAAAAAATAAAGTATATGGTTGTCTCTTGGTTACTCAAAATTTCACAATTGGCCTCAAATGGTCAGTCCATCTCTTCTTGTTACAAACATATCTGAAAAAGTCTCTTTTAACCATGCAATGCTGGCCCAGGAATAGACAGACAAATCAAAATAGATGGCCCAGAAACAGATTCCAGCATGCATGAACATTTAATATATGATAAAGGAGACATCACACATCAATGCGAAAAGGAAGGATTATTAACAAATGGTGCTGGGACCTCTGGATAACAATTTAGGGGGAAAATCAATTTTAGACACTTACTTCACATCATGCAGAGAAATCAATTCCAAATGGGTTTAAGAATTAAATATCAAAAGTCAAACCTTAGAAAAACTACAGAAAAACAGAAGTGAATAAGAATTTAGTCTCTAGAGGAATAGAAACTTTTCTAAGCTTAGAGAAAGAGAATAAAACACAAAGGACATCAACAGATGCAGCGACTCGTGATTTTATTTTTAAAATCTGAACATTGAGACATACAAAAGCTAAAGCCATATTTGAAATAATAATTGAAGCAAGTATTAACAAAATGTTGACTTTTTGTAAATGGCTCATATCAATCAACATAAAAGAATGGGGAAAGCAGGATCAATAAATGGGTGAAGAGACAGAGAATTCACACTAAGAAAATATATCTGGTAAACAAATGTGTAGAAAATATCTAAGCTCACTAGTAATTGAGGGAATGGTAAATTTTAAAAATACATAATGTGTTTTTAAAACCATCAAATTGGCCAAGAAGAGTTGTTTTAAAATAAAAATATTTTATTTTAAAAATGGAATACTGATAAAAGTATAAACTATCACATCTCCTGCATGGAACACTATGCATTTGTGTGTTACTTTTACAAAACATTTTAATAATTCCTACTAAGACACTTGGAAAAGATTTCAGATCATTTGGGGTGTTATGGTTTAGATGTGAGATGTCCCCCAAAAGCTCGTGTGTGAGAAAATGCAGAAAATACAGATATAAAATGATGAGGTTATGAAAGTCTTAACCCAATCAGTGAATTAATTCCCTGATGGGATTAACTGACTATTGGTAGCTGAAGGCAGGTAGGGTGTGGCTAGAGGAGGTGGGTCCCTGGGTGTGTGCCTTGGGAGTATATATTTGTATCTGGAGAGTGGAGTCTCTCTCTGCTTTCTGATCATCATGTGAACTGTTTCCCTCCACCACACTCTTCCACCATGATGTTCTGCCTCACCTCCAGCTCTGAGGAATGGAGCCAGCTGGTTATGGACTGAGGCCTCTGAAACTGTGAGCCCCCCAAATAAGCTTTTCCTCCTCTAAAACTGTTTTTGTCAAGTCTTTTAGTCACAGTAGTGAAAAAGCTGACGAAAACATGAGGGCTACATATCCAATCTTCGGAATCTAAGGTATTTTTGAATGTAAAGTGTGGGAGGAGGTTCAGGTGGAGCGGCGCATGCCTTTAATTCAACATACTCAGGAACCTGAGGCAGGAGGATCTCAAGTTCAAGGCCAGTCTCAGCAACTTAACAAGGCCCTAAGCAAAAAAGTTAAAAAAATAAAAGGACTGGGGGTACAGCTCAGTGGAAGGCTGCCCTTAGGTCCAACTACCAGCATGTCAAACAAACAAAAACAGAACTGGAGGAGAACAGGAGAGAGCAATTAACCAAAGGTTTGCTGTAGTATCATTTAAGAAACAGCACTAATACAAATAAATAAATGGAGTCAACAATGATACTTTCATCCATGCTTTACATTGTGCCAAGGGGCACATTATCCAGTGTTGAAAAGAAAATAAACTCAAATTAGAATAATTAGGTAAAGGTTTAGGAAAGAGACTATTTACAAAAAGCAGACAAAGTACAGAAAACTTCCAATATGGTGCCTGTACCCTGTTGATGCATGGAAAATTGAGCTGGTGGGACCTAAGACTTCTCTGGGGACACAGTCGCCCCAAGGCTACTACAAATGGAGGTAAATATTCTAGTACCATTCTCTCTCTTCTCTCCCATAGTTTACCAGGACCTTGCATTGGTGAAGGTGGAGACGAGGACACATGCTGATGTCATCCAAACACATATCTATCTACCTCTCGAGGTACAAAACAGGTGGAAAATGGAATAGATTGGGAGCAATCAAATGGAACATCCAAGACAATGGAGAAAGCCACAGCTGCATTGGCCCTTCTGGTGCTAAATCAGCTATTCAACTTGTTTGAGAGAAATAAAAGAAATGCACTAAAACACTAAGTTTGTTATGGTCATGGGATTATTAATAAATTTTTCTCTTATTTTCCAAATTATGGGGTCGTTGAGAGATAGGAACTATTTTCTTCAACTTTTGCATTTCCAGCACAGAGCATGATTTTGTATATTGCACTGAAAAATATCAGTCCTCTTTCTTTGAGCCTCAGCAGCTACTCTTCTCTGTCTGATCAATGGAAAGTTTTGTTTTGTCTTGTTTTAACTCAATCCATGAGATACACAAACCCTGCCCACTACGATACCATTGCACAGCAGTGCTAACCCACTTTAACTTAATATTTAAATGTTAGTGTGACAAGGTAGCCAAGAAAAATAATTTATTGTCTTAATACCTCACTCCCTACCTGTGCACTGGCTGCAGGTCTGCACTGGTAATCTGCAGGTCTGCCACCCTCTCCTAACACTGTTCACCTGTTCCTTTCACATTCTACCATTATGGCAATCCTGACCAAACTTCCATTCCACAAGATTTGAGTCTCAAGAGGTCTGATTTATCACACGGCCACAGTTTTCCATTGATCAAGATTATTGGGCAAGGGAAAACTAAAAGGCACCTCAGCAAATACCTTGGATCCCAAACATGACTTATGGTGTGGCAGAAATTCAATTTCCCATGGTAATTGAGGTCAATCTTGCTGGCCAGTAGAGAGACCTCTGCTCTTCCAGCTAGTTTTTCAACATAACGAGTCTAAATAGGTCAGACAGAGAGAGAGTTTACAAATCACAAGAACCATGACTGTACTAGGTGGAGACTTGGCTTCTGGTACACTAGGACCTCCAAAGCCACCAGGCCTATGGTCACTCAGACCAGGACAAGAAGCAAGGTTTTCCCAAAAAGTTATTAGGTGCAGGAATGTGTGGATCCCCTCTCATTCCCACCTGGACTGATGCACTCTGGCTCTGTGGTTTAGGTACCAGTTTCAGGGATTTTTTCCCATATCCTATAGGATAGTACTCTCACACTCAGGATGTAGCTACCAGATGATGCCATAAATGAGTCATTAATAACCATTTCATCACTCTATCAAGCCAGTTGCTTCTGAGCAGTGGAGAAACCAGCAAAATCAGGGAGGATGTTGGCTCTATGTCTGTGACTACGCTTTCTTTGCTATAAACAAAGTCCTTGGTCAGAGGAGATGATGTTTCAGTTATCATGGTAGAAATACATCATTATTTAGTTTTGGACCAAGAATGTTGGTACTAACAGAGCAATTTGAGTAGGGAAGACAAATCTATACTTGGAATCTGTGCCTATCAAGGTTAAAACAAAGGGTGACCTTATCTAGAAAGAGAGGGATACAATGATATTTTAGCAGATAGAACCCTGGCTCCTCAGGAATCATGCCATCACCAGAGCTTGGAATTGATGTCTGATCTTGAAATATTAGGCACTCAGCATTAGCACAGTCAGGCCAATACTGATGAGGGAAATCCATAGTGCTGAGACCACAAATCACCTCCTTACACACTGTCATGCCTATTTTGTTTATGGGCCCAGGGAGCAAGCCCCAAGATGTCAGGTAGAGGCTGACCAGCATCCAGGAAATATTCTTTCTGATCCACCAAATAATAAGAGCTTTCATCTGTAACAGTCCCCTCAAGTGGTAGTTTATACAGAACATAACTATCTTCATAATTCTCTTTACTTATCCTAGGAGATCTGGATTCATCCCTCCCTTTCAGATGTCTTTGTCCCCCATTTTCAGATCTTGCTCTTTCTCCCAAGAAGCTTGTCAACCTGTTGACCACTACTCGTGAGTCCGTGTAGATCTGGGGCTCAGATCGACATGAGCTGGATAGCCAAATGCGGTGCCTAAGGTTCTGCCTGTTGAAATACCATCAAAGACATCCCAGGAGAGGTCTGGCGGGCAGCCGCCATCCTGTTCTCGCTCACTCTACCACACTTTGCAGGCCTGTCATTAAACCAGACCACGCTTTCTTCCACTCACTGGGCACAGGGACTCTCCATGAAGCCGAGGGTGGGAGCGGAGGGGGAAGCAGCCAAGCAGGAGAGGAAACTCGGGGGGGTCTGCATCACCCGCAGTGCATGGACTTGTATTTTCCAGAACAAATTGGACCCATAGATTCCATTTAAATTTTATAATGAACACTGATGGATGGGCGAGTTTTGTGCACCAGTATATCAAATAACAAGATCGTGATGAACAGCTTAGGTTTCATAGCCACTTAGCGACTAGACATTCAGTCCCTATCAGGGTCCAGTGATGTTTTTCAAATAGAGAACAACTGTCACAGAAGAGGGCCTCATTCCAAGTCCCAGGCGTGAAGCTCCTTTTGTGCCTGGCTGGAGACTCCCTGCAGTGTCACTGTTTGCGGTAGATGTTTCCAGTGTCAGTGGGGCTGTGCCATTGGAAAGCTCTCTCACACTGCACCAAACTCTGCTTCTTACAGAACCTGATTTTGCTCTGAGCTTCATTCAAACTGTCATCATAATGAGTTATTCAATAAATGGGTCACAGGAACGTGTCCAAATCTGATGTACATTGCCTGAGAAACACACAAAGGCCCACAGAATGGCGTGTATCGTTCTTTCTGGTGGTTGATATGAAGCACAGCAACCTGTCTCTGATTTGAATGACATGATGCTTAGAAGCACAGGGCCACTGTGCCCTAGGAGCTTCATCCATATGACAGGCATATGAAATCTAATAGGATTCAGCTTCCACCTTCTGACATGAACTTGTCTGTTAAGGTCTGGGAAATACTTGCTATTTCCTGCTAATCATAACAATTAGCATAATTTCACCATTGTAACAGACCAGAATAATATTGATGGGTTATGAGAATAACAATGGACCCTCTACAAACCAAAGGAAAGGCCCAGAGAGCTGAGTCTAAAAGGGAGAGGAAAGGAAATGGCTGCTGGAATCTGAAAGAATGAAGTCAACAGGGAGAAGATTTCCTTGATGGGAACCTTGATCTCCAACTGAGGAATGGCGTGGTCCTGTGTTAAACCTACAGGAAGGAACAGGGAGAAAAAAGAACCCACCCTCATTCTGCTCCCTCTTTCTAATCTCCTGCTGGGACTCCCCATTGCCAAATGCCAAATAGAAACCAGAAGGAAGAGAAGTCACTGGTGTGCCCATCCCTGCCAGATGCCCAGAACACAGAGCAAGGTCAAGGAGAGCAGATGAGGAAAGACCAGAGTGAAGATATAGGATAGTGTGGGGTAAAACTCAGTGTAAGTTCACTCTGTGAGATGATTAAGATTAGTAATAGATGGGAGGGGCAACTGGAATAAATAAAATAGAAAATTAATGTTTCTTGCATTACAGATAGTTTAATTTCTTTCATATACCTATTTTCCAAACTGATATGAAAGAGATGGTAAGCTCTTTAAGAATAGACACTAGATGGTTTATTTGGTATCTTTCTATTTTTTTTAAATGTAGGAACTCAGTGCTATAAACTTTCAAAAAAATCTATAAATAAATAGAAGGAAGAGCAGTAGAGGAGAGAAGGAAAACAGGGAAGGAGGAAGGAAGGGAAGAGGAAGTCCTGGGGACTGAAGTGGAGCAAATCGTCTTCCATGCCTGTGTGCTTATGCCAAGTAAATCCCAGGATTATGTGTAACTATAATGCACTGATAAAAATTTTAAAAAATATTTTGCAACTAAAAAATAAAAAAGAATAAACACTAGGACTTCTAAATACCCATCGCCCAGTATTTTAATTTAAAAGTAACAGGTACTTATTTAATTTTACAAATAATAAAATATGAAACATGTATTTAGAACTGCAAATTGCACATTTCCAAGGCATATAGTAAAAAAATATTTTTTTACCAACGTCGACAATATGCTGGACTATAAAGCAAGTCTCAACAGATTATAATGGACTGGATCATACAAAATATGTTCTTGGGCCACAGTAGAAATGAGATAGACATTAGCAAAAATGATACACCTAGAAAAATCTTGACCTGATTGGGAAGTAAGTAGTGTGCTGTACAAACCCTTGAGTAAAAGAAGAAATCATCATGGAAATTAGAAAGTATTTTGAACTGAAGAATGAAAATAATTGCCATCCTTAGAGGGAATCTCCTACCTCTAAATGTATCCATTAGGGCAGAAAAGCTGAGAACAAATGACCTACATTTCCTTCTCCAAAGATTAGTAAAAGAACATGTTCAAACCTGAGAAATGGGAAAGAAGAAAATAGTCACAATGACAGACATTTGTGAAATAAAAAGTAACATACAAAACAGATCATTAAAAAAAAAAAAAGCCAAAAGTCAATCTATTGAAAAGTCTAATCCAATTGAGAAGAATTCCCTGGAGATGTCAATGTCAAGAACAGAGAGAAAATCCAGACGATGGATAGCAGAAATGGAAAAGAAACCTAGAGGGACAGTCAGTCAGGGCTCTTGTGACCACATATATCACAAAAGAGAGGAAGAAGGAATGAGCAGGAGGCTAAAGACGGTTGCGCCAGTTAGAACAAATCATCACAGCCTCTTCTGTTTCCAGATTGGAACAGTTTTCACACTTAAGATCCGCTGACCGATGAAGCTGCCAGGTCCCAGAGGCCACCACCCGATCATGCCACATCAGTATCTGCTGCAGCGGTTCCTCCAGTGTGACCCCAAAGGGACAGCCGAGGCCAAGCTAGAGAATGTCCCCTGAAGGAAGGGTGCTACAACATGAATACAGTTTGTCCCCCGCAAAACTCTTGTTGAAATTCAATTGCCCTTGTGGCAGTGTTGGGGTAGGGCCTTGAAAGGTGGGCAGGTCATCCAGAAGGGCAAGGCCATTCTTGGGAAGCGAGTTCTCAGTACTGTGGGACTGGATCAGTGACCAGGGTGGGTTGTTATAAAGTGAGGCTCCCCTTGTCTTTCATCTTTTCCACATGCCTTTCTTACTGTCCCAACTTCCACCATGAGTTGAAGCTAAGAGGACCCCCCAGCTGCTGAGCAGGTGCTAGTATCATGCCCTTGAACTTCCCAGCGTCCAGAACTATAAGCCCAAATAAATTTCTATTCTTTATAAAGTACCCAGCCTCCTGTATTCTGTTATAGCAACATAATGAAGTACAACAAAAGAAAAAACCTACACATTTCAAGGACTATGGGACACATGTTCTGAACTGACATTGATACCTACAGAACTGAACTATCCTTGTGGCTCCCCTGTTAGAACAGAGGTGTGTGAGTGTCAGGTAATAAATGGAGTCCTGGACAAGATCCAACCTGGTGGTTCCACAGGGTCAGCAGACCCACCCAGTGGTCATTTACCCTGAATGTATAATTGGATTCACAATTGATAGCCAGAGTGACCCCAGAATTGAGTTGTTGGCCAGTATGGTAAGAGCTAATACAGCAAGACACAGACATGCAAACTCCCAAAGCTGCCTCCACCAGCTAAGATCATAAACGAAAACTGGCACTCAGTATCAGGGGGGATGACAGAGACTAGTGACATTTTCAAAGATCTAGAGGATACAGAGGTGATGGACCTTATCATAACTTTATTTAATTTACCAGTCTGGCTGGAACCAGATGGAGCCTGGGGAATGGCTGGGGACTTCCACAACCTCAGGCAAGCATTATTAAGCCTAATTACAGTTGCAGGACGTGGCACTTCTGCTAGAGCAGATAATACAGCCTCAGACACATGCTTTGTGGCCATCGACTTGGCAAATGTGTTCTCTTCTAACCCAATCAGGAAAAAGGGGCAGAAAGGGTTCATGGTTACATGGAACAGCAGTGATATTTATTTACAGTTTTGCTTCAGGGCAGTATTAACTTTTCTACCCTCTGTCATAATGTCGTCTGGGGAGATCTGGACCATCTAGAAATCCCATAGAATATTACACGAAGCCATTACATCCAAGACATTGAGACTCAGGCAGGATGCATGAGGAGCTCTCCGCATGCTGGAGGCCTTAAGGAGACATCTGTGCTCCTGAGAGTGGAAGGAAAAAGCCCAAAGACACAGGAACCTGTGTTCAGCACACTCACAGGGGTCCCGTGGTTGGGGTGTGCCGTGACATCCCCTCCAAAACAGAACAGAATTGCGCAGTTTCAAAGAAGGAGACGCAATTTCTGCTAGGCCTCTTCACATTCGAGAAGTCACACCCATCATACCTGGAAACCCAGTGACCAGCCATCTGAGACTGTCCTCCGCGTGCCCTCTGCCGGCAGACTCACCCTCCCATTATTCACTCAACAACTATTTATCAAAAGCCTCCTCTGCGCCAGGCATGCTTCTGGGTGCTGGAGAGGAGACTGTTGAAGAGAACAAGGCCCCCACCCTTTGCTTTATAGGAGGAACAACTTCAAAGTCTTTTATATTTTCCTCAGGTAACTCACCCGACAGAACCACAAACCAGCTTCCCCTGTCTTTTCTTGATACATCAAATTTCAGACCTAATGAATGGATCTGTTTATCTATTAATCTATCTGTCCATCATTATTGCTCCGACTAGGAGAGTTGCTGTATAACTTGTCTTCCAGCTGGGATATTTCTGAGAGGAAAGAGTGTGTTATTAATACGTACATCAATAACACAGACAAGAAGAAATATTGTAACTTCTCAATGGTTACTTTTAAATTCTGAATCACACGCTAATGTTGTCACTTACTTTGGCACCAGGTGTCCCTAACCTTCTTTGATCCTTCCTTCTTCTCCTTGTAACTGCAACATTTTTTTATCTCGCTTTCCTCTTCTATTGAAAAATGAATGATATTTAAATTTTTAAGCCACATTAGTATCTCCGGTGCTTTGCCTAGAGGCTGATCCTAAAACATGAAAACCAAGAATTGGTTTTATCATTTCTAGGACTTTGCAAACATTTCCCACTACTGAGCTAGTGATACCTGTGATTGCATTTCTTTCTCTCTCTCTCTCTCTTTCTCTGTCTCTCTCTCTCTTTCTGTAGAATTTTTGCTTTTTTTATGGTGACGTTTTTAATCACCTGTTCTTTCTAGTTTTTAAATATTTGGAAAAAGCTTTGAATTCTCTTGTGACGAAGTTAACTAAGTGTTCTTTCGAGTCCTGCACTTTGCTGTATGGGGGGCCACTTCTTTCTTGGAGGATTATTTAAGCTCTCCTGCTAAGGAGTTTTCCATTCTGTTCATATCTGTAGGACTCTTTTTCTCTACTAGAATGTGAAGGAGAGGAGAAGAAAGTATCTTCAATGTTCCATCACCTGTACACTTTAAAATATTGGGAATATTCCTTATTACTAATGTGAAGAATGAGACCTTGAGTTCTCTCTACCATAAGACACAGCACGCCTGCTCCTCCTGAATGCTTCCCTGCCTGCTTCCTACTTTTGCTTAGATAATTTGGAGTTTGGTCCTAGATTATCATAATTATTAAGTACTTCATTGGTTTTTATTAATTTGTTGTGAATAGTTTTGCATTGGAAATCTCTTTTGCAACTGTATTACCAAAATTCACTGAGCTGAATTTGTTTTTAGCTGGTTTTAATCTGACAGTCCCCTATCAAGAGAGGGACTGTACTCCACAGTTACTGAAAACCCTGCCATGGTGAGTATAAATTGTTGTTATACAACATCTTCCTCCCCGAACAGATATGTCTGGTTCCTGTGCAGAATGGTGTCACCTATATAGGATCAAGATACTATCCCATGGTACAGTTACAAAGGAGACAAAGTAAGATCCAGAAGGTTAAACACTTCATCTGACTCATGGGTATCCCCTGAGCATCTAGGACAGGGCCAGACATATGATAACTACTAAGCAACTATCTCTGTAGTAAATGAAAAGACAACAAACTTCTAAATTAGATACAACTCTGCTTAAATCCTGGCTCAACCATTTCTTAGCTGTGTGACTTTGGGAAAATCACATAACTCCTCTGTGTCTTAATTTTCTCAGCTACAAAATGAGATATTTTAGTACTTTCTATTTTGCAGAATTAGTCTGAGAAAATAGCATGTTAAAATAAACTCTGTGTCAGTGTGTCTGGTGGCTATACAGAAAACTTGTCTTTCCAAAGAAGTAATTATTCTCCTTGGTTTTGGTCCACTTTTCTCTTTATGAGATTTCTGGACCAAAAGCATTGTTCGAGAACACTCGGACATCCTTTCTGACCTCTTCTGCCCCAGTTTTTTGGAGCCACACTGTCAGTGCTGGTTTTGAGATTCTGATCCCCCAAACAGCCTCTGGAACCTGGGCTTGGGGTTGACTGGGTATGCCTGGAATTTGAATTTTATAGGATTCTAATTTTATATATAAAAGGTGGTATCCAGAGCCCTTGGCTGAGTCAGTTAGGAAATCCTAGTTCCTATCCTGTGACACCTAGGACGCTTTCCTGATTCCCCTGACCCTCCACAAGCAGAGGGGACGCACCCTACTCCCCGAACACAGACCAAAACAGTGAGCTTCATTAGACCATATTCCTAAAATCCAGACTCAAGTACAGCTGAAAATTTCCTATTGAGGTCAAAAGGATTTAGGACAAAGGAAGTCTATGAGGACCCTTGTGAATTTTTTTTTAAATCAGGTAATTACCCAAAACAGCAGATAACAAAACTGTACATACACATACACGAGTGCTTGGTAGCATGTTGGAGAACATGTCCTAATGGGCTGAATTAGTGACAGCCTCCCCAGGGTGAGCTGAGAGGTAGTCCAGGAAGTTCTGCAGAGACATCTGCTCAGAATGAAGACATCTGCTCTTTAAAGACACCACCATGGGAGCACAAAAGAAAAGAAATATTGCAATGTATTAAAATGAAAAATGGCTCAGAAAAATCAGTACAATGTGAAATGTTTTATTAAATAAAGCCAGAACTCCTAATTCCAGAAGCTCCATTTAGATGCTGCATAGCTGCGTTCAGCTCTCAGGTACAACATAACAGCCAAGGTCCCCTAAAGATCCGCCTGTCCCTAAATATCTCTGTGTGCTTATGTGCGCTCAGCTCCACGTTGGGTCCTTTGACATTCTTACAGTAACAACGTCTGTCAAATGACTCGAGATGTACTAGAGATACAGAAGTGTCTAGCTAAGGATCCCGAAGTGATAATACAGAAGTGATAGCTAAGGATAGACTCACAGCAAGCCTTTGATTACCATTGCCACAGTAACCAGTGAATCCAATATTTAGCAAATATTCACTTAGCACCTCTGGTGGGCCAGGCATTATTCTGGAACTGGAAACACAGAAGGGATGTGACATGGATGTACCTGCCCTTGTGGAGTTTACATTTAAAAAGGCTGAGAAAGTAATGGACAGTGTTGAATTCAGGCCAAAGAGATATACCTAAAGATGAAAGAAAGGGAGAGAGAGAGAGAAGAAAAGAAAGAGGGAGGGAGGAAGACAGAGAGGAAGGAAGGGAGAGAAAGAGAAAATTTTACTTGAATTTAGACACAGATATTGCTCCTGTGCAGAAGGCTTGCAACATGTCTGTGACTAAACATGAAGTGACAGAGTTGCGTCACGGTCTGAAGGAAGAGTGTCCCAGGCAGAAGGGACAGAGCTCAAAGCAGTACAGAGCTGGCACTGAACAAGTGGCTTGAGGAAATGTGTTGGAAGAAGCTGAGCGCGGGGGGGAAGCCAGGACCTGCCTTAGGGAGCCCTTGCTAAGTTATAGTAAGAAACTTCAGGGTTTGGAGGAAGAGACTCAGCTGAGCGCGTTTGCATGTAACTGGACATTTATCAGCAGTTTCTCTGTGGTCTTAATATTTAATAAGAGGCTCAAAATTAAAAAATAAACATCAAAACATGCTCACCTTCTAGAAATTGCCAGGTTTCCTTTCTCAGATCTTACCAAAAGATAAAAGACCTGATGTTTGAATCTTCATCTCCTTCATCCCAACCAGCCCGTGGAAGAGAAGACTCAGCTTTGGAGAGAACTGTGGGCTTCCTGCAGAGTGTAATTACGGTTTTCCACCCTCACTGTGAGAGGAGACCACTCCTGCTCAAGGGAAAGTCAGAGTCCCACCGAGGGAGGTGCTGGATGTGCCCCCAGGATGAAACTGACAGCTTCCTCTCCAGCTAAGATGCGTGGCTGAGCTGCTGAACCCTCAGCCATGATGCTGCCACTGGAGCAGAAAGAGCAGGAGGAAGCTGGGGAACTCTAGAGCCCCCTGGCGTGGACACACACGCAGAGTGACCCATTCTCACCAGAGATTCCTGAATATGGATTGATTGCTTATTCTTTAATAGAAAGATGAATGAGAAGATCAAAGGAGGAAGAGGAATCAAAAGATGAGCCATCTGCACATACGGGCCTTCTCATCACTCATGTGGACAGTCCGGCCAACAGCCACATACACCTGTAAACTGTCCCCATCCAGCAGGACATTTGTGAGGTTTGCAAAGATCTTTTAGGACTCACCTTTCAGGATGGCAGGTGAGCACCAGAGGTGTTAAAAAAATAAAAGCCCTGAGCAAAGAACAACAAATCCCAATGACTGTCACTAGTTGACATCTAGTTTTCCTACAATAATCAGGACATGCTGGTATTGGTGAAAGGACAGACAAATACATCACTGGAACAGAAGAGAGCGCCCAGGAACAGAGCCATGTACATACAGAACTCACCTGAAGGGCAGTCAATGGAGATATGAGGGTCTTCCCCAAAGGAGCCTGGAACAACCCAACAGCAGGAAGA
Organism: Xerus rutilus; assembly: GCA_028644305.1. Lineage (NCBI taxonomy): Eukaryota > Metazoa > Chordata > Mammalia > Rodentia > Sciuridae > Xerus > Xerus rutilus. The sequence goes on along the minus strand of CM053403.1, from coordinate 11,385,807 downwards.
AGAGAGGGTGAAAGAGAGAGAGAGAAGAAAAGAAAGAGGGAGGGAGGAAGACAGAGAGGAAGGAAGGGAGAGAAAGAGAAAATTTTACTTGAATTTAGACACAGATATTGCTCCTGTCACAAAAACAGATCAAAATGGATCACAAACCTAAATGTAAAATGCAAAACCATAAAAATTCTAGTAGACAACATAGGGGAAATTCCAGATGACCTTGGATTTGAAGATGACTTTCTAGATACAATGCCAATAGTAAGATCCACGAAATAAAAAATGGACAACTAGCCCTTAGTGAGAATTAAAGACTTTTGCTTAGGAAAAGTACTGTTAAGAGACCACAGAGACAAGGGAATGAGTCTGACCAAACTTCTGTATGGGCGTGCATGGGGTCGCCCTGTGGGTCCAGCATCAGGTGTCTCCACAGGACACCAATTAAAAAAAAAAAGGAAACTGGAAATGGACTGAAGAGGGATTGGAGGAGTGGAGGGAGGGGAACGGGGGCAGGAGACGTGCTGGGCACTGAATCAGAGTTGCTGGGTTTCCTGCAGCTATAACACCAGGATACACCTATAACAAAGGTATATCCTAGTGTTAGAGAGTTTACAAAGATAAGCCGCAGTGAGAAAATATCTACAAAATACATATCTGATACAAGACTTGTATTAAAAATACAGACAACATAGGGGAAATTCAAACTGATGATATGAAAAAACACAACCAGATTTAAAATTCAGCAAAGGATCTGGTCAGATTTCTCATCAAAAGGATATACAAATGGCTCCCAAGCAGATGAAAAGTTGCCTCACGTTCCGTATCATTAGAAAACCGCAAATTACAACAAGACCCCCTGCACACCTAGCAGAATAACTCGAGCCCAAAACATAGACAAACCAAATGCTGCAAAGGTTGGGGCGACAACAACAGCCACCCACTGTTAGCAGGAGCACAAAATGGTACGGTTACTTAGGACACTTGGACACGGGAGTCTCTGACAACACAGTCACACGCCTGGGTATTCACCCAAATGTGTTGAAAACTCATCTGCACAGGAAACTACATTCAAATGTTTCAGGCAGCTTTCTTTTATAATTGCCCCAAACTAGAAGCCACCTAGAGTCCTTTAAAAGGTGAATGAATAAACCAACTGTGGTACACACGTAAAACGCAATATTCAGCAATAAAAAGAAATGAGCTATCCAGGCACCAAAGACGGTGGAGGAAGCTTAAGTGCATATTACTAAATTTTAAAAACTCATCTGTAAAGGTAGATGTTGCCTAATTCTAACTCTGTATAGGCCATTCTGGAAAAAGCAAAACTATAGTCAGTCCTATGTTCAGTGCAGCATTATTCATAATAGCCAAGATAGGAATCAACCCAAATATTCACCAGGGGATGAACAGATATAGAGAATATCACACACACACACACACACGCACGCACGCACGCACGCACGCACGCACACTGAGCCATAAAAAGATGATGTTCTGTCATTTGCAACAGCATAGATGAGCCTGGAGGACATTCTGTGGAATGAAATAGGCCAGGCACAGAAATACAAGTGTTACCTGACCTCACACATGGAATGAAAAAAAAGTTGATCTCAGCCGGGCGCGGTGACACACGCCTATAATCCCAGCACTTTGGGAGGCTGAGACAGGAGGATCCTGAGTTCAAAGTCAACCTCAGCAACAGCCAGGCACTAAGCAATTCAGTGAGACCCTGTCTCTACATAAAACACAAAATAGGGCTGGGGGTGTGGCTCAGTGGTCGAGTGCCCCTGAGTTTAGTCCCTGGTACCAAAAAAAAAAAAAAGTTGATCCCATAGCAGTTGAGGGTAGAACAGTGGTCACCTGAGGGTGGGGAGAGAAGGAGAAGGTGGAGATGGAAAAAGGTTGGTCAGCTAGACAGAAGGGAAAAGTTCTGGGGATCCATGCAGGGTAACAATTGCTAATAACAATGCATTCTATAGCAAATGGCTAGAAAAGAGGATTTTGAATGTTCTCACCACACACAAAAAAATTAAAGGTGATGAATATGCTGATTATACTGATTTAATCATTATAAATTGTATACACATATTAAAACATAAAATCGTATCCCCAAAATACATACAATAATCATGATAATAGAAAACTAAGGAAAAATGATCCATGAGAATCGTAACCTTTAGATGCATAAAATTTTGAAGTGTTATATCAGGAATTAATCCCAATATTGTCACAACTTATTAAAAAATCCAGCAGTCCCACTAATAGGCACATCACCAAAAAGATTTCTCTCAAAATTAAAAATAACAAAAAAGTTATTTGTAATCCTGTCTTTGCCAAGAGCAATTGATATTGTTTCCAAATATAACAACTGAAAATAAATCGCAAGATGTGGAAATATTGTTAACCATAAAATGATTTCGCAACAAAACAAGTTAGAAAAATCTTACGAAGAATCATATTAATAAACCAGTATTATTTATTTTATAATATAAAAACCTGACACCAAATTATTTTTCTGTTACTCATGTATCACTATTACGTTCTATAAGGAATGAAATATTTGGGAAAAAAAAAAATCATGGTTCCCAGAGTTGGGAGAGGAAGGACCGGCTGAGAATCAGGGATCCTAGTGCAGTTTATCGCAGGAAACTGTTTTGGATGACATTGTAATGGTGAATACATGACTCTATCCATTTATCAAGCCCATAAAACTGTACAACACAAAGAACGAACCGTAATGTAAAATATGGACTTTAGTCAATAACAATGTATTGATGTCGGTTCATTAATTTCAACAAATTTGTAATGCAAGATGTTAACAACAGGGGAAGCTGCATATGCAGGGGCACATATTGAACTCTCTGTACGATATGTTTAATTTTCCCGCAAACGTAAAACTTTTCTAAAAAAAACCCAAGTCTACTAATTTTTTAAATGACAAAACAAACAAAAACACCCAGAGCCACGGGATATAACCAGCAAGGGGCAAGACAGGTTGTGGGTGAAGTTGAAAAACTACAGGACCATGGTCAGAAATCTACCAGTGTATGCAGGGGGCATTTCAAGGACACCAATGAATATCCTGGGACTTCAAAATCCCAGATGGCTGACTGTGAAAAATTAGAAAGACACGGGAAAGAATAATAGAATGTCACGTGAGACACCATAATATTTTTCATCCTATTTCCTTGGTTTCTTTTTTATCCCTTTTTTATTCTATACATTTAAGGTATACAGAAGGCTGTTCTGATGTGCATATACATAGCAAAAATTATTACTAAAGTCAAGCAAATGAACCTTCATCAGTTGCCTGTTTTGATTTTGTGGGAAGAGCACTTAAAATCTACTCTCCTGTGTGTTCAGCATACACTATGTTATTAACTACAGTCCTCGCATATCTGTGTGAGTTAGGTCTCCAGACCCATCCTATGCAGCTGCAGGTTTTAACCTTTGGCCTACTCCTCCCGGTTTCCATGCCTTCCTTTCTCCTGGTAACCACCATTCTACGCTCTGTTTCTATGCATTTATCTCTCCCTTAGATTCCATGTATAGGTGAAATCACGTCGTGTTTCCTTTCTAGGTCTGGCTTGCTTTACGGTGCATAACATCCCCAGGTTTACCAATGGTTCTTCTTTTCTGAGGCTGAAGAATATTCCATTATGTACACACACACACACACACACACACACACACACACACACTCGTCACAATGTCTTTATTCTATGGTAATTTATGTTTTTTTACAAAGCTTGGCTATTGCTGCTGTGATGGGGGAGCATAGCTGTGTCCATGAGGAGCTATTTTCATTTCCTTTGTGTATATACCAAGTCACATGGTGGTTGTATGTTTAAATTTTTGAGGAAATGCCATATTGTTTTCCATAATGGCTGCACCAATCTACATCCTCGCCAACAACATACAGGGGCTCCCTCCCCTGAACAGTACTACTGGTCTCTTGTCTTTGTTTTGTAGAGCCATCCTCATAGGTGTGATGTGATAGCTCATTGTGGTTTCACACAATCTGCCTGGTGATAAAGGACATGGTGGGCCTTTCCACACACTTATTGGCCATCTCTGTGTCTTCTTTGGAGAAGTGCGACACAGCGATAGCTAAGCTAGTGAGGAAGAAGAGAATCGAGCTGAGAGATGTCTAGAAGGCAGGATTAACAAGATCCAGCTAAGCAGCACCAGGGAGAGGCAAAGGTCTGGGATTATTCTCAGGGTTTTGGCTTAGTAACTGGATGGAGAGTAATGTCATTGACTACAACCAGGAGGACTCCATGTGAGCCAGTTAGGAGCAAGATGATGAGTTTCCCTTTGGATTTGTTGAAATCAGTGGAGCTGTAAGACTTTGGGGAAGAGATATCAAATAGACAGCTAGATGTATAGGTCAGAAGCCAGCTGGGGGTCTGGGCTGGGATGTGGTTGTCCCAGGGATGTGAACAATCATATTCTACCTGTGTGAGCTCCCAGGTCCTAAACTAATGTGAATGGCAGCTGATCTTTCTGAGTTCATACAAACATTTTTGAAAGATACACTGTACTAATTGCTTTATTCGATCTTCAACCCAACCCTGCATGGTAGATAATAAATGCAAAGTAGATAATGATAATAAAACCAATGCTCAGGAAGGTTAAATGATTTCTTCTACATCACTAATCAGGCGACTGACAAAGACATAACACAAAACCTATGCCATATCTTCCAGAACTCCTGCCTTTAAACCCTATGTTTTCAAGAATCACTATTTCAACGTTCAAGTGTGTTTCAAGTGTTTCAACTCATCCAGCTCAGAGAGGTGTGCATACCTATCCAACCCATCCAGGTGTCTTTCAGATCAAATAGCTGATACAGCTTTGTTATTACATTCTTTGCATGTTTCTTTAATTTCTATTTTGTGGTAATGACTGGAAAATGTGATCAGATAGTTTTCAAGTCTCATTAGTCAAATTAATATTTGCACTGCAAGCCACCTGAAATTCTGCCAACTGCCATGAACAAGGTTCAGCGGAATTAAGGACAAAAATTGTTATTAGAGGAGAAATTAAATAGATTGTTTCACTTGAAAAAAAAAACAACTGTCAATTTATGAAATGACATTTTTTTTAAGATTCCCTGGGATGAAACCAGATGAGGGATGGGAAGCCAAGTCAATAGGCTCAGTAGCTCTGAGACCACAGGCCCCTGCTTCACTTCTCTGGGCTCCCTTCTCCCTTATCTCAAAGGAGAAAAAGAGCAGCTGCCTGGTCATCTCATGGGGCTGTGATGAGATGCAGGTGAGGTAATCAATGAGAAAGTCTCATGAAGTGTGGAAAGTGTTAGATAAATACAAGAGATCATTTAAATAATCATTGTGCTTCATACACAGACAAGCCACAAAGATTCAGAGACGCACACGTGGGCTGGGGTTACAGCCTGACCCACAGGGGTAGAAGAGGAGGTGGACCTAGTGACAACTGAGTCAAAGACCCTCACCTGGCAGGTGGCAAAACTGGGGCAAGAGAGGGTAGGGGACACACCAGGATCTGTGGCAGAGCTGAAAATACAACCACATTTCTCCCACTGATATGTTGTTTCCTCCTTCTTTAACTGAAAGGCCTCTTTGCCATTCCTTGGTTTATTACCATCTCCTACCAGAAAAGGATCCAGAACAATCAGAAAAGAACAATCTAACTGCCAGCTTGGATCTTAGTAGATAAACAGCTTTGACTGAGAAGGAAAATGTGCTAATGTGAAGCTTACAGTTGATTAGTGGTTCCACAATGCTGAAGATGAGAGTAAAACAAGAAAAGTACCAATAACAATACCAGAGCACAGTCACTAACTACTCAATATGTGCCTCAATCTGTGCTTAGCATTTTACTTGTGTATGTGTCTCATTTTATCCTAACAGCTTGTTTGAGTGGGGCTCCAATTTACAAATGAAAAAACTGAGGCATAGAGATTGTATGAGTCAGTCTTCTATCGCTGTAACAAAATACCTGAAACAATCAACTTATAAATAGGAAAGGTTTACTTGGATCACAATTTTGGAGATTTTAGTTCATAGTCAAGTGTTGTCATTGTTTTTGGACCTATGGTGAGGCAGCAGGGATGTAAAAGAGAAAAAGGAAGAGACAAGGGTTCTAAAGTTGCCTTTGAGTGCACAATTCCAGTGCACTAAACCCTTTCATAAGCCCTACCTCAAAGGTTTCACCACTTTCCAATAATGTCACCCTGGGGAACAAACCTGTAACACATGGGCCTTTTGACATGTTTGGGGGCCCAATGTATCCTGGGGAGAACTTCCAGATCCAAACCATAGCAGAGGAATTAGTTCTGGGCCACAGGGTCTAAAGGGTAAAAGCAGGACTTTGCCTAGCCAATGTCGCTCCTAGTTTCCCGATTTTAACCACCAGGAATGTTGTATTTCACCAAATTCCACAGTCCCTGGAGCTGCCATTTCATGCGCCTCACCAACTAGGTTGCCCAGCTTTCTCTCTCACTTTAAATCTGAAGAAAGCATGGAATCTGGTCATTTTCACACTGCAGGGATAATTCCAGAGGACAGAAGGCAGACCCTGGGCATTATTTCCCCTGCGCTTGGCTCCCATTGCTCACTCAACCCCAAATGTTCTCTTTTCTCTGTCTTTTGAAACTTATTCTTCTTTTAAGGCTTCGTTGAAATTCCACCTCACCTGTTGCAGGTCTTCTCAGTCCCTCAGTTCCTACCAGTTCCTCTGAGTCCCTCTGGCATTATGCTCTGGACCCTCCACAGGGCTCCTATATGTATATGTGTGTGTGTGTGTTTGGCATGCATGTAGTTGGATGCATAGATCTTAAGGAATGGTCATCTTATATTCTCCATTGCATTAGAGGCTCCTCGAGAGTAATGTCAATGGCTGAGTTGTCGCCAGTGTCTAGCACATGTGAAGTGGGTCACCAACACATGTTTAAAATAAACAGAAGAAATGGAAAAGTAACTTTCTCATTGAACAGATTGTGCATTCCTTTGGTTTATGGCTCTGTGCCTTCCTCTCTCCCGATAATTCTTAGATTTGGTCTTTTGATGTTATCCCATAATTCTTGGATGTTCTGTTCATGGTTTCTTACCATCTTCATTGTATGGTCAACTTTATTTTCAAGATTATATATTTTGTCTTATCGTTTGAAGTTCTGTCTTTCAAGTTCTTTAGTCTGCTGGTGACGCTTTCTATTGAATTTTTATTTGGTTTATTGTTTCCTTCACTTCAAGGGTTTCTGCTTGGTTCTTTTTCAAAGTCTCTATCTCTTTCTTGAAGCCATCTTTTGCTCCCTGTATTTGCTCTCTTATCTCTTTGTTGGAGAGACCAATTGTTGCCTGTAATTGCTCTCTTACATTATTCTGTGCCTCACAGATCATTTTAATTATGTACGTTCTGAACTCCTTCTCTGACATTTCATCTGCCGTGCTGTCAATGGATTCTATTGTTGTAGCATCTTGGTTTGTTTGAGGCATTTTCTTCCCTTGGGTTTCTTCCCATGGGTTCACTACGAGAACCCATGGTTTCATGAATGAATGGAGGAGTAAGTAAATGAAGGAATATGCAGGTGCCAGTCCTTCCTACCTGGGCTGCTCCCCATGGCAACTGAGACATGGTGTTCACGTAACTGAGTCTTTTATCAGAAAGACACTGCTGTGAAGTAAGTGGAAAACATATCTTATTCCCTCCATTTTCCAGATGAGGAAACAGGGTTATTGAAGTAAAAACAATTTGCCTGGAGTCAGCAGTTGGGCACACACCAGAGCCAGCCTTCAGGGTCCTGAGTTGGTTCAATCTTTGCTTTAACAGCCCAGACAGCTCACCAGGGCCCCCACTGCTGCTCATGTTCTTTGAAGCAGAGAGGAAAAGCTGGCAGAGAGTCTGCAGAAAGATCAGCGTCTCCCCTTCTGTGCCTTCAGTCACCGAGCCACATGGGCTTTACCTCTTGAACACTTCTCAGATGGGCCTCTCCTCTCCATAAACATTGCTACTGCCTTCATGTTCTCCTTCGGGAAGGAAGATTCTGGAATTAGACAGGCTAGACTCACTTCTCAGCCCCAGCCCTTGGAGGTGTTCTTTCACCTCTCTCAATCTCACAGTGGGAGCTATCATTTTTTTTGAACCCACCTGCAGAGTTGCAGGGACAGCAAAGTCGAGTTGCATAGAAATAGGGAAGAGCTGGAGCCTAGGACAGCACCTGGAACACCACGCAGACGTCGTGCGTGTCTTCGGGAGGAATAGGCATACTGGTGTATAAGTAGAACCTTTCAAAATAGCCAGGTGAGTGTCAGGTGACTTCCTAGATAGGACTTCTTGCATCTATGTATGGTCTGCGTTCTGCCCTTCAGGATTAGTACTGCCACCAAATCATCCTGCCAATCATTTGTCACCTCTTTTTTAATGATTTCTACTTCATTCCCTTCACAATCATGTTCTTCTTCTTGCTAGAACTTTCTACTCTGTGCTGTCACTCCTGTGCCTATTGCCTGAGGCCTGAGCCTTCCCTCAGTAAGCTCTCTTCTCTCATCTCCTCTAACACACAGCATACCACAGGGATGTAGCCACATAAATGTTTATAGCAACTCAATTCACAATAGAAAAGGTATGAGATAAAACTAGATGCCCTTCAACAGATGAATGGGTAAAGAAAATGTGGTATGTATACACAGTGGAATATTACTCGGCCATAAAGAAGAATGAAATTATAACATTTGCCAGTAAATGGATGGAACTGGAGACTAACACACTAGGTGAAATAAGCCAATCCCCAAAAGAACAAAGGCTGAATGTTCTCTCGGTTATGTGGATACTAACAAACAATAAGTGGGGATGGGGCAACAGAAGTACATTGAATTAGACAAAGGAGAATGAAGGGAAGAGAGAGGGGATGGGAATAGGAATGATAGTAGAATGAATCAGACAAAAGATTCCTATGTTCATATATGAATACATGACTGGTGTAACTCCACATCATGTTCAACTGCAAGAATGAGATCCTAATGGAATAAGTTATACTCCGTCTAAGTATATTATGTCAAAGCGCACTCTACTGTCATGTATATCTAAAAAGAACAAAAAAATGCAAATTAAAAATAAGAAATGTTCCCTGATTGCAAGCTCATCTCAAACTCTGTAGCCAAATCCCCACAGCCCATTCTGCAGTCCTCCAGTCCCCAGATATGTCTCTGACCCTCATCTACAGACACAGTTGTCCCCGTCCAGGTGCAGGACATACTTGATCCAGTTCCTAGGAAGACATGGTGGGTCTAGTTTACAGCCTAAAGATGTTCTGTTGCTCTTCCTCCTAATCTCACCCAGCCCCAAAAGCCAGGCCTCTGCTTCCTGTGTGCTGGGCTCTACCTTATGTTCATTTCCTGAGGCCTGAACCTTTCCTGGGTAACCTGTGTCTCCCAGCTCCTCAGTGATAGCTGATTTGTAGCCGCCCTTGAATGTAAGCCACCATCCTCACCCCTACCCTTGCTTGAAACGTGGACACTAAAATACCACTCAGGATGTTCAAGGTCCTTCAGGACTGGTCCCTGCTCGAGCCACCTCTTCTATGTCCAGCTGCTCTGTCCTTCCTCCAGCTCCGGCAGGACATTCACTCTCACCCCTTTGCATACCATGGACCCTCTGGCGGAGTCTTACCTAGGAAGTGCCTGGCGATTCTTCCCATATCTGATTCAACCAGTGCTTAAGAAACACCTGGAATCTCTGCTCCCATAGGATCATGTTCCTTTTTACATTGTCACTTATCTCAATTTATGGTGCTGAATCCATTTTTATTACCCAATTAATAATAATAAATTATTCGATTCTTGTCCCCCAACCTCCTCTAAGACGGCAAGTTCCAGAGGGCAGGAGCAAGGTCGGTTTCTCTCACCATCATGTCATCAGGGTGGTGTGGTGCCCCGCACACCCTGGCCACTCAGAAAACAGAAGAGGAATGGATGGGTGAGAACAAGGGACGGGGACTGGATGACAGATGTCTCCAGCAGCAGGCGCACCTCCTACCCGGGCGTCCACATCTTCAGCGCCCTTTCCTGTGCTCTGCTTTGATCCCTCCTCTCCTCACAACGGTGGGGAGGCTGTCAACCCCAGGTGAGGGTGCCACACATTCCTCTCATCTAGGAGCCCCTGGCCTTGCTGGCAGGCCCCTGGTCTCCTCCCAGTGAACCCTGGGCTCCACGCGGGTCCTCTTTTCAACCGTGTGCCTTCTGGCTCTTGGCTCCCTAGCAGGAGCTAGGTGAGGCTGCACGAGCCTGCAGACTCCTTTCCCAAGGTCAGCTGTGCACAAACTCATTCCTCTGTCTCTACTTTCTAAACTTGCCATTCAGCCTCTCTACCTCCTAGGGATCGAGTCCACAAAAAAGTGCATCTTTTGAAATCACGGTCTTGCATCCTTACACTTGAAAACAGCTTAACCCCCAAGCATCCTCTATTCTTATGGGTCCAAAGGACAGGAGACAGGGGAGAACAGACCCCACTCCATCTCTGTTTGGGGGTGAGGTGACATGCAGGGCCTTTTGGCTTTTGATGCGTGGGCATCAGGGGAGGCTGGTTCCAGCCACAGCAGGCGAAGGAGGCAGACCACGCTCCCACAGCACCTGTCAGTAATGTTAGTCAAGTTCTCGGATTACCAGACTTACCAAGCTTTCTCCTCAACTATCTCAACTATCTCGCTCCGAGAGGAGGAAGACTTCAGCTGCAGGGTGATCAGGTTCCCCTCGCTCCATCTGATCTCATGGAATTCAGAAGGGAGTTATACCTTGGAAAAACAGGATTAAAGTTGGGGCATGACCCTGCTAAATGAATCCACAGAGCCATGAGTCTCCTTCACTGTGCAGAAGCCCAGAGAGGGAGAGCGGCTTGCCCAGTAAGAATAGCATGGGAGTGACGGCATTGTATTTAGAGTCAGGCCAGAGATTCTTGACCAGGTGGCTTAATTCCTAAAACCACCCATAGGTGCTACTTTGGGTCTGTGGGCACTTGTAGGGCAGAAACAGCCGTCAATTCCATCAGATTCTTGAAGAGGTCTGTAACCCACATCGGTTAAACACCACAAGCACCAGCATCCTGACCTTAGTGTGAAGGGCTGGCTCATGCTATGTAGTTGAGGGAGGAGGAAAACCCCAAACAGCCAAGGGCTTGGTGCTGAAGGGTACTGTGTACTCTAGTTCACGCCCTACAAAGGAAGGAAAGAAGGTGCAGCCTGGTCACGACTAATGATGAGAGCCCAGGGGTGCAGGGTATCTCTGTGCCCGGCACCACCTCATCCATCTCCGTATATTGACTGTGTTGATCCTCAAGACATTCCCGACAGGTTCAGATGATTATCATTACCTGCTTCACACTTGAAGAAACTGAGGTTAAGGTGTTTGCCTAAGATCGACAGCCAGTCAGGGGCAGAACTAGGGTTGGAACAATCCTGCAAAATAGCCACCACTTGGACATACAGGATCCAGGCAGGGCGCAGGGCCGGAGGGAGACATCACACCTCCCAGACGTCCCTGCCTCTGGGAGCGCATGGGCTACCAGAGGAGGTACCGGCACTGAGGATAACGATAAGGACACAAGTGGTGGCCAGCTTTTAAGGATGCAGCAGGAGGCCAGGGTGGAAGGGAAGCTGGACATGAGCTAAACGCACTCAGACAGGTGGCAGGGGCAGGAGCCCAGACTGCCATGCAGGACAGCCTGGGCATGCGCTGTGGGTTCAGTCTTGGCAGCCACATGGGTGCTGATTTCAGAAGCAGGCCACATCCAGCCAGTGAGCCAGGCCAGGTAGCAAGCCAACCAAGGGCCCACTGCCGGGGAGATGTGCCCTGCTTTCAGAACACTTGTCCCCACAGGTAGCAACGCTCCAGGACAAGCCCAAAGACTGGCAGTTGGGGTCCCTGGGCTCCAACCAAATGGGCTGGGATTTGGCTAAGGATGGAGAGCAAAGGACCAGACAATTTACCAGGCTTAACGTGAGGTGAGGAAACTGAACGCCACTCAGGACGTTCAGGACTGCCTTGCCACCACTGGGAGCGGTGACAATATAACCTACACCCCCCTTTACTTCCTCATCTGTGAAACCGGGTGCTTTTGGCATTTCTGTCTAAGGCTTCTTTGAAGGTTTGAGGGGCGTAGCATTTGAAAAGCACATTTTGCAATGCTCGTCAGAGAAACCCCTCACGATACTCCCCATTTCACCCAGATCACGGGTGGACCTCGTTACGCACCAGGGCCTGGACCAGGTGCTCCAGCCATGGATGCCTACACACCAGTGAGGTTTCTGCACAAACGCAGCTCACGGCTGATTGCTCGTCTCATCAAGGATCATTATTAGAAGAGGCATAGTGAGATCATCTTTACCATGAATAACTAAGGAGGCCTCTGTGCCCTTGGCCCCCAAATCCGACCTCCAAGATGCCCATATCACACTGCCTGGCACCGTCTGTGCCTTCCTGTGGCACTAGGGAAGGGCTCTTACTCTTTGTTAGTGTTATGCGTTTCTGGCTTCCTCTCACTGCCTCCCACACGTCCCTCCACCCACAGAGCCCGAGGCAGGGTAAGCTCATGTGTGAGTGTGGCATGAATCGGATCCAGCCTGGACAGAAGTCCAGACCCTTGACCAGAGTCACCCCCATGAGGGATCAGGGAGCAGAGCAGGGGTGGCTGGGGAGGGGCTGCTGCCTTCCAGGGGCTCATTTTTACTTCTGCACTGCTGCACCCAGACCTGGATGGGATGCACGGGAGCCCCAGGCCCCAGGTAAACCTGAGTGCAGACTTGCCCCCCAAGTGGAGGCAGGAGCAGGAAGGAAAGCACCAGTGCATCCCCCTGGGCTTTGCTCAGGAGCAGGTCTGGGGTACAGCTACCATGTAGAAGTCACTCCCAGCCACGGCTAGCGGATGGGATGGATCCGTGCTTTGTGGGGCCTGGAGTGACTACAAGTTGAAAGAAAATACAAAATATGGTTTAAAATGGAATTAAAAATGTAAAATAATGTTAAATAAAGCACCACAACATTAAAGAAATAGCACAGTATTTTTGTTATCTGACCACTTGTATAATATTCTTTTCATCCTAAATTTTTGGTGCCATACTTTTTTCGGTAGGTTCCCTATACAACAAATAGGTTATAGTATTATTCTGTAGAGAGACTAAACCAGGGGTCATTAGGCTTCCTTTGAGCTGATCAAAAACAGCTTTATGAGTACTTTATAAATAAAGTTTCTTTTGGCTTCACAACTCAATATAGGTAAGGTTATATAAATGGTTATGATTATAGCCAAAATTTGGTGGATCTCTCTCCTGTACTTCCCTGATAAGCTGTTATGTACGTGCCCCAGTTTGTAGTACTGCTGCAGGTTTGTGGCCTAAGAACATGGAAATTGTGATCAAGTCCATTTCCCACAATTCCTTCTCAAAAAGACACCCCCCTAAAATAGTATGCAACTGTATACAATTATTTTATGATTATCAAGTAGACTTCTGACAAGAGGGTTTTCAGGCCGATGAAGTATTGATGAACTAATCCTCCATTAACAATGTACATATACCCTCTGATCATGGAAGAATATTCCAAGGACTGGTCACTGCCTCTGAACCTTTCAAACCTCATATTCTCCCACTACCTGGATACCTCCAATACCAGGACATGCTCATATCGGTCTAGGCCTCAGGCCCACCTTCAGGGCACGGTACAAAGCTAACCAACATAGCAGGTGATCAACTGCCCCTTGAAATCACCTTATACCAGGGTGGCCAGCAATGAAGTCATCACATAAAGAAGTGGTTGAGACCACATCGATCCATCTCACTAATCCCCAAGCCAAGTGTTCTCCATCTTAATTTCTCCTTTGTCAGATGCCAGAGACCCCTCTGCCAGCCCACTAAGCCCGAGGCTAATTAGCCAAGTGGCCAATTGGCCATCCGCCCCTGTAATTAAAGAATCCCATTAGCTGTGATAGGGATGGCGTAGGTGCCTGTGCATAAGAAAAAATGAAGCAAGCAGCGCAGGGTGTAGAGACATCTGCTCCCTGGTCTCCTGGGAAGCGACGCATCTGTACTATCAGATTCTGTTCTCCAAGCTGGATTCTGAGACTTGAGTATAGAACCTGGCTTCAGAAGAACATGGAAGCAGACATTTGGGGGAGATGACCACACACTCATCCTAAATGCAGCAGTGTGTTCAATCCTTCTGGCAAAAACTTAAAGTTTTCTATGAAGAATGGCAACCCCCTTCCCAACCTCAGACATGAATAAAGGTAAGAGCCTGGCTTAGGACCTTCATGGATGCTCTGAAAGGTGACAGGGACTGTCTTCTTGATTATTCTGTGTGTATTTCCCATCTTCAAAATATCACACTTAACATCAAAATGAAAATAAAGACTTTCCACAAAGTTCTGACTTCTTCCCATGATAGTGCCTTGGATGCATTTGTTGCACTATTAAAAAGCCAATTATTTGAGCCAGGCGTGGTGGCATACGCCCATAATCCCAGCACTTTGGGAGGCTGAGACAGGAGAATCATGAGTTCAAAGCCAGCCTCAGCAATGAAAAAGCACTAAGCAATTCAGTGAGACCCTGTCTCTATGTAAAACACAAAATAAGGCTGGGGATGTGGCTCAGTGGTCAAGTGCCCCTGAGTTCAATCTCCGGTACCAAAAAAAAAAAATAGCCAATTATTTGGAAGCATTTTTTGTTTGCTTGTTTTTGTTGTTATTTTGCTGCTCTTGTTGGCGGTGGGCCTTATGTGGATGAGGTTCAGTCTGCGTATTGGGTGTTGGAGGCCTGGAACAGGGCACCTGCTAGGAGCCTTCAGGTTCACTCAAACTCAGGCTCCTATTTTACAGAGAAGAGCAAGGTGCAAAGAGAAACAATGACTTGGCCAAAATCACGTGGTCATCTGGTGGCTGAAACCTGCAAAATACTGAGGTCTCCAAATTCCTGATCCAAATAACTGCAATTTGTTTCCCCATCTGCTTTGTCAGAACTTAGCCAGAGTTCTTTCCAAAGACCTGGCTTCCCATGCAACCTTCTAGAAGAGGCTTCTGGTCTTCTGACCAGCAGGGAGATCCTCTGTTCCTCTCTCCACTTAAAGATTGCCCATCCCTGTCCCACAGACACCTGCTTTACATATCTGCTCCCTGAGACTTGGCTCCCATCTTTGGCAGAAGCAGTGAATTCATATCAACCTGCTCAAAGCCCAAACTGCATGTGTGTATCATTAAGCTTTCAACTGGAGCACTGGGCCAACAAAAATAAGCCAGAAATGGGGTACACTCGTGGCGGGCTGGGGTCCAGGGCAGTTAAGCAACCAAAGAGGCTTCTGGGCAACCTTGGGAAGCAGGTCAGACCTGGCACCTCCAATGCCACTCAGGTGACAGCCCCCTTTGAAAAGCATCTCCAGCTCAACTCCTTGACCCCTACATCCAGCCAGGAGGCAAATCTCATGTTTTCTCTCCTATGCTCCCAGTGGAAGTCATTAGACCCTCCTGCTGGGATCATTTCACAGTCAAATCCTCCCCGTCATTCCAACAGCATCTCCTGAGTGAGATCCTGCAGAGCATCCTGTGGCCCCATGCCACTGTCACTATCCCACCGACCTGCTCTGGTTTCTTTGTAGCACGTCCCACTCTCTGAATTGTCTTCACTCTGTTGGCAAAGGGGTAACGCGGCTCTGGGGTTAAGAACTCAGTCTTTGCGCTCAGGCTGGCTCTGACACTTGGTAACCGCAAAGCCTCAAGATGTAGCCTCTGTCTCTGTGCCTTGGTTTCTTGGTTTATAAAAGGGGTAACATGATATTACCTACTGACCTGCTGGGCATGAAGAAGAAATTAACTCATTAGAAGCAGTTATGACAGTGGCTGGTGCATTGTTAAGAGCTCAATAAATGTTAGACATTATTATTGTTATTGTTTGGTTTTCATATTATAGTTGGAATCTTTCCACTCGGTTGTGATTTCCATGACAACAGAAGACCTTGCCGGCCTTCTGTGCCTCTGTCTTCAATATCCACAACAATACCCTGGCTAACATCTATGATTGTTACTCCCTAGATGTCTGTGAAGTGAATGAATGAACAGCTCTCCTAAGAGGTCCTTCTGCGGCCATTCCCCTCCTCACGTGTCCTATTCTTGGATGGACCTCTACCTGCTCCCTGGGTAAAATTGCCTGCCTCTCCTTGTTTCTCCAAACCCGGACCATCGAGCCTGGGATTCTTTCTCCCATTATGCAGAATGAGTTGGCACACATACTATCATCAGAGACCATGTCACTCACCTCTGTGCAAGGCTGAGCAGGGTGTCTGGCATACAGAAAATTCTTATAGAGGGAAGAAGAAATATTCCAAGTATAGAAATGATCATAGCAAAGTCCCTCTGAGACCACCCCCAGCTCCCCATCCCAGGTACACTGAAGGTTCATGTTCCTGAGATGGCATTCCTCTCCACCTGTGCTGTGACTTCAGATACTGCTCCACTCTTTCTGTCCGCTGGGCTTCTCTCCTTCTTTGTGGACATAAGTACCCAGCATGCTGTGCTTCTCCCTTCTTTAGCAAGCTCATTCTCCCCTGCACCTGCTTAGGATTCCCTTTCCCAGCTCTTCTCTAAGAACCAATGACGCTGACCCTCAGATCCATGTCTGGCCCCATCTTCTGGATGACTTCCTCAAGACCACTGATCTTCTCCATTGTCTCTATTTCCAAGATGTTCTTGAGTCATCCTTTATGTCTCTTACCATCCCTCTTTGGTTTTCCACACTGCATGGAAGATTCCAAAGGCCAAGGACCGCTTCTATATCACAGGGCCTGCAAAGCTACTGTAACAATGCGAAACACAGAGAAGGCTCACGGGGGAGTGTTGAAAGCATTACAACTGGTTTTTAATCTTTCTCAGCCTGAGCCCCTATCTCAGTCTAAATGGAATATTTAGCTGCGATATTTAGTTTAGTTTCTAAACTCTCAGAGTTAATTCAGCAAGTATTTGGTAAGTGCCAGTTCTTTGTGCCTTTCTTCTTAAGGAACTTGTACCTTCACTAAAGGCATGTCTATCTATCAGACAAAAGGAGTCACCACACTGGACATGCAGGCACTGACTATATGCAAAGCTCTGAGATACACCAAGATTAGCCATGTCCCTCACCTAAGCTGTCTCATTAATACATTTGAGAAAACAGGCAAAAGCAGTTCTAGAGATCATATTACCTAGCTCCCTTCCCCCATTTCCTAGATGGAACCACTGAGGTCTAGAGAAGGCGGCATGACTTGGCCAGTCGCAAAAAGCCATGTATAGGCCTGGGGGTGTGGCTCAGTGGTAGAGCGCTTGCCTAGCACATGTGAGGCACTGGGTTCCATCCTCAGCACCACATAAAAATCAATAAATAAAATAGAGGTATTGTGTCCATCTACAACTAAAAACTATTTTTAAAAAAACAATGTGTATATATACATTGAGGGGGGAGGAGAGAGGTGGGGGGGAGGGAGAGAGAGAGAAAGAGAGCACCAAGGTGGAATGGAAGCCAGATCCAGTGTTCTTTCTACTAATCCTGCTCCCTTCTAGAATGATCAGGAGAATTTCATTGTACAATGAGATGAAATATTAAATCAGTTAATAGATAAAATACCACATTATGGGACAAGATGCTAAAATAATCTGTAAAATAAAGTATAACTGCAGCCTATTGAGATAGAGGAAGTAGGGCTCCTCTGGAGCATTTCATTGGGCATCTCACTCATGGAAAGGAAGGCAAGGCCACCAAGGGGGCCAGCACTGCACCCAGAACCTGAGAAAGCTCAGTGCCTCCGAGCTTGAAGGGACCTAACTCCTCGCCCCTGCCACCGCTTGCACCTGTAGCCGCTTAAGAAAAGCAAGGCCCCTGTTCATCATCACAGAATCAGCCAGGAGCCCATCTAGAGCACACACCCAAGCTTCTTGGTCAAAGAGCAAGAAGAAGTAGAGAATGTGTGAAGTTTAGAATTATATCTGCATTGGAAAACGCTCTATCAGTCAGTCTCTGTGGCAGCTGTAAGATGTTCCTCGCAGTCAGGGATGAGCCAAGCGCAGCCTCCTTCCTTCTGTGCCGAGACTCCTTTGGCCAACAGGATGTGGGAGAAGCAACACTGTGCCAGTTTTCCCATCCAGACCTTCAAAATTGGCAGTTGCTATTTCCTACATCTTGGGATACTTATTCTTGGACCCAGTGATCACACTACGAGGAAGCTCAAGCCACCAGGAGAGGCCTCAAGGATATGTTTAGACCCACAGTCCATCAACATCCAGAATCAGCACCAGACATGGGAGCGAGGGGTCCTTTGAGCAGACTTCCTCCCCAGGGTCAACTGTGACCACATGAGGAAGGGCCAAACTAGCCAAATCAATTTCCAAAATGGCAACAGCTGATAAAACCACCATTATTGTAGGAAACCACCATGTTTGGGGATGATTCATGAACCAGCAATAAATAACTGAATGAAGGATTTTGCATGCAGGCTCAGGAAGTGCCTAGTGCAATCATGCACGGCTGGGGAGTTGTCCCCCAAGAGGGACAGGGCATGGTCCTGGTCACCAACCAATAACTGGTGTTTCTTCTCAGCCTGGATTCGTGGATCTGAGAATCAAGAGACAGAGACGAGAGTAGCTTCCCTCGTTAGCATCCCTAATGATCCACTAGTGAAGTGTTGGCTTTCTGTCCTTGCAACTTTGGACTCTGTGAGTGGAGGGGTCTTGGGGAGAGATGAAGGCTGCCATTAGGATACAGCGATGGTTGGACTACACTGGATGTGGAGGCTTCCCTTCAGCCACCTTGAGTTTCTCATGCTGTGGTCATCAGGCAAGGGGCAGGGGGTGACTGTACTGGATGGGATAATGGATCCTGACTTTTCAAAGGAAAAGTGATCTTATGCAGTCAGGTTAAGGCGGAGCATGTCTGGATGGAGGTGATCCCCTGGAGTCTCTTAGCATCCCTGTCCTGTGACAAAAATCAAGTGAAAAGCAACCATCAAATACACGTAGGACTGCAAATGACACAGACCATTTAGGAATAAACTTTTGAGTCAGTGCCAACCTGCTTGCTGAGGGCAAGGGGAATATGAGATTTATGTGGTGAAAGGAAGTTATAAATCCATGACAACCACACCACCAGTAACAGACACAAGGACTGTAAGAGGATGAGTATTTATTCTGTTATGAATATATTTGCATATCTATTAGCTGTTTTTCTCTCGCTCTCTCCCATTTTCCTACTATCTAACATAAAATGTGTTTAGTGGTAATTAACTTTGTATCTCAGTACAGGATATCAAAGGAGGAACCTGACTTAGCTGCACAAAAAAAAAAAAAAAAAAAAAGGGACAACACCCAAGGCTGAATAAAAGGACTTCAGATGCATTTTAGAGGAGAGGGCTGGAGAGTCCCTGGCTATGTGCAGAGGAGACTGCTTTTATGGGAGATGCAAACAGGAGTCTGTTATTATCTCCACTGAGAGGCCGAAAATGGTGCGAAGCCATGTCAATGGAAGCCAGCTTGACAAAGAATGGAGTCTGTGGGCTTTGTGTTATGTTGACCTTACTGAGCTCAAACCAGGCTTCCAGACCTCTCTGAAGAGCTCCAGGACACACTGACCACAGAGGCATTTGCATGAGATTCGGAAAGTAGAAGGGGAAAAAAGCAGGGTTTTTTCTTTCTTTCTTTCTTTCTTTTCTTCGCTTCTCTTTTCTTTTTTTGACACCCTGGAGGTGGGAGGCAGAGCTGTCCTGGCTCTGACACATATTGTCACTCTTCCACTGCCTGGCTCTGATGACACGGCTCCTTTTCATCAAACACTCTCAGCTCACATGTCACCCCCACCATGAGCCTTCCGCTGACCACAGCATCTACAATAAGCTTCGAATCGTTCTCACATTTACTGTTTCCCTGGCACCGACCACACTATAAAATGATTTCTGTTTTTGTAGAGACCAGTTAGCTATCTTTGGAAGTTTTTTGAGGACAGAGGTTTTGTCTGTCTCATTAGCCACCGGACCCCGACACTCGGCACAGACTCTGCCACAGAGAACACGACAGTCCTACTTGGAGAATGAACGAATGGCCTTGTTCAAGCTATTTACTTCTTAAACTCTGTGGTATGATCAGGACGCCCTGCAGAGCTGATGGGAGGTTTCACGAGCCTGTAGATGAAAGGACCTTGTGGTGCCTAGCAGGACATTACTTCTGGAAGCTTCTATCACCTTTCCTACAGCCACAGCTAAGGAGCCTGGGAGCACACCTGGGAGCCGAGCTAGAAGCACCAAGTTAGAATCAGATCTCTGAGACTCCTGCATGCTAGAGGGCTGTCTTTACTGTCTTCACAAGATGCCAGACTCTCCATGAATGGCATTGCTGTGCTATGCGTCTTCATCTTAAAAGCACTTCCATGGATCCCATGCCTGGTAATTCTTATTTTTCTGCCCTTTGCCTCCCTCTCCACCCACGGAGCCAGCGACAATCCCCAGCCTCTGCTAGTGCCCTGAATCACACTGACATTGGATCTGATGGATTTCCCTACAGACTCAGATAAATGGCAACACTACTTTCATCTGGCCTGGAGGGAAGGAGGATACCAAGAAGGAGAAGCAACAGAATGTTCTGGAAGGAAACTTGGTATTCCTGCTCTTCAATAATGCCCAAATAGGAGCAAGAGCCTGCTTATGTATCCCAAGAATGGATATAAAAATAAAAATAACAACAGCAAAAATCCTAAGCAGATGTATGGCTGAATGAGGAGAAGCAGTGAACAATAACCAAATTCACTCAGCTCCCTAATTCAGGAGGTAATAGCTCCTCTCCCTGCCCAAGCTGCCTTAAGCATCTCTTAGCCTATGAAGTGGAATAAGTGGCCACATCACTAGCGGCCTTTCTTCTACAGCTCTCATGTCACACGTGAGGCGTGTATTTAGTGGAGCCTGCAGGCTTGCCCTGGGTGGGGGCAAGGGGCCATGAGGCCACAGTTTTGCTGGAAGATGAGAGAAAACGGCCTACCGAGACACACGCAAATGCAAATATAAGGTTCCTTAGTACATTTTCTTTAAAAATTTTTTTATTTGTTCTTTTTAGTTATCCATGATAGTAGAGTATATATTAACTTAATGATACAATCATGGAGTACATCTTTTCCTAATTAGGACTCCAGTCTTGTGATTGTATACGACGTGGAGATTCACTGTGGTGTATTTATATATGTACACAGGAAAGTTATGTCAGAATCATTCTACTGTCTTGCCTATTTCTCTCCCCCTCCCTTCCCTTCATTCCCCTTTGTCTAATCTACAGAACTTCTATCCTTCCTCCTCCTCGTGATGTGTTAGCCTCCACGTATCAGAGAGAACATTTGTTATGGGTTGGATGTGAGGTGTCCCCCCAAAGCTCATGTGTGAGACAATGCAAGAAGGTTTGAATGAGAAATGATCGGGTTATAGCCTTAACCTAATCAGTGAATTAATCCCTGATAGGATTAACTGAGTTAATTTACTGAGTGGTAACTGGAGGCAGGTGGGGTGTAGCCGGAGGAAGTAGTCCATTGAGGTTGGGGTCATGGGGTATATATTTTGTATCTGGAGAGTGAAGTTTCTCTCTCTCTGCTCTCTGATCATTATGTGAGCTGCTCCCCTCTGCCACACTCTCCCACCATGATGTTCTGCCTCAACATGAACCCCGAGTATGGGAGCCAGCCTTCTGTGGACTAAGACCTCTGAAATCATGAGCTTTCAAATAAATTGTTCTGATCAGGTCTTTAAGTCACAGCAGTGAAAAAGCTGACTAAAACAACATTCAACCTTTGGTTTGGGGGGCTTGGCTTATTTTGCTTAGTTCCTTCCAGATCAATCCATTTAGTGGCAAAAGTCATAAAATCATTATTTTTTGTGGCTGAGTAATATTCCATTGTGTATATATACCACATTTTTTTTATTGTTTTGAGGGGGAAGTCTTTGCTTCACCGTCAGAAATGATCTTGCCCTCTCCAATCCCTCTTTTCCTTCTGTCTCTCACTACACGCACTATAGAACCACATGCTAAAAATCAGGACTTCACCACTCCCTATCCTGGGGACAGTAACACTTGCATGGAGATAGAGACAGGTCAGCGTTCAGTTTCAGTGCAGTGTGGTAGGTCCTGAGATGGAAGGAACATGGAGTTCCATGAGGTTCTGAGCTGGGCTACCTAGACATCTTCCCCGGTATTAGGGAAGAAGATGAAACAGTGAGGGAGGATTCAACCTGACAAGTCTGTTCAGCTGGGATGTCAAAGAAGAGAAGATGTTTGTCAAAAAGATATTTTTTAAAACCCTCAGTACCCTTGGGACAAAGCCTTCTCATGGACAAGGCCAGCTGGAGAGAGAACAGGCAAATCTAACCAGCCTGAAGCTGTCAGCAGCTCCCACGGCCCCTCACCCTGAGACCTGCTCCTTGCCATGGCAGATCAGGTCCCCATAAAGGAGACACATTTACACCTTCTGCCTCTCCCCTCAGCTAAGGCTCTGACCCCATTTGCTTTCTTCTCCCAAGCTCCTTCCAAATCACGCTCTTCCCTCTCTTCAGACCAACCCTTGCTTCCCCAAACTTCTCTTTGCCTAATCGCCCTTCTCACCTTTCAGCTGTTAGATGTTTGCACAAGAAAGCTTCCACAGTGGATTGAGTAGTGACCTCCCCAAAATTTACACCCATAGGGGACCTCAGAACGTGATCAAACTTGGACATAATGTCTTTGCAGATGTAGTTACTTAAGATGAGATCATGCTGAAGAATTAAGATAGATCCTAAATCCCATGACTTGTGTCCTTATAAAGAGAGGACAGGATGCACAGACACACAGGGACAAAGGCCATGTGACAACCAAAGCAGAGATTTGAGTGAAGCATCTACAAGGCAAGGAACAGCTAAGTTGCTGGCAACTACCAGAAGCCATGGTTATCTTCCCTAGAGCCTTTGGAGACCTGATCTGCCACAGCAAGGAGCTGTGGCTCGGGGTGAGGGATAGAGCACAGGAATGGCTGCCCACACCTTGATTTTGGATGCCTAACCTCCAGAACTGTAAGAGAATAAACTCTGAATATATCAACCCAAGTAGTTTGCAGCAATTTGCCACAGCAGTCCTAGAAAATGAAATGATTGTGTCTTCCCTGAGCTACGCCCTCCCACCCCAGCTTGCTCAGAAGCAGCCCACCTCTGCCCACCTCTGCCCACACACACACCAGTAATGCTCTCGGGTAATCTGAACTTCTCTTGGGAATGACTTCTCCTAGTTTACTCAAAAGTTGACACAAGTAAATCTTTTTGTGTCTCCCTTACCAGATGATAAACTCTGTTCTGCAAAGGGGTCTTCTTGTTTTAATCATCCGTGTTTAAACTGATGTGGGGTCTGAGTCAATGTTGTTATATGAATTCAATAATTATCAACTTATCCCACCTAAAGGTGCATAACTATAAGAAATCCCATTAGGACGTTCCCAAAGAATGTGTCAGAAAGATGTGAGGAAGAGAAGAGAGAGCCTGCCTGGGGACATGGCGTCCACTGAGGAGTCTCCCAGAGCGGTCGGGGCTTGATTTGTATCTTGAATGGATTTCCATGAAGAAGTCCTTGGGGAGATGCTGAAACCAGTTGCTTTGCAACCCCTTTGACTGTGACCCACTGTGACCCACAGTGACACACACATCTTTGATCATGACACAGCTCCTGTGTTCATACATGGGTTCCAAAGAGAGGAGAGTTTAACCAAGGGGCTCTCGCTCCCACTGTGTGAACTGCCCTGTTCTTTTCAGTTCTGTGCCGTGGTTTGTCTTCCTTCTCTGCCTTCTCCTCCTCTTTCTTCTTCTATTTCCCTGTTTCTGCTTCTGGACTGAATCCATTAAATTCCTTTCACAGCCGACTAATGAGCTGTGACTGTAAGTTCCAGAGATCGCCATTTCATTTATACTTCTATTCCCAGAACCGAGTCCAGTCCCTGTCGCCTAATTATAGTTACTTGTTAAACTTTGTTAAACAAATGAATAAATAAATACTGCTCATTATTGAGTTTCAATGTATTTTATCTCTTAACATCTCTTTTCATATCCGAAGCTGTAGGGCTACTCCTTTTCCCAAACCTTTCAAATATCGGCTGTCTAAAGTGGATTCTATCTTCTGTTCCGGGTTCCCTTCCACACCATTAGCTACTCAATCATTTCCATGAGCTAAAATGCAAATCTAACAATTTGACTCCCACATTCAAAATTCTCCAGTCGATTTATTTTGATTTTGTAACTCACATTTATCTGACCCATACAGCATAGACACAGGCAGGCTTTTTTTCAAGTTCCTATCTCCAGCCTTACCTGGGCTTCTTCCTTTATCCTTCTCAATTCGACTCTACCGTGAAAGCCATTGTTCCCCTAAGCATTCAGTCACACCCTGCCATCTCCCAAAGCTGTCCCTTCTATCTGGAATTCTCGAAAAGCCCTTGGTACATATTGCTCAGTTTAAGTACAAATCTCTATGCAACCAAACAGCCCAAGTTCACAGTGAAGCTATCCCCTAGCCAATACTACGGTGCACGCCTAACTCTTTGTACATATTTTCACAATTGGAACCAATATATATCTTTTCTTATATTACTTTTTAGTTATGTTTTTTCAGTTACTTCTTCTTCGCCTGTGAACTCCTCAAGGACATAAATGAATGGAATGTTATTAATCTTCATCTTGTATCTCTGGCACTGAGCACCCAGCAAGCATCAAAAGAAGATAAGAGAATGGAGAGAGGGAGGGGGGAGGGCTCAAAGGTCCCCATATCCTTATCACTACCTTGTTCTTTCTCCATTGCTATTAAATTCAGCATCTGTCCCCTTTATTGTTTAACCCAGCTTCTGAAAAGGGAAATTATTATTAGGCTCTTTAACAATTTGTCAGTCGACACTGTTTTCATAGAGTTAGACCCTCAGCAGATGTCTGCCTAGTTGAAATCCCCTGCTGGTTCAAGAACTTAATTCTTTGCAAATTTTGAAATCTAGATAGAAAAAGCATCATCCGCTATTTAGAGTTTGGAAATATGTAACCCCCTAACCTTCTTCTTCCATTGAAATGAGACTTTAATAACTTGATTTTGTTATCATGCAAAGTTTTTCAAGAACATTGCATTCCTGTTCCAATAGAACAGAGCCTATTGTGGTTTTACTTTCCTTGGGTCCTGAGATGGCATTTAATGCTGTCTAGAACTCTCCTTGCTCCCTCCTTTCCCTCCTCCCTACCCCTGGGCCTTTTCAACTCACTTGCTTCTATTCATTCCTTCTATCTGTTTGGCCAAATGAGCTCTTCCAGTCTCCTTCAATACCTCATCTTTTTCTTTTTTTTAACCTCATTGAAAATCTCCCTGTTATCAATTCACTCACTGAATCAGTATTTATTGAAGGTCTTCATTGTGTCTGTTGTATATAAACAAAGACAAGACACAGACCCTGCCCTCTAAGAGAATGAACGTCATTCAGAGAAGACAGTCAACTCCTGAGACATGTTCCCACCATGCAGTGGGGATAGGAGGAGCCCCCAGAAAAGTGAAATTCCAAGGTAAGATGTTGAAAAGGAAAGGAGACATAAATATTCTTTGTTCTATAAAACATGAAATTTGTGTTTCTGAGAAAACACAAATTTCATGTTGAAAATTCAGAAAATTTTCATGTTGAAATTTCAGAAAATTGTCTTAGAATAACAATTGTTTGCTTAAGCAGAATTTGCAGAGAACTCCACACCCAAACCAACAAAGCTGGTTTTTGTCCAAAAAATTTCAAAAATAATATTGGTTTTAATAGCTCAAGGTTGGTCTTGTTGCAAGTCAAAAATAATACATTGATTTAAAAACATCTCAAAACTAAACCTCAGTGCAACATTGCTTGGCCTGAAGTTCATAGGTCATCTCTCCTATGAGAGTTTTAGGAAATCGTTGGGGAAATCTCAATAATTTTTATTTTCACTATGCATCATCGATTTCTAGTTTGTTATAACCAATAGGAGTCTATGTAATGTAAACTGTATAATCAATTAATTACTTGATAGTTTTGTAGCCAATGTGCATTTTAGTGATACCTGCTGTATAAGAAGACCTGGAAACCAGGATGGTAGAACTCTACTCCGATTTGCAGGTTTGCACTTCTCTACCCCCATCATCTGGATAGAACTGCTATTCCACAGCCCATCTTGTAGGTCTATTTTATTTCAATAAGTGACATCTTTACATTTCATATTTAGTTATGTGTCATCTCCCCTCGCAAAGCCTCATGATCATTAAAGGCCAGGGCCTAGTCCCTGGTCCAAACTAGCTCTTGCCATATTCTCTGGCCGCTGATCTCCGGCTCACTCTCTCCCTGGGTCTCCCTTTCCCAAGCCTGATAGAATCTCTCATTCCTGTCCTTCTAGAATCCTTCAATGATAAACTCTCCTCGTTCTCTATGAATGTCACCATTGATCATGATGGAAACGAGAGGAAATGAGGGACAAATTCAAGCAGTGAGACATTACGGAAGAATATTGCCAAGATCTCAGAATTCCTGGGTCTCAAAGCCATGGTTCCCAGTTCCCAATGTCTTTGCCAAGTTGAGTCCTGAGAGTCCATACTGAACGTCTGACCTCCTCTTTAGTTCCTGAGACCTAGTCAGCTCACCAAATCTTTTCTTTCCTTTGCCTATAGACCTGGCTGTGCAGTGGAGGTGAGTCCATAGGAGCACACTGGCATGGATTGAAGTGCTTGCCAGACTTTTGAACTTGTAGGAATATCTGTGACCAGACAGGGAGACGCAGGTGCATCTCATGAGTTTACCCATTTGGCAAGTGACCCCTGAGCACACACACTGCCCCAGGCACTGTGTCAGGCTATATGCACCCATGAGCTCACCCCCAATTCCCTTCATTTGCTTTCATTACAAGGTCACACGGACTTAGATGTCATTTAAAATTCTTTCCCATTAGTTTAGTTTCCCCTTTGCTGTAGATGGGAAACTTGTGAGAGAACATTCTCCCCTATTCCTAGTGCTTCCTGTCACCTCTCACCCTAAGGAGAGGGTAGAACAGATCAGTGAGTTTGGGAGGACACACTGCACCTACATGGATCAAATTACCGTCACACCTCCAAATACAAGTGGTCCCCATGTGTGATGGTTTGAAAATTATGCACATTCAGAAGAAACCACACATTTAATTTTGACCTTTGCCTGGGCCAGCGATGCAGAGTAGCTATTCTGTCCCCATGCTGGTGGCTGCTGCAGTGAGCCACAGCTCCAGGTCAGCCACGTGATATCTCTGCAATGCTAAGCTGTGATGTCTGGTAGGTTAGACACAGTGAATGGACTGTAAACCTGCGGTATTCTCTACTTGCAATGGGTTCATTGAGACAGAATCCCAAAGTAAGCTGCAGAGCCCCTGTACCATCATATGGTGGGTTAAGGCTTCCACGTATGAATTTGTAGGGAACATGATTCAGTCCACAGAATCGCCCGACTCAAAGACCTAAAGCTACATTCTCTACCCAGCTTTGACTAAAAAAGAAGGTGCTCCTGATGTCCTTCCTTCTGACTCTGCTCTTCATTTCTAAATCGGTTCCTCACTCTGGCAAAGAATAGACCTTCAATTTACCAAGCTCTTTCAAATCCCCACGGATCTACTTAGAGGTTAGTAGAATTATGGGAAGAGATGGAAGGGGTTCTATAGAATGGTTCCATTCTTCTACATCTATACTTCCCTGTTGGGGTCCCATGGCTCACAAGCCTCTTTATGATCTCTCAAGAGGTGTCAATGGGGAAAAAGATCCTTTGGTCACATAAATTACAAAGATCTTTGCTCTCTAGTCCTCTCAGGGTCACTGTGCATCTTGGTTTGGGAGGTTGTTTCTCTAAAAAAACAAAAACCCAATGAGGTTTCCCCCCTTACTTTATCACAGAACCCTTCTTAACTGAATATTAATTAATATCACAGAGACCTGAGGCTCCTCTCATCTGGGAATAGTTATTTTAAATGATGTTTTTCATCCTCCACACTTCCCTGGAGTATGAGTTTATCTTATATCCTTCTCAAACGTCAGTTTAGATCCCTCTTGATCAGGAGACCAAGTTTGCTTTTAACAAAACACTTCTGCCCCAGTAGCATCTACCAGCAACAAGTTCATTATTCTGGTATTTCAAACCACAGTCCAGAAGGCCATGATCAATCTTTTTTTTAAAATTTTCTACAGCATTCATGCCACACGCCTTCATTTCCCCTCTAAGTTATCATCTTTTAGAGGGAGAAAAATAAAATGCCAATATTTTGTACCTTGAGGACCATCCATCTTCTTCCCCAGGCGTCCCACTCTGAATACTAGAGGAAAATTTCAAGCTGCCTAAGGTTGCGTCAGTTTTACCCACACATCCTGGACAAAGTGGGCAGTGAAAGTGGGGTTTGGTCATCTTAGCAGGCACTCGGTCACTGCAGAATGTCAGGCATAGCTGACCTGCACGCAGCCACCCCATACAGCTCAGCAGACTCCCAGAACAATCCCACCTCTTTTTCTCCTGGACCAGAAGTCACAAGCCTCCTTGAACCTGGCCCCTTGCTATCCTCCAAGCTTGGGCTGCACTGGCTGGCTCAGAAGGCAGTGTTTGCTTCTGCTGGCACTGCCTCACCCTGCCAGTGCCCCACCTTCAGAGGTCTTCCTTGTTCTGCATGCTCCCTCCGGCCAGCTCCATGACCTCAGTTTTAGTTCTTCTGTCTCCCCTGAATCTGTGTTTCCGGACTACTTTAGTGTATTGTGTCTCCCATCTAGGGGAGAAACAGTTCCTAAAGCCCTTTCACCTTCTCCCCAGTAGGTTGCCCAGTTAACGGTTGTGCAACCCATTATTGACAATTGACGAGTGCCTTCAGGCAGAAAGACAGACATAACTCATCCCCCACAGGCCACTGGAGCTCTGTCTATACTGCTTGGGAAGAAAGATAAATGACAATATTTGTAGCACCTCTGAAACTCCGATGCTCTGAACTGCTAAGGCAAACTCTCATTCCTCATCCTTTCTGTCACTGGGATCCTAGAAGGGCGGACACCCATGAGCACATGATCTGGAGACAAGCAGACCAGTTCCCACCTACTTCCTATCTGCCAGCTCCATTCATCTAATAATGCAGTATGTATAGGATTTATTAAATCATTTAGCAGTTTGAATATTGTTACAACTTTCATGTATCCATTGAATGCCAACAGAGGCAGGGGTCGTCGGTTATAAAATGCAGTTGCTTGTCTTCACTGCGAATGGCATTTGGCCTTTTTCTTTATTTAACTCACATACAATTTGAAGAACATGAGACTTCACAGTTGGTTCAAAACTCCCTTTATTCTGCGATGAGTCAAGGGAAATAAGCTGGAATCACACAAATATTTACCATGTGATAAAACTTGAGTACTCTCAAAAAAGTGTGTTGAAATTATAAGACAATATACATACTAAAGATGGCATTGATGTTGTGATCAATTGGTATAAGAGGATACCTTCTATAAATGGTTTATCACATTATTGCTAAAGAGAATTACATAAGTGTACTGAGTTTCTCATGTAGGAAAAAAATCATCATAAATAATCTTAGCCCAAGAAAAATGAAATCTTGCAATAGATAGTCTTGCTAGCGTGGGACATTCTCCTGAAGGAAATGAACATTTATTTTGCCAGTCATCTTGGGGAAGCAGTTAATCCGAGGTTGGAAAATGGATTGGGACTTTGGAATAGAGCACAGAGGGATATCCCCCTCTCTGTGACTGGAAAGAATGGAGAGACGTGGAGGGGGCATGGGTGGTCTGGATGGTTGAAGCAAATGGTTCCTGGACATATGGTGACAGGAAGGGCTAAGTGGCACCACAGAACCTTCTTTTTTTTACAGGAACTCTTGACTAGAGGCAGCACCTCCAGCAGAAATACAAAGTGGCTGGTTTCTGAAATAGACAAAGGTTGTGCGATCTCCCTGTGTTAATGAGGGCAGATTTGATTTCTTTCTCCAGAGAATCCAGAAGGGTGGCCAAGGTTGACATTCTGGTGCCAGAGAGGAGTCAACATCAGTTCCAATGGAAGCCATCCAGCTGATTGTCATGAAAATCAACAACGGAGGAGAGAGCAACACTCTAGCAATAAATTGGAATCAAGAGGTCGGGTAAACTTGCCTTACTACATAGGTACACACAGCTCTCTGTATTTGAGGATTCCACATCCACAGATGGAACCAGGTGTGGATTTAGAAAACAAATCATCTGTACTGTGCATGTAAAGACTTTTTTCTTTGTCATTTTCTCCTTAAAAATGCAATAAACAAGGGCAGTTCCAAGATGGTGGCCTAGACGGACGCCATGGTCAGTCCCTCCAGAACCGGAGATTGAAGTTGTGGAAATACCATCTCCCAGCCAGCTTCTGGACATCATCCTACAGCTACCCCCGCAGGAATTTCACTTGCGCGTGTAAGCACGGCCACCAGGCAGCAGCGATTGCCACAAGCAGCGTGACTTCAGCAGCAAGCAGAGACAGAGCTCAGCTACAAGTGGCTCGAGGCCCCAGCCCAGGGCTCGTCCCAGGTGGGGCCTGCTTTTACACGGGGTACCTGGCTCCAGTGCCCACCCAACCACGCAGGGCCCCTAGCAGTTGCTCCCGCAGACACACGGCTCCAGCCGCTAGCCACTGGGGAGCCCAAACTCAGGGCAAGAGTCACTCCAGAGACACCAGCATGAGGCAGCCCTGCCCAAGGGCAGCCTGGGTCTGCCCCAGTTCTGCTCCAGAGTTCCTGTGAACCAGCAGGAGCAAGAGAGAGCCCAGATCCGCCCTCAGGAACCCCCACAGGTGTCCAGCCAAAGGGAGACCAGGGACAGCTACCTCTAGCCACCGGGGAGCCCAAATTCAGGGCAAGAGTCACTCTAGAGACACCAGCAAGAGGCAGCCCCACCAAAGAGCAGCCTGGGCCTGCCCCAGTTCTGCTCCAGAGTTCCTGGGGTCCAGCAGATAGGGCCCAGATCCACCTTCAGGAAACTCCAGGGGTTTCCAACTAAGGGTTGACCAGAGACTAATTGCTACCAGCCACAGAGGAAGGCACACCCAGGGTAAGAGTGGCATGCAGAGATCCCAGCGTGAAGAGGCCCCACCCAAGTGCGCTCTGGGCCCGCCTCAGTTCCGCTCCAGAGTTCCTGGGGTCAGGCAAGATAGAAGGCCCAAAACTACCCTTAGGGAATGCCATGGGTGCACAGTTGAAGGCAGACCAGAGCCTCCAGCCCCAGGGGAGCTCACACTCACTGTAAGGGTTGCACACAGACTCTCCAGCATGTGACCCTGCCTAAGCGAGATCTGGGCCCGCCTTCAGTTCCACTCCAGAGTTCCTGTTCACCAGCAGGAGTGCAAGAGAGGGCCAAAACAGCCCTCAGGGGCCACCTCAGAAGCCCAGCCAAGGCCACTCCCACTGCCCTACAGGTACTTCCACTACCTCCACCACCAACTCTAGTGACAGGAGTGCCTATCTGGGGATACTGGGAGAACAGAAGTAGCTCCAAGGTGAGACACAGGTAATCTGGAGTGTCAATACAAGATTATAGGATAGAAGCCGAAATACCTCAGATTGGTATTTCAAGAAAGGAAGACACACAATCAACATGAAAAAACAAGGGAAGAAAATGCCCCAAAGAAACCTGGATACCACTATAACAGAATCCATTGACAGCACAGTTGTTGAAATGTCAGAGAAAGAATTCAGAATGTACATAATTAAAATGATCAGCGAACTAAAGAATGACATAAATGAACAATTACAGGCAAAAATTGATCAATCCAACAAAGAAATAGGAGAGCAAATAAAGGCAACCATTGATCATTCAAACAAAGAGATAAGAGAGCAATTACAAGTAGCAAAAGATTACTTTAAGAAAGAGCTAGAGATCATGAAAAAAACCAATTGTAAATTCCTGAAATGAAGGAAACAATAAACCAAATAAAAAACTCAATAGAAAGTTTCACTAGCAGGCTAGATCACTTGGAAGACAGAACCTTAGATAATGAAGACAAGATATACAATCTTGAAAATAAATTTGACCATACAGTGAAGATGGTAAAAAATCAGGAACAGAACATACAAGAAATATGAGACAGCATCAAAAGACCAAATCTAAGATTTATTGGGATAGAAGAAGGTGCAGAATTTCAAACCAAAGGAATGCACAATCTCTTCAATGAAATAATATCAGAAAATTTCCCAAGTCTGAAAAATGAAATGGAAAATCAAATACAAGAGGCTTTACAGGACACCAAACATACAAAATTTCAACAGATCTACATCAAGGCACATTATAATGAAGATGCCCAACATATAGAATAAGGATAGAATTTTAAAGGCCGCAAAAGAGAGGAACCAGATTACATACAAGGGGAGACCAATTCGTATCTCAGCAGATTTTTCAACCCAGACCCTAAAAGCCAGGAGACCATGGAATAACATATTCCAAGCCCTGAAAGACAATGGATGCCAACCAAGAATCCTATATCCAGCAAAATTGAGCTTCATATTTGATGACAAAATAAAAACCGTCCATGATAAACAAAAGTTAAAAGAATTTACAGCAAGAAAGCCTGCAGTACACAGCATTCTTGACAAAATATTCCACAAGGAGGAAATGATAACCAACAATGAAAATTTACAAAGAGAGGAACTACACTAGAGGAGAGACCATTCAAAAGAGAAAACAACTCAAGGTAAAAACGAAAAACAAACCAAAATGACCAGAATTACAAATCATATTTCAATAATAACCCTGAATGTAAATGGCCTAAATGCACCAATTAAAAGACACAGACTGACAGACTGGATTTAAAAAAAAAAAAGACCCAACAATATGCTGTCTTCAAGAGACTCATCTCACAGGAAAAGACATCCACACACTGAAAGTGAAAGGGTGGGAAAAAACATATCACTCACATGGACCCT
>CM053403.1:11317598-11352362 GCA_028644305.1 Xerus rutilus | reverse complement strand
ACAATCCATCAACAGATATATGAAAAAATGTTCAACATCTCTAGCAATCAGAGAAATGCAAATCAAAACCACTCTAAGATTTCATCTCACGCCAGTCAGAATGGCAACTATAAAGAATACAAACAACAATAAGTGTTGACGAGGTTTTGGGGAAAAAGGCACACTCATACATTGCTGGTGGAACTGCAAATTGGTACAACCAATCTGGAAAGCAGTATGGAGATTCCTTAGAAAACTTGGAATGGAACCACCATTTGAGCCTGCTATCCCACTCCTCGGTCTATACCCAGAAGACTTAAGAACAGCGTACTACAGTGCTGCAGCCACTTCAATGTTTATAGCAGCTCAATTCACAATAGCTAAACTGTGGAACCAACCTAGATGCCCTTCGATAGATGACTGGATAAAGAAACGGTGGTATATATACACAAGGGAATATTACTCAGCAATAAAAGAGAATAAAATTATGTCATTTGCAGGTAAATGGATGGAGTTGGAGAATATCATGCTAAGTGAAGTAAGCCAATCTCAGAAAACCAAATGCCGAATGTACTCATTGATAAGTGGATGCCGATCCAAAATGTGGGGAAGGACATGGGAACAATGGTGGAACTCTGTTCAGAGGGGTGTAAGGGGGGAGGGGGCATGGGTACAGTAAAGGTGGTGGAATATGATGATTATCATAGCCCTGACTTATGTATGACTGCATATATGTTGTGATTCTATACAACTTTCAACTAGAGAATTGATGTTATCCTCTATCTATGTACAATGAATCAAATTGCACTGTTATATAGTAAGCCTATATAGAACAAATAAATATGAAAAAGATGCAATAAATAACTGTTTACATAACATTTACATTGTGTAAGATATTGTGAGTAATCTAGTTTACAGGAGGATGTACACAGATTCTTGGAAATACTGTGCTGTTTTATATGAAGCATTTGAGTATCTGTGGATTTCATATCCACATAGGATCTTAGAGCCAATCTTCTGTGGATACTGAGGGACCACTCTGTTGTAATATCACAGGAAAAGCTTGGAAATGCTGCAGGGACCATTCTGGTGTGAAATAACCTCTAGCAAGTAGGATGGCCGAGGCTTATTCTATAAGAATGCTTTAGAGTGACGTCAGCAAGACTGCACAATAGGAAATTTCCATCCTTCCTCTCCCAACGGAACCAGCAGTTTTACAGGTATCCATAGCATAAAATGCCTTCAAAGAGCTCTGCCATTCAGACGATAGATTATTACATCCAGGTGGAGCATAAACATAAGAGGGCAAGCAGGACAGTGTTAAATTATCTGTATCACCTCTCCAAGCCTGGGCAGTACAGTCCTGAAGGAGATGCTCATGATTTAGAGTTTTCCAAGGGGAAACAGAGGGCAAAGTGAGTGTCCAACTTTCCCCACAGATCCAGATGCCCAGGCTGCCCACCCCCTGATGCTCTGGTTGTGAACCCATCTCCATGGGCCCCAGGCCCCAGACCTGTCATCATGATCCTGGTGCTGGAGCTCCCACCTGCCCTTCTACCACAGCAGCAGGCCTTTCCATGATCCCCAGTAGGCTGACTGGTGAAGGGCTGTCCCTTCTGAGTCAGTATATAAAGACGGAAAGAGATGACTAATTCTCTAAATGTGCAGTCACCAGAGTCAGTCTACAAGTGTCATGAAAAATCATGGTAATGTGTCACTATCAAAGGAACAAATGAGACTTTAGTAACCAACCCTGAAGAAAGGGAGAATTCAAAGGATTCCTAATGAAGCTAATTGAACTATAAGAGAACACAAATAATCAAGTAAATAACCAAGTAAATGATATCAGAAATATAACACACACAAAAAGAAGTTCAAAAAAGAAATAGAAACCATAAGTAAGAACAAAACAGAAAAGTTGGAGCTAAAGGATACACAGATTTTGGTAAACTGTTTCAATAGCAGACTTGATCAAGCAGCAGAATCAGCAAGCTCAAACATTTATAACATTGAGTCCCTATATTACAAAAAATGCAAAGATCCCAAATAAATAACATATTGTTACAACTCAAGACCCCAGAAAAAGAACAAACTAAGTTCAAAATAAGTACAAGATAGTAAATAATTAAGATCAGAGCCAAAACTAACGAAGCTGAAAATAAAAAAAAAATACAAAGGATAAATGCAACAGAGTTGGTTCTCTGAAAAGATAAAACCTTAGCCAAACTAACCAAAAGAAAGAGAGAAGACCCAAATCAACAAAATTAGAGATGAAAAAGGAGATATCACCACAGACACATCTGAAATCGAGAGGATCGTTAGAAAATATTTTGAAAATTTATACTCCAATAAACCAGAAAATCTAGAAGATATTGACAAATTTCTAGACATGAATGACCTTCCCAAATGGAAACAGGAAGATACAGAAAACTTAAATAAACCAGTATCAAGCAATGAGATTGAAGTAGAATTAGTCTTGTTACACAATTGTATTTCTCCTCCTATGAAGTGTCTGTTCAGTTCCTTAGCCCATTTATTGACTGGGTTATTTGGTGTTAAGTTTTTTGAGTTCTTTATGTATCCTGGAGATTAATACTCTACCTGAGGTGCATGTAGTAAAGATTTTCTCCCAATCTGTAGGCTCTCTCTTCACATTAATGATTGTTTCTTTTGCTGAGAAGCAGCCTTTTAGTTTAAATCCAACTGATCAAAAAATATATGAAAAAATGTTCAAAATCTTTAGCAATTAGAGAAATGCAAATCAAAACTACTCTAAGATTTCATCTCACTCCAGTCAGAATGACAATCATCAAAAATACAAGCAACAATAAATGTTGGTGAGGATGTGGGAAAAAAGTTACACTCATACATTGCTGGTGGGACGGCAAATTGGTACAACCATTATGGAAAGCAGTATGGAGATACCTCAGAAAACTCAGAATGGAAACACCATTGGATCCAGATATCCCACTCCTTGGCTTATACACAAAGAACTTAAAATCAGCATATTACAGTGATGCAGCCACATCAATGTTTCTAGCAGCATAATTCACAATCACTAAACTATGGAACCAACCTCAGTGACCTTCAACAGATGAATGGATAAAGAAACTGTATATATATACACACACACAATAGAATATTAGTCAGCCTTAAAGAAGAATGAAATTATGGCAATTACTGATAAATGGATGGAGCTGGAGAATACCATGTTAAGTGAAATAAGTCGGTCCCAAAAAACCAAAGCCTGAATGTTTTCTCTGATATACAGATGCTAATTTACAGTGCGAGGAGTATCTAGGAAATAATCAAGTTACTTTAGCTTGGGTAGAGAGGAGTGAAAGGGGGGCAGGGTATGGAGATAGGAGAGATAGTGGAATGAATCAGACATTGTTACCCTATGTACATATATGACTGCATGACCGGTGTGATTCTACACGTACCATCTGAAAAATGATAAATTATACCCCATATATGTATGATATATCGAAGTACATAAATGCATTCTACTGTCATGTCTACCTAATTGGAACAAATAAAAAATTATATTATTCCAATGCCCATACTATAAAAGGTGACCTACAGTTTCAATGAAATTCTTATCAAAATTCTGAAAACATTTTTATAGATACAGAAGAAAGGCCTTAAGACTTATATAGAACTTTAAAAGACCCTGAATAGCTAAAGCAATCATGAGGAAAAACAAAGCTGGAGTCTTCACACCTCCTGATTTCAAAATACATTACAAAGCAATAGTAATAAAAACACTTGGCATAGAAACAGACCAACAGGCTAATGGAACAGATTAGAGAATTCAGAAATACATCCATGAATATACAGTCAGCTGATCTTTGACCATCTGCCAATACACAATGGGGAAAGGATAGCTGCTTCAGTAAATGGTGTTGGTAACACTAGATAGACACATGCAAGAGACAAACTGGACCCTTGTCTCACACTCTACACTCTACAAAAATCAACTCCAAAGGATAAGGGCTTAAAAAACAAGGCCTGGAACCATAAAACTAGAAGAAAACTTAGAGGGGGACGTGTCTGGACGTTGGTTCTGGCAATGACTTCCTGTATTTGACACAATGATCTCAGATAGCAAAAGCAAAAATAGACAATTGGGATTACAACAAACTAACAAGGTTCTGCACAGCCAAGGAAATAGCCAATGAGATTAAAAGGCAACCTATGGAATAAGAGAAAATGTGTGCAAGCCATCTATTATCTAATAAAGGATTAATATCCAAAATATGGAATGAATGCCTATATTCAGGAGCAAAAAATTAAACAAATAAGAGAAAGAAAGGAAGGAAGGAACGGAGGGAGGGAAGAAAAAAATAAATGAGAAAGGAAACTGCATAGATGTTTCTCCAAAAAAGACACACCAATCTCCAGCTTGTAAACGGTGTATTAGAGGATGTTCAACATCACTAATCATGAGACAAATGCAGATTGAAACCACAGTGATGGATTGTATTTCTTCTTCTGTAAAGTGTCTGTTCAGTTTCTTAGCCCATTTATTGATTGGGTTATTTGGGGGGTTTTTGGTGTTAAGTTTTTTGACTTCTTTATATATCCTAGAGATTAATGCTTTATCTGAAGTTCATGTGTTAAAGATTTTCTCCCAATCTGTAGCCTCTCTCTTCACATTATTGATTGTTTCTTTTGCTGAGAAGCATATTTTTAGTTTGAATCCACTACATTTATTGATTCTTGATTTTACTTCTTGAGCTTTAGAGATCTTGTTAAGGAAATCTGATCCTAGGATGACATGGTAAATATTTGGGTCAACTTTTTCTTCTAGTAGGTGCAGGGTCTCTGTTCTGGTTCCTGTCTTTGATCCATTTTGAGTTGAGTTTCGTGCAGGGTGAGAGATAGAGATTTGATTTCATTTTGTTATATGTGGTTTTCCATTTTTCCCAGCGCCATTTGTTGAAGAGGCTATCTTTTCCCCAGTGAATGTTTTTGGCACCTTTGTCTGTCTAGTATGAGATAACTGTATTTGTGTGGGTTTGACTCTGTGTCTGCTATTCTATACCATTTATTTATGTGTCTGTTTTGGTGCCAATACCATGCATTTTTGTTACTATAGCTCTGTAGTATAGTTTAAGGTCTGATATTGTGCTACTTCCTGCTTCACTTTTCTCACTGAGGATTGCTTTGGCTATTCTGGGTCTCTTGTTTTTCCAACTGAGTTTTATGATTCCTTTTTCTAGTTCTATGAAGAATGTTATTGGGATTTTAATAGGAATTGCATTAAATTTGTATAATGCTTTTGGTAGAATGGCCATTTTGATAACATTAATTCTGCCTATCCAGGAGCATGGGAGATCTTTCCATCTTCTAAGGTCTTCTCTAGCAATTAGAGAAATGCAAATCAAAACTACTCTAAGATTTCATCTCATTCCAATCAGAATGGCAATCATCAAGACTACAGGCAACAATAAATGTTGGTGAGGATGTGGGGGGAAAGGTACACTCATACATTGAGATGACAAATTGGTATAACCATTATGGAAAGCAGTATGGAGATAACTCAGAAAACTTGGAATGGACTCACCATTTGACCCAGCTATCACACTTCTCGGTTTATACCCAAAGGACTTAAAATCAGCATACTACAGTGATGCAGCCACATCAATATTTATAGCAGCTCAATTCACAATAGCTAAGCTATGGAACCAACCTACGTGTCCTTCAATACTTAGGATGAAGAAAATGTGGTATATATATTCAATGGAATATTACTCAACTTTAAAGAAAAATGAAATTACGGCATTTGCCAGTAAATGGATGGAGCTGGAGAATATCACGTTAAGTGAAATAAGCCAGTTCCAAAAAACCAAAGGTTAAATGTTTTCTCTGATATGCGAAAGCTAATTCACAATAAAGGCTGGGGCACTAGGGAAGAATAGAGTTCCTTTAGATTGGGTAGAGGGGAGTGAAGGGAGGGCTGGGGAGGGGATATGAGGATAGGAAGGATAGCAGAATGGAACAGACATTATTACCTTGTGTACATACATGACCATGACTGGTGTGATTCTACATATACCACCTGAAAAATGATAAATTATACCCCATATATGTATGACATATCAAAGCACATAAATGCATTCTACTGTCATGTATAACTAATTAAAACAAATTTTTAAATTTTTTTTAAAAACACAGTGAAACAGCACCTCATATCTGTCACATTGACTATTATAAAAGAAAAGAAATATTGTAGAGAGAAAGCAACTCTCGTGCACTGTTAGTAAGAATGTAAATTTGTGCAGCTGCTGTGGAAAACAGTATGAAGTGCCTCATAAAATTAAAAACAGACAGACCACCTTGTCCAGCAATCACACTTCTGCTTGTATGTCCATCTTGAAGAAATCAGCATCTTGAAAAGATACCTGCACTCCTGCGATCATTGCAACCTCATTCACAATAGCAGGTCCATGGAAAGAAGCTAAAAGTCCATTGACAGGTGAATGGATAAAGAAAATGTAGTTTATACATATAATGGGATATCATTCAGCCTTAGAGAAGAAGGAAAGCCTGTCATTTTCAATTACATGGATGAATCTGAAGAATATTATATTAAATGAAATGAGTCAGACACCAAAGGCCAAATGATACATTATACCAGTTAGATGATAAATTTAAAATGGCAAAACTGAGAGCAGAATGGAGGTTGCCAGGAGCTGGTAGGGAGTGGAAACAAGGGGTATATCAATCAAGGGGTACAATGTACCAGTTATACAGAATGAATGAGTCAGAAATACACTGTCCACCCCAGTGTCCACAGTTAACAATACTGTACTGTTGCTATGGTTTAGATCTGTAATGTCCCCAAAGGCTCATGTGATGAAGGCTTAGTCCCCACTGAAGCATTGATCAGATGTAAGTTTTGTGGGAAGTGATTGGACCATGATCTCATCAGTGGATTAATCTATTAGTAGATTCATAATTTGATGGCATTATTGGGAGGTGATAGAAACTAGGAGGCGAGGCCTCCTTGGAAGAAATAGGTCACTGGGAGAATGTTCTTAAAAGAAATACCATGACCCTGGCCCCTTCCTTGTCTCTTTTCCTGTCTTTCCATTCCCTGGCCACCATGAGGTGAATAACTATACTCCACTACAAACTCCCTGCCATGATGTTTTGCCTGATGGAACAAAGCCAAGTGACCATCATGGACTGAAACCATTAGTCAAAATAAATCTTTTCTCCATTAAGTTTTTTTCCCTCAGTTATTTTGTCACAGCAACGAAAACCTGATGAACACAACTGTACACTTAACACTTGCTAAAATGATAGATGTTCTTATCATGAAAAATGATAATAAGAGAAGAAGAAACTGATGGAGGTGACAGGTTTATCATACAGATTTTGCTAATAACTTCATGGACATATATATAGCTCCAAACTCATCAAATTGGATAGATTAATTATGTACCACTTTTTGTATGTCAACAAATGATGGATAACAGAGCAATAGGTAAGTAGGTGGGTAGGGAGGTACATGGGTAGATAGACTGATAAAGAAATAGGAAGAAAAAATAATATTTCAAAAGAAGCATAAGACCAAATGGCTTTTGCCAGTAGGTGAGGCCAGTAATCAAGAAGTCCTACTGTGAGATCCACAACTAGTCCATCGAAAGAGCTGATTTCAGTTAAGATGAGCCCAGAGACTCCTTGTGTTCTTTTCACACCACTTGCCTTTGAATGTCTCTAACTCATCCCTCTTTGCTTGTGACAAAATCTTGGGAAGCTCTCATGGTTTTATGATTCAGTTATCAAGTAAAAACCTTTGCCCTGCTATTTAAAAACAACAGTTCCAGTGAAATACCAAAACTCAAAACTTCAGACAATTTCAAGGCCAAAACTTAAAAACCTTTCCCTGCCCCCAGCTCAAGTGCCCCCTAGGCTGAGCAGCTGAGAAGGGAGGAGGAGGTATACTTCCTATTTCTCTCTGTCCCCATCTTATATCACCTTCTCCCTGATCACTAGCTCCTATTCGAGACTCCTGCAATTTCAAGAGATTCCGACGTTCTGATCCGACAAGGACTGTCTGAGCTTCATGTTGGATCCCCATAGAGAAGAGGGCTGTCCAAAGGTTGTAGGCTCTCTGAACTCCCTGGGTCCCTAGGTCATCCTGGCCACCACTCTGATAACTTTGCTCTCAGCTCATGGTTTATAATGGCCAGCTCCTCCATTCCAGTACCCTCTCCACCCCTTCCAGGTGATCCTTTGGAGGATGAGTGCCTCTGGTGGTTCCTAATCCACACTCCTTTCCACGGGCTCCATGTTGGACTCCCCAGAAATAAGCCTGCGTCCTTACATTACAAAGCTCTGCAAGTCCACCCTTCCCAGAGCAGCCATCTATGTTCTCACGCCAGCTAGAGAAGCTTCAGACTTCTCAAATGTGAGTCAGAGGCCCAGCAATGCACTCTTCAACTCCAGGGAATGCATGTCAAGTTCTTCAAATATCTTGAAGCTTTCCTTGCTTGAGTGGAGTTGGGGCAGGAACAGCCCTGTGCTCTGTGGTGACCAGGGAGCAAGAACTCACCACTCCCTAACAGCTCTTTGAAAAGCCTTCACTCTTAAATTTCTCCAACATCTTTTATCCCATCTACTTTTCCCAGTAATGAAGCTGGAAAGGCATTGGGCCAGACAGAACAAGCGAAAATGTGTTTGCATCCCTGGAATTCCACATCCCTTTAGCATTTGGTTATGCCACAACTACTGTGTTATTCTTAATCTTGGAGGTCTCGAGAAATAGAAAGCATCTCATTTAATATTCTTCTATAAACCTCATTAACAACTTGCAGAACTCAGTTTGGAAAACCTAGTCTAAGAAATTGCCAATTAACTTACACCAGAGAAGAGCCATCCCAACCTCCTTCTGAGAACACTTGCTCAGTCTTAAGCTGGATGATCCAAGATACTTACAAGGTTTTGCTGAAATCAAACTTTAGGCTGCAAAGTTGGCATGTCCTCCTAGCAGAGGGGATTGGATTTGAATGGCTCCGCTCTGTTTGGAAACAACAAAGCACAATTATACAGCAGTTACTCTGGGCTTCCTGCAATGTCAGGAGGGTGGGGAACACGCACATCATAGTGTCCCATTTACAGAAATTACTGGGGACTCCGATCTCACCATCTTGAGCTAGTCAACTTACCAGCTTCACATTCTGAGACTCAGATAGTCTTTATGACAGCTCTGTGGGAATTAGAGAAAATGCTCTCCCTGGGTGGATAATTTAAAAAGAGGCTGAGGCTGGTCTAGACTTGATCCACAACTCCCTTCCTTAGCAGAGGCCCCTGCACAGTTACAAACTGTGTGATTGCAAATGGTGGGCCCAAACCTATTTTACTTATTTTATGATAAGTTAATAATTCCAGTGTGCATAATTTTTCTTTAAAGAATTATTTCTAAAATGTACAAAGATTAACTTATTTTTCCACTTAGCAAAGACGTTTGCTATTTCTTGAGCATATTTTAAATGATTGTGATTGCACCATGTATATGGCTTAGTAAACTTCTTAACAAAACATAATAGAGGATTTTTTTCACATTCTACAAATTCTTTATAGTGCTCTTTTAGAGGGCTCATCCATAGATACTGACAAGAAAGTTCTCACCAAATCTTAAGGAACTCAGAGAAAGGCCAAAAACCACAGAAAATGAGTAAAAAAAAACTCCAGGGATAATCTTTCTGGAAAAGATTAAAAGAAAGAAATATATACAGATGGAAGCTTTGAAATTTATGTTTTGGCCAGAATTTTCCCAAAGTCAGAGTGCAAATCTTGAAAGGAGTTGAAAATGAGGCTCAAGAAACCTGATACTGACTGTAGCCCACAGCTCTCTGCAC
The DNA here is from genome assembly GCA_028644305.1 of Xerus rutilus. Classification (NCBI taxonomy): domain Eukaryota; kingdom Metazoa; phylum Chordata; class Mammalia; order Rodentia; family Sciuridae; genus Xerus; species Xerus rutilus. Next base: position 11,342,511 of record CM053403.1, on the reverse strand, counting down.
TTGAGGAAGGCTGGATCACAGACTGCCTCCCCGGACCAACTCAGGCCAGCTCTCAAAGCCAAAGATAGCATTGTAGCCAAATATTTTGCTTTAAAGTCAACTGAAAGTCAAGCTTTAAAAATAGCAAGAGTCATTTTGCAAACCTAATTAGTCTCCTCTGAGATGCGCTGGGGCGCATTGAGAAGCTTCAGCCTGCTTTCGGCAGACAGGAAGTAGGAAGAGGTAAAGTGAAATAACCCACCTGTGAGCTTTCAGTCGGTGGAAAGCCAAGCTTTGATGGGTCTCAGGGGGACGAGCTCACTACTCACTCACCTGCTCAAAGGAAAGCAGAGGTGAAGTTCAGGGACAGCCTTTAGCAAGAGTTGTTACTTGCAGCAAGTTATGCTGAGCCCTGAGATCTCGGTGTCTTAATATCCCCTCCCTGAAAGCACTTCTGTAGAAAAAAATCCTCCTCTCCCTCCTCTCACTAGCAGAATGAGATGTTCCCAGCTCCTCTCTTAAGGGAAATCATGAGCTGGGCATCCTGGGGCTCCAAATGATTGACTTAACTCTGGCCAGACACATAAATCCTCCAGCCAGTGACAGTGACTTGCAGGGACTGTCCTCTGGCAGTGACTTGTTATATTCAAAAGTTTCTTCGTTGTTGTCTTTATGAAAAAAAAAAAAAACCTTCAAGGTCAGTTTCGTGGCACAACACAGATACTCGAGAGGTGTTTCTTGAATCCCTTCTATGAAACATGAGACAGATTTTATAAGAAACTATAGTAAGTAATTCATGAGCATCATTTATATTGTATATATATTTCCTGAATGGAAAGATGAGACAAAACTTACTCATAAAACCTCCTAATGAGTCACTATAGCTAAATCAATTGTGGGCCTAACATGAAACAGATGGTTTGTACAAAAAGAATGGAGTTTAAGAAGAGGGTTCTGTATAAAAATGTGGGCGAGGTTAGGAGAAACCCACACAGGACGGCGGTGCACCCTGGGGCCAGCCACAATGACACTCTGATTCATTCACTCCAATGCTTTGGGTGGAGAAGTCACCTCCTTACCCAACGCAGCACATCATCTTCCTCGAGCTACTATGTCACCACGAGATCGCGTCAGTTCAATCCTGTCCCCACCTTAAACCCACACAGAACCAAGAGTGCTCTTTAAAGGTGGTGGTGGTGTAAGGGGACAACTCGAGGAGGATGGTGGGAACACCAGGTTCAGAGAATAGTTCTACAAAATGAGCCCACTGGACTGACTTCCCACATGCTCTCTTTACCAAAAAGCAATCGGCCTGCTGCCCTGCCTGGACTGAGGGGACAGGAAATGTCACATTCCTCGATAAACTGAGGCAGAGGGCCCAAGGTCTGGCAGTCAGTGTAGGTAATGATTAATGAGGGTTGGAGAGATGAGAGCTGTTACCAAAGAAAAGACAATGGGTAGCTAACAGCTAACCTCAGGGACCACATTTCCCAGATAGAAGCAATAGTCCTCTGCTTCTTCCTTCCTGTCCTTAGGCATGCACACAGAGAGGAAAGAGAAAGTGGGGGTCCTTGGGTCTGTAAAAGAGCAAGACATCTCCTCCAGTGGGCACCCAGCTCTGGGCACCCTTCTCTCCAGAGAAGTCTGTCTCTTAAATAAAACTTACCTTCTATGCTTGCCTCCACATGTCTCGAGTATTTAATCTTCGGCACTAGGGGAACAATGACTCGATCCTGATCTTCAAGACTGGAATCATCAGCCGGAGTACAGAGAAGGCAGAAGTAGCTGCTACCCTCCATACGTCCGTCGCTGGTCACAAATAATACACTGGTAATCACAATTTTCCAGTATCATGCTACTCTTACTATTTACAGAGGATCTTCTGCCACCTTCTTTACTAGACAGGATGACCCAAACCCTGTTCATCTCAGGTCTTGGTGATCCTCCTTTCTTTATTGAACCATAGCACTTTTTCCACTGATCAGATCTACTGGGTAGGAAGTACTAAGAGGGACCTAGAGAATCCCCTTGAGTCCCATATTGGTCTTCAATTCATCCTTGTAGAAGAGAGGGTGTGCTGAATGCAAGACTACTGCTTCGATTCTTTCATCTAAAGATGAACACCTTGAGGTAGCTGGCTACGAAAATGGTCCCCAATGAGCTCCAGCCCTTAGTTTTTCACACTCTGGAGTGAGCTTGGCCCCAGGGTGTGTGTGTGTCTTAGTGACTGTTTCTAATGTACACAATATGGCAACAAAAAAAAAAATGGTGGCATGATACTTCTAAGATTAGATTCTCCAGGACTTTGACATCTCTCTGCAGAGATCTCTCTGTGCTGGTGTTCTTGTCCTGATGAAATGGACATGATATGAGGAACCCCATGGAGAACCCAGCAAGGAACTCCAGTGAGCAAACAAGGTCTCCATCCCATACCAACCCAGAGCCAAATGCCACTAACAACCCCATGAGCAAACACAGAAGTGGATCCTTCTCCAGCCGGGCCTTCAGATGAGACTACCACCCAAAGAAATACCAAGATCTCAGCCCCACCAAAGACCTTGACACAGAGATTCAGCTAATGATGGCTGTTGTTTCAAACCACTAAGGCTCAGGATAATTGGTTATAGAGTGATAGACAAAATTAGTGGTGGTGTAATGTGAGGTATCCTGCTGAGGGATAGAGCATCCAGTTCTCTCCCTGGTAATCAGGCTCCAGTCCTTACAGTGACCACCTCCTGTGCCTATCGGCTCAACAGTGCAAGGAGCCTACAGTGGCTAGGGAGAATTCTCAGCTTCTAATTTAACAAAACCATGTTTGTGTGTCTGAAAGTATTGACCACAGGGACCTCCAGACCTTTTAAGGCTAATGTTGCAAAAAAGGAAGCAGAAGGTTCTCACATGTTGCAAACAGCTGGAAGGAGGGTGGTATCTGCTGACATTCCATAAAGACTTGGTCCCCAGGTGGCAGGATGGGAGGTGCTGTGGACACCTAAGAAGGGAGGCCTTCTGGGAGGTCCTTGGGTCCCTTTGGGGACATACCTTGTGTGTGCATTGTGGGAACCCAGGTCTTCGGTCTCTCTATGTTCCTGGCTCAAGATGTGACCTCTCATTCCAGCAGATGCCCCCTTGGACACACTCCTGACATGGTGTGCTGCCTTGCCAGAGGCCTAAACCAAGAAGTCCACCTGATCTTGGAGTTGAATCTCCAGAAACTTGAGCCAAAATAAATCCGTCTTTGCTCCATTAGTAGCCAGTGTCAGGCACTTCTTTACAGTGATGCAAATATGATTCATAGGAATATACTGTCACCCCCTTCTCTTCATTTTGGACCATACACTCTGGCTTTGAGGGCATGCTGCTGATTTAAGGCATATAGTGCATTCTGGAAGTTCTGACCTCATGAGGTGTTAGCTCTCAGCGGATCCCCAAAGTGACTCCTCAAAAGGACATTATCGAGCATGCTTCTCCTCAGCCATGATGCCTGAGAAATGTGAATACAGTGTTATATTTATTTTACTATAAGATAAATCTCTTGGTCAGAGGCATAAAGTATGGGATTCCATAGCAACCAGTAGTACATTCATATAGGTCCGTGACTGGAAGTGCCCCCTGAAGCATTGCAGGCAGGGAAGGCAACTCTGTATTTAGAATACCCATATGTCTCTATCTGTCCGCACGCCCACACATATTCCCTTGAAAACAAAAGGCTACCTCCTTCACAAGGAAAGAAGTCTAATGCAATCAACCTTTGTTAAGGTGGCCAGCTTGTCCCCCAAGGAAAAGTCAATTATCACAAGTTATCAGTGGCCTCAGTTGCTGAAAAATTGAGCACTTCGCGGTGGCCATCACAAAATAAGCCTTCATGAAGTCCCTGTTACTGGGCTTAATTGGGCCTCTTTCTTTCTTGTGGGAATGGGAGCAGCCACCACACCTCACTCTCAAAGAGATGTTTTCATACTGCTGGACCCGAAGAAAACTGACCCATAAATCAGGCACCTGGATTTCTAGTTCTTTTTCTATCCTATGGCACAAGTGTGTCTTACAAGGTCTTAACTGTTTGTCCTTGGCTCACGAAGTCCAGTTAGCCTCATGCTTTGAATGTAATAGACGAGCATGATGTTCTAGAAGATTCCAAGATAATTAGATTCCTTCCTGACAGTGTTATGACAGTGGGCAGGAGTGCTGATAGAATCCCGTGGCAGGAGAATAAACCCCTGCTCTGGCCACATGCAGGCCAATTGCCTCTGGTTTACTTTTTCTGGATTCTGAGAAAAAACACCATCAGAGCACTAGCAAGATCAACAGCTACTTTCTAGACACCAAAGACTATGTTGATTTTATGTATTGCTGGAAATATCCCTCATCTTGAATCACAGCTGCAGTTGGCATTGTGAGCTGATTATATTTGTGCTAATCCATGGTCACTTTCCAAGGCTGTTTGGATTTTGCACTGGACAAAGAGTCATATTTGAGGAGGAATCACCATCCCTGAATCTTTCAGGTCTTTTATGGTGGCATTCATGTCCATGATTCTTTCTGGGGATGTAGTTTAGCTTCTTTATTTGGAAGCGGCATGGGGCAATTCCTTCCTGTCAAAATAGTCCTCACTTAATGAGTCAGTGAACCATAGAGGAATTTTTGTTGATTACTAAGTATATCTGTACCTAATTGTACTCCCAATTTTCAGTTGCTGAGTAACAAATTATCATAAATTTAGTAGCTTAAAACAGTGTATATTTATTATCTCGCAGTTCCACACATGGAATTCCAGGCAGGCTGGACTAAGTTCTCTACTTGGGGGTCTTTCAAGTTCAAAGTCAAGGTGTTGGCTGGGTTGTTCTCTTATCTGGAGGCTCAGAAGAAAATCTCACTTCCAAGCTGACTCAGGTTGTTGGCAGAATTCGGTTGTTTGCAGTTGGAAGACTAAAGTCTTCATTTCCTTTCTTGTCATTTGGGGACTGTGCTCCATTTCTCAAGACCCTCTTCTTTCCTTGGCATGTGTCCCCTCCATCTTCAAAGCCAGCAATAGCGCCTGAAATGAACCCCATGCTAAGATCTCTGACATACTCTTCTGCCAACAGCCAAAATAAAAACTCTCAGCCTCTAAAAAGCTCAAGTGATTAGATTAGGCCCACTCAAGTGACATCCTTGTGACATGATGTAATCATGCAAGTGATTCCTAATCACAGGCTCCAAACTCAAAGGGGAGGATTCAATAGGAGTCATTCTTAGAATTCTACCAACCACATCAATTACTTATATGGTCCGGGCAAATAACTATAGTATGGGCCCACAGCCTCCTAGTTCCCTGTAAGACAGATCCCCAAGATTTAACTCATTGCCTGACTTCCAGAAGCCTCTAATAACTGGATCATGTGGTGTTTGGTCTCTGAGGATTAGGCTTCATTTCAGAGCCAACATCACCTTGACAAATGGCAACATGTCCCTCAGAAGAAAGCTTGGGGGAAGATTCATCATGTAAGTGTTCCAAGGTCTGTTCTCAGAGGGACTTGGCCTCCTAGATTCTGGGACTAAAAATATGTTCATGAATCCCCAAGTGACAACAGAATTGGGTCCACAGTCACGAGAGATTTTCTAGTTATACGTAAGTCAAGCATCACCTCAGAAGGCCACACTTCTGTTTCACTATTAGAGATCCATGGATCAATGAGCTGACTCCATGTCTTCCTGCAGATCCACGGGCACTGACTGCCACTCCATCCTTGGCATTTAATTTAGTGATTGTGCCCATTTATCTATGACAGTTATGCCATACCCTCAAGTTTCTGCAGTGCCTAATCCTGTTACTCCCACTGACACTGTGACATCTCTTACCCTACATGGGCCTATCCCTCCTGCATCACAGACTTTCAAAGACTCCTTCCTCTTTTCCAGGAAATATCCTTGACTATTGGGTGCTGTTGAACACAGGCTTTAATTACCCAATCTAGAAATTGCTAATGCCACTCTCAGCTGCTGAGGGTGACACATTAAATCTCAAATCCTAGATGAGTGCTCCCCATTGACCAATTTGTTCTGATTTAATCTTACATTTTGATCTCCTTGATCTATGACTCTTCGAATTAGCAACCATGTTCCCCTCAGACTTGTGTTGATAATAATTAGCAGGATACTGCAAAACTAACAGTTTATAGATATGGTAAAGATGGCAGAAAATATTTTACTATTTGTCCACTTGCTCTGGCTGCCATAATGAAGTACCACAGACTGGTTGGATTAAACAACAGAAATATGTTTCCTCGCTGTTCTGAGGACTAGAAGTCTGAGACCATGGTGCGGCAGGGCTAGTTTCTTCCCACGCCTCTCTCCATCCTTGTCTTTGGATATCTCTCTACTTCTCTACTTGATCTTTCCTGGGTGTGTGTCTGTGTTCTAATCTCCTCCTCTCATGAGGACACCAGTCACATCAGATTAGGGGCCTCTCTGACTCCCTCATTCAACTGACCTCTCTAAAGACACTGTTCCTAAATTCAGTCACATTCTTGCATTAGGACTTCAACATAAGAATTTGGGAGGGACACAGTTCATCTCACGATACTATCCCTACCATGAAGTAAGTGAGTTTCGTCATGCCTCCCTGGGAATACTGGCTGACCCTGTGGTCTTTGGGGGGGAAATGGAATGTGCTGGAAGTACAGCTTATCAGGAATGCTTGGGATCAGAAGTGGTTCAGACAGCAGTGTTTCTTTTCAGATTTTGAAACATTTGTATACACATAATGAGATATCTTGGGCTTGGGGCTGAAGTATAAACAAGATAGTCATTTGTGTTTCTTATATTCCATATATACATGCCCTGAAGTTAATTTGATATGATATTTTTAATAACTTTGAACAAAGTTTCAAGTTTGAAATTTTTCACTCATGGTATCAAGACTCAGCAATTTCTAGATTTTAGAGTATTTCAGATTTTTAATTTGGGGATTAAGGATGTTGATTCTGTAATATTGTGAAGGAACTCATCAACTGCCTAGGACAAAGTTATTGGAAGGGTTTTATGTACTGGGACGTTGGCCCCTGAAACAGGAATATTCAGGAGGTGGTCTCAGTTGTAACTACATCAGTCCAAAGCACCTGCCCCACATGTCTTGGGCCTCACTCCATCTTCCCCTGCCCTCATCTTAGCATAAGAGAAACAGCAGCTGTTGGCTTTGCAACACCAAAGCCCTCACCATCAGGCCCTGAGCTTGATCCTCACCAGCTATTACCAGACATAAGGAATTCATTCAAAATGACCAGAGGGGCTTTTTAATTTTATCCCTATACCCATTCAAGGACATTCAAGTCTTGCGATTTGTCCTTTTCTTTGTGTACACTAGTGCCACCAGACGCAATCTGCCCACATCGCATCCCTGAAATCTCTATTGTTGCCATAGTGACCAAGAATCTCCATCCTTTGATCTCCCGATGTCGTGGCCTCCACCAGCGCTCTATCCCATGCCGCCACTAGCAATGATTTAAGTAACTAATGCCACAACATGCCCCAGATTCCCAGTGTCCCATTTCCCACAGCCAAGGGGCTATCAGTGCACTCCTCAGATATGCAAGCAATCCAATCTTTGATTCTTATTTCACTAATCATGGTACAGTCACTGTACCAGACAGGGCCCTGGCAAAGAGTTTAAAGAAGGGACTATTTACAAATGCATGGGCAGAGGTAAGGAGCAACCACAAGGAAGACAGGAGCCCCAGGGACAACCTGTGTGGGAAGCTGTACCCACTCCTAGGTCCAGAAGGGACAGGGTGGGGAGATGTTGCCAGAGCTGGCAAGAATTGACGCTGTAGGAGAGGTCAGATCAGTTGGAGCAGTAACCTCTGGGAGAGGAGCATAGGCTGATGAAGACCAATTCATAACGGAGTCTGGTTGGGGGAATCCACACAGATTAGTACTCCAACCTCCCTATCCTGCTACCCATCCATCTCCTGCCTGTGGCTCCCACTGGCCCAAACCATCAGGAGGCCAGGGTCAAAGGGCCAGACGGATGCTGCAAAGGAAGGTCAGCCTCCCATAACTCAGGGTACATGGAGAGGGTAGGGACATATCTGGAGGGGCACGCAGAAAATTCCCAGCCTGTGACTCATATCCCCATCAAACCTGAACAGACAGCTACTTCATTCAGACTGAGGACCTGATTAGGTCCCATTCCCTGTCCTCCCCAGGTTCCTCCTCTGAACCTCTCCAGAAAGGAGATGCAACATGACGTAGTACCAGTGACTGAATGTGGGCAAGACCTTTAGTTTTGACTTTGTTGTTTTTAGTATTATTTTTTTTTCCTTTTCATGATTTTTTAAATCTTTTAAAAATTTTCTTTTGCAACTCACATAGCTCACCCTCCTGGTCACTCTGATGTGTTTGTTATCTCTTTACACGTGTGATTTTATTTTGAGAGCTTAGGTAGCATGACAGTGAATTAATATGTCAACTTGACTGGGCCATGGGGTGCCCAGACATATGGCCAAATGTTATTCTGAGTGTATGTGGTGTGAGTGTTTAAGAGGGCATTCATAATGGAGTCTGTAGACTGACTAAAGCAGATTGCCCTTCCTAGTGGATGAGTGGTCCTCATCTAACCAGTTGACTACCTGAATAGAACAAAAGAGCTGACCCTCCCGTGAGTAAGAGGAAACTCCTTCTGCTTGTGGCCTTCAAACGAGAACATCAGGTTTTCTGCTGCCTTTGGACTTGAGCTGAAACATTATGTTCATAAAATCTGTTCTTGCTGCTGTTTGTGTAACTAGCTGGCTTGTCCTAACCACTGTGAACTCTTTTTCCACAGTGAATCTCCAGTCCATCTACTCACCATCCCCTTCAGGGACTGAGTGGCTTCTGCCTCCCACATACCACAAATGATACCCCAGTGAGCCTCCTTTACCTATGTCCTCGTGGCCTCCGTGGGAGAATGACCCAGATCCGTCTGTTCAGTGTTGGTTTTCTGAGTCAGAAGGACTTACTTTTCTGTCTCCTGAACTTTTCTATCTTCTCCTTCCCTTTTTAAATGTTGCTCAGTGTGTCGTTCCTTGGTCCTCGTTCCCCGTGTGCACATCCCTCCCCAGAAGAGAGGAGAGATCATGAAAAGAGCTGAAGCCCATTCTGAGCCGCTGACACTAGTAATACTATGCATGCCATTCACGTGTGTGAAGCGAGGTAGCAGCTAGGAGCTTTCAAGTGACATCTTCGAGCCACCTGAGAGGTGTAGAGAGGTGCCCTGCTGCCCCGGGACCCAACTGTACACGTGTTTGTGTCAGTCTGTTGGGTAAGGCAAGCTCTTAGTTTTTATCTAACAGGCAACATCATAATACCTGGCCCCGCTGCTGGGAAACACTGGTGCAGTTTTGACGGCTAGATTACAGGCTCGCAGATATGGATGTTTGCTTGTAAATAAAATTTGCCCACGCTCTCATTCTCTGGGTTTCCTGATTAGACCCAGCCTGCCATCCCCCATAGCCCCTGTCTTCTCAGAGTCTCTTGGAGAGAAGGGGAGACCTAAGCCGGGGCCTCTCTGCAGGTTGTGTGCTCTTAACTACTGGAGGGACAAAGCACAGCTCAACGCCAGGGCCCAGAAGCCCTCTGCAGCCTCCCACTGTGCTCATGGTACCCCAGTTTCTTTTCAGAATCTCAAGACTCCAGATCTTCTTGCTCACCCTTTACAAGGAGGCAATACCCAGGTGGCTTTTCGTGACTCTAACAAAGCCTCCCGTGCAGTGGGGCTCTCAGGTGATCTTTCCACCCTCCCACCTGAGGCAGGGTAATTGTCCCCAGCACTCGGCAGCAGGGGCCCTGCTTTGCCTGGCAAGCTTTGCTCTCTGCATTGCCCTTTTGTGAAACTCCCACCCTGGAGAAGTGCCTGCCCTCCTCTGGCTGGAAGTGGTACTGCCTCTGCTTTATATACCCCCCACTCCCCGGCCGTGGGAGGCACAGACCATCCAAGGTGGCTCCTCCTGCCTCTGTCAGCCTGCCAGACATCACTGCATCTTCTCTTTTCCATCCCCCTGCCCATCCCCTTCCTCCTGTGTCCTCTCATAAATAAATCTAGATATTTCCATCTATACCCTTAAGCGCCCCCATGGAAGGAGGTATTCAGAACCTTAAAGCACCTTAGGAATTAGCACAAGTATTTAGGGTGAGGTTAGAGCCTAGGAGAGTCTTCCACTGTCCCTGGAAGGATACAGGGTAATCAGACTTGGATCCTCTCACCCTATGTATGCTGTAGGCTCTGGAGCGGAAGGTGCAGAATACACAGAACACCCCCCACCCAACACACACACGCACTCACCAAGCCTGGGGTTTGCTCGGTCAGAGGGCTGAGACTCCTGTCAAGACTGCATTTGGGAAAAAATAAAGTCTACAATGCCACAAAAAGCCAGTCTGGACCAAACCACCCTGCAAAACGAGACACACAGAAATACGAAGGGTGAGAGACTGAGGGGAAGGAAATCACAAGTACTATGGGATGCTGGATTGTCAGACCACACCAAGAACAGCTGCCCTGGCCAAACAAATTAGTTGCTTCATTAGCCACAGCCAGGTGGAATCAGGAAGTTAATTAAAGTCTGTGGCCCTGTGCATTTAGAAAACAAGACACATCCAGGTAGTCCAGTCAGTGCCCTGCCCTCTCTCCAGCCAGTTAGAGGTGCCTGACTTCATTTAGTAAAGCGGAAGAGCTTGATTTGCTTGGAAAGTTCCATCTTGAGTCCTCACAACACAAAGGTTTATTGTCGCGAAGGAAAATGAACAGAGGGAATGATTTGCTGTGTGGGTACGAGCACCTGTGTGCTCAGGTGGGCATGAGCCTGGGCGTGCATGATGGAATGAATTAACCTGGGGAAACGTGTGCCTGGCAGAGAACAATGGCTAGAAAGTGTCAAGCATTAGCCTCAAAGTCAAGGCAGCTGCACCTTATTTTGCTTAGGGCTGATCTGGCTTTGCCGGATTGGCTATTTCAAGGCCCCCCTGAGGCCACAGTTGTTCTGTGCGAGTCTGATTTGATTTTAAATTGTATAGAAATGAGTGTATTTATAAAACGATAATTAGTTCTGTAGTTCCTTGGGGGAAAACATATACATGAACACACACAGTCGGGAACAGCACACTCTCCTCCCCAAACCACCAGCCCGACTTTAACAGGCCAAGTCTACCACCCACGCTGTCCTGTGAGGGTCCTTGTCAACTGGCTTAACATAATCCTGTTTGCAAGGTCTGGCACCCTTTTGTGCCTCCTCTGGACTGGAGCTCGGACTCTCAGGATGGTCTTTAAGACTGTCTTGCAGGATTTCCAAATGAATTCAGACTTTAATAGACTTGCTTTCCCAAGTGCAAGCTGCTATTGCGGGCCTTCCCTGTCTCCCGGGCTCCTGAGGATTCCCAGTGGGGAGTGGACCATGGCCGAAGGTGCCTTCGCTCCTGCCCCCACCATCCCTCGCCTATCTGCATGCAGAGAACCAGCCCCTGCCTCCCCCTCCACCTGCTAGGCCCATTCTCAAGAGGCTTCAGAGAAGTCAAAAATAACTCCTCATCAGAAAAGGTTCAGGCCCCCTGTGAGAACGTGAAAACCTTTGAGAAGGGCCTTTTCAGCTTCAAAGCCCCCATGGTGAGCCAAGCTTCAAAGCAGGGCAATGTTCGCCTTTGATGGTCTGGTGTTTTTAAATCAGTGGTCTTAACCTTTTTCTAGGTCATGGACCCCTCTGGAAACCTAATGAAAGCTACAAGAGCCATTCGCCATCCAAATACACAAGCTCAAGTAGAAAGAGTTGCCTGGGATTCTAGAGGCCTGTGTACACCCTGAGCACGGAATGAGAATCCCTGCTACAGAGCAGAGCCAGGGTGTCTGCTCAGCATGTGTTTTCCCAGGCTTCTCTGAAGGACCCCAATGAGTCTTGATCCTTCTGACCTCATTTCTAAATATTTTTACTTTTCCCTATTTCTCAGGGAATGTGCTGTAACCAGCAATGCACCCAGGGTTGACACCCGATAAATACATATGATTTTGACTGAACTGGTTTTTTCAAAGTCAGCATTCATCTTGATGAGTAGGTGCCCATGTCCTATAGGTTTATTTTTAATATTATCCCAACATTCATCATGCATCCATTTATAAATCCTTTCATTAAACTATTCATTCATTCCAAGTCAGCCTTTTAAAAAATCTTCCATGTTCTGAGAACAAGTCCATGTTCCAGGGACTGGGGAGACGGCAGGAAACAAAGCCCAGATCAGATTCTCTGCCTCCACATCATTTCCAGTTGAGTGAAAGGGTGATCAGATAAATCAGCAGTTACGACATAATGGGATAGATACTGTATAGGAGAAGATCAGGATGCTTTGAAAAAAAATAGAGAGGACATTTATCCCAAATTTTGGAGCAAGGAATAAGAAACATTTTCTGGAAATATATGCATATATATAACTCAGGTAAAAGATAAGTAGTAGTTACCAAAATACAGTGCAGGTGGAAGAGCCGGTGAGAGAATACAAAATTGTCCAGTGCCTTGAGCTTTATCCTAAAGGTAAAGAGAGCAACTTCAAGGTACTAATCTGTATCAAAACAATCACATTGGAATCTTCCAAAGATCACTCTAGCTCTCCACGGGAGACAACAGATTGGAGAAATAGAAACCAAAGTCAGGAAACCAGAGAGAAGGCTGTCTCAGCCTTCCAGCTGGCAGCCTGGGTTTGAAGACAGTGGGTGCCTTGGGCGAGCAAAGAAGGTAAATGTGGGGCATGGTGAGTGGCTGAGTCAGGGGTGCATGTGGGAGGAGGAAAAGCCAAGGTGAGGTCCTGGTTTCTGATTTGGGCAACTGCATGGCAATACTTGGGGAATGTTAGAAAGAAAGAGTAAGATTTTTTTTTTTTAAGGAGACAGGATGATAAGATACAAGCAGCTTTGGGAATGTTGAGCTTGAGTTGCCTTCAAGACCTCCAAGCAGAGGCATCTAGCAGTCGGATGGGTCCAACATGCAAGAAAGAGCAAGCCTGGCAGTATAAATTTGGAAGTCACTAGTGTACACATTATTATTAAAGCTTTGAGTAGGGTATACAGAGATTTTCTGTGTGTGTGTGTGTTTGTGTGTGTGTGTGTGTGTGTTCTAATGAAACTTTATTCCCCAAAAAAGAGCCAGTGGGCCACATTTGACCATTGAGTTCATCATTTTATGACCCCTGCCCTATACTATATTTCCCTAATATTTCTATGTTTCCATATTTTATAGTTGTACATATTGATGGGGTTTTTTGTCACGTATTTGTACATGCACACATTCTAGCAACATAATTTGGCCATATCATTCCCTATCATTTTCCCCCTCCCTTCCTGCTTGCCACTCCGTGGCCCTTTTCCTCTACTAATATCCCTTTGATTTTTAGGAGACCCACCCCACCTTTGCTTTCCCTTTTCCTCAGAGCAGAGATTTTCAACCCGAAATACCACAACTCCTTCAGGAGGCATTTTGGAGAAGCATGTAAGCATTTTTTAATTGTCATTATAACTGGGGACACTAGCTGACTCCTTCCTGAGAGGCTGGATGCCCAACAATGTTAGAGATATTCCCACACAAAGAATCCATCTTTATCCTGTGTGACTCTCCCTGTTTACACTAATCCGAGCTTAGAGTCTAACTCCAAAACATAAATAAATGAATAAATAAATAAATAAAACATCTTTACATTGATTTAAATGTAAATTCTAGAGAACGCGATGCACAGTCAGGGCTCCCTTCATGGCAGGGACGCATCCTGAGAAATGCGTCTATCACCAGGCAACTTTACTGGCAGACGAACACTAGAGAATGTGCTCACACAACCTCAGAGGACGACAGCATAACCAGGCAACGTCACCTCATGGGTCTACCACTGTGTATGTGGCTTATCATTAACTGAAATGTGGTTATGCAGTGCAAGAGTGTGTACTGGATACTCTAGAAATGCAGCCATAAGATGAAGGGAAGGGATTTCTCTGTAAGCATGATGCCCGTATTCATATCTCCAAACTGGACTTTACTGAATTCCTGACTTCTGCCTATTCAGCATCTCCACTTGGTGCTACCAAAGAGCTCAGACCTAACTTGTCCAAAACTAGCTGTTAATACCTTACCACCCTCAGTACCCATTTTGTTCAGTCTTCTCCATCTCCATGGATAGGGACTTAATGGCCAAAACCTTCCAGTAATCTCTAACTCCTCCTTTTTTTTTCTCTCATAACATACCCAGTTCCTCAGGAAATCTTCATGGCTCTACTGCCAAAGAACCTCTAGAATCTGATCACATGTCCCCAGGTGCCAGCGCCTGCATCAGCACAAAGTGAAACTAGGATCGGTGAGGGAGCTGCGGATAAGAATTACACACACACACACACAAAGGACAAGACAAGTCTCAAGTTCCCTTTATTCCGCTGACTTCGGCATGTATGTCTTAGGATGCCCTCTCACCAGAAAGCGCCACAGGGTACAACCGGATGCACCAAAGCCTTACAAAGTGTTACTACTTTACTAATCTTGCGCTTTTACAGGAATGCGGAACTATGGTCAAGCCCTGTGATGGAGAAACCTGATACTGTTGCACATCACGTACTGTGGGAACACCCAGGCCAGCTCTCTCCCACACCCAAGTCTGTACATCATCTCCTTTGAGCCACAATCACCTCTTGCCCAGTGTATCACGTAACAACAATAACAATAAAAGCCCTTTCTTTCAAATTTGCTGACTCTTCTACTTCAGATGTATTCAGAATCTCAGTTGTGTTCTTGGCTCTGGGCCATATTTGAAGGAAGAGAAAGAAAATGACTCTGGGCAGTGCAAAATGTATAGGAGATGCCAGGAAAGTAGCACTCAACCCCCATCTCCAGACAGCTGCCCATACAAATGTGAGCAGCTCTGGTCTTTGGGACATTTTCTGGTTAAACCCCAGTCCTCCTCCCTCTCACCTTTATCACTTGGCCTTCGTTTCTCTTTCTAGAATGAAAAGGAACACAACTCTCCCTGGCTCCACATGGAAGTCCTTCAGAGGTCCGAAGATGGAGTTAAGCCCTCAGTCTTTGCGCTCCCTGCGGCTGTTTGTCTCCTAATTTCCTCATTTAAACATTTCCTATTCCTTCGCCCCATCTTCCCAGGACCCAGGTGTAGGTCCATTCTGCATCCTGTTGGTATCATCTGCATGGGCTCAGGTTTGTCCCTGTCCTCACAGCACAGGATCCGAGATGCCCAGAATATTCTAGATGTCGTGTAACCAGTGCATGACGGAGCAGGATCAGAACCCTCTCCGGGAAGTTTTGTTGTTTGTTGGAGAAATCGCTTTGCATTTGCCCAGAGGTTTGAGTGCTAACCTAAAGGCAACAGAGAGTCACTGCAAGGTTTGAAGCCAGAGAACAAAGACCAGAGTTGAGTGTGCCTAAGTTCGCTCTAGGGGAAACAAGGGATTGGAGGCTATTAGAACCTCATGCCCACAAGTCCTGCTAACACAGGTTCTCTGAGGCTACATTACCTGTGACTTTTGCCTTTGAACTTGGATATTGGCTTTTTATTTTAGGGGTTGGGAGACAAGGTCCTCAAGGTTCCCTGAAATCCCCCAGTCATTCACTAAGATGGAGTCAAAATGCCTCCTCTGTGTGCTTCCTGTCTCATGGCTGTAAATTCTACTTGTATATTCAACTTTGTTGTTTATTTGCCCTCGTGCTCCCTTCCCTTCTACAGCTGGAAGGTCCTTGGAGGAGATTCTGGGCTTTTTGAATTTCATATCGCCACAGCACACAGCAAAGAGCCTCACCTGTAGCGGACCTCCTCATCTTTGTTGAATTAAGCTGAGGTGAACAGGGCTGAATTAAAAGCTGCAGTTAAGATGCAAATATGCCAGCTAGGCTCCACCAGACATTAAGGTCCCCATTAAAACCGTGGCACAGAGTAAATTATTGGATCAGCTAATAACCACCCAGCCAGCAGTGACGGGCTGAACATGAGAAAGTAGACTTTAGACTTGGGAAAGCCTTGGTAGAGAAAGAACCGGGGGGTGCAGGATGGACACATAAGCCCACCCAGCTGAGGGGCAAACAGTGTGGGTTCCACATCCAGTTAAGGAAGCATGGGCTTTTTTTTTTTAATTTTTTTTTTTTAGTTGTCAATGGACTTTATTTTATTTACTCATATGTGGTACTGAGAACTGAACCCAGTGAGTCACATGTGCTAGGCAAGAGCTCTACCACTGAGCCACCACCCCAGCCCAAGAAGCATGGGCTTTGAAGCCAGAGTAAAGCAAGTTCTAGTTTCAACCCTGTTGCTTACTACTTCCAGTACTGTGAGCTCTGTGACCCAGGGAAAGTTAATTAGCCTCTCTGGACCAAGTGTTTGACTAAAGGTTCACACAGTCAATGGCAAGGATTCGTGCAGCTCATCTAGGGCTTTGCATGATGGCTGGAGTTTGTGAATGGCTTGCAGACTGGGGCCTGGCAGATATTAGGCCCTCAGTGAGTAGGATTTGATGAATGAAAGCGACAGGGCAACTCTGGTCAGCACCCCATTCTCTACCTGCATGCTCCAGTTAATGCCTGCTCACAGTGCCTCTGTTTTAAAATCTATGAAGTAGGAATCACAATGTGTTCCTCTCCATTTATCACAAAGGTTAACTGAGATAGTAGTACAAAGTGCCTTGCACGGGTCACTCAGTAAGTACTGGTTTCCACTCCCCATCGCTAACACACCTGACGCCATTTGTGCAGACCTTTAGCCCAAAATGAAATCGCTTGGCATCTAGCTTTTTCTAGAATTTTCCCTTCCAAATGAATTTCTGTCCAAATAAGGCATGAATTGTTTTCGCCAAACTTTCCCCAACTCTCTGAATGTGAACTTGGACTGCACATTTATGCATTCAGGTGCCTTCACTCCCTTTCCCCAAAGAAAGAGATAAAAACGTGCATATGTTCACTCCCAGCCCTCTGACGAATGACAGTAAACAATCCTCTCGCTAGAGGAGCCAAGCGCTGCCCTGGGGGGCTATGGATTTCTAGCAGCAGCAAGTGGGCGAACGGCCCCTGTCAGAGCAGAGACTTTACAACTCGCAGGTGCAAGAACAGTTTTTCAATTAGGGATAATATTGTTCTTCATCGTGTTTTTCTGGAGCCATGTGGGAGGAGGGGCTGTAGCCAGGTGGGAACTCAGCATAGCAGTTACAGTTTAGCAGTCTGAGATGTTTCTCCCAGGGGTTGGGGAAGCTTCTGATTCTATAACAGTCCTCAGTGGTGATTGATGGGTGATTTACTCCTGCTTGAATGAGTGGGCAGATTCTGTGGGTAGCCTTTAAAAATGTTGTGCAAACGTATGGACTCCTTCACAGAAGTATTCTTCTGGGTCAGTCGTCAGCTTCCGAATCCTGCTGATTGTCTCTTTTAATGTCTCCTCGATCTTTCTTAGCCTTGCAAAGCAAGTCTTTGCTCCTACTGGTTAGGATGAATAGATACAGCAGTAGAGCTTGCATTCCATCTTAAAGGAAAGAGTCGGGATGAATAGAGAGGAGGCAGACAGGTGCCCTTGGTTGGGATGTGCTTGCTTAGAGAGAAGAACAAAAAAGAAATCACAGTGAGTGGGGACTGGTCAGGGTGCAGAGGGAGATGTCACTGGAAACCCAGATTGAAGTCAAGTTGTTGAGAAACTCCATTATCTTATAAATGTATCTTTTAACTTATTATGAAATCCATGGGAAACATTGGAGAATGTAGAGAAAAGGAATTTTGCCATCAGTGTGGGATCTGTGCAAAGGACAGGCTGGAACAGAGACAAGAAGCTGTGGGAGTACTCAGGTGTGCTCAGCTTTCACACTCGGGAGGCCCAAAGAGAATGTCACTCTAACGCAGTGTGAGCACACCTGTGTGACAGGTGTGTGCTAAGTGCTATGGGAAGAGACACTGAATTTTGTTGAATTTTGCCTCACCATGCAATAGATGTTCATTCAGAAGACATTTGCCGGGCATTTCCACGATAAGTTAGAAATGTTTTTGGCCACAAGTAGCAGAACATCCAAGTCACATAGCTGGTTCGTGGGACAAGGAGTCTGGAGTTAGTATGTTCCCTTGTTCTGTGGCTGCAAGGAAGCTGCTCCAACTCCAAACACTGTGGAGAGCTTCCCAAAGACTTCCATGAATGTCCCATCGGTCCTTCCTAGGTCCCATGGCCAGCCCTGGGCTCAGGGAGAGGGCTAGACCGTATGTGCTTCTCTAGTTTACAGAGTAGAAGGAATTCCAGGGAAGGGAGGATCGGGAAGAGTGACGACCACACTTCCATATCTGCCAGGCACTTAGAGAATGTCATCGCACACAATCTCTGCCATAGAGCAGGTGTCATCTCCTACTTATGGCTTCTTAGGGAAAACAAAACTGAAGCTCTGAGATGACGGGTCCAATGGATTTGGATTCAAGAAACAGCTACACACCCCCCGCAGCCAGCCATACCACAACAGACGGTACCTGAAGGTTAGGAGGAGGCAAATGCCTAGGAAGACCCAGACGAGGCATGTCATGCTGGAGATGCTCCTGAGACACTTGCACAAGCAAAGAATAGGTCAGAGCATTCAGAAAACAGGGGACAGCAAGACCCGGGGCCAGCAGCATGGGCAACAAGTTTGTTGGGACAGGTCAAGGAGTCGACCAGCTAGAAAATGCAAGATATCGACCAAGAAGCAGACAGGGATCACAGCAACCACTATCACTTCTGGTATCTGCCCCAAGGCCACCTGCCCCCAGAGGCCAACAGAGCCAGACTGGCCCCCCACGGCTGGGAGTTGGTGCAACCATTGCCTGCCAGGCTGAGGCCATGACTAGGTCTCCATCGTGCCCCATGGAAGAGAGTGTGTATGTGTCCCCCAAAAGCTAGTTTGTAGAATAGAATGGGCTGTGTCAGAAGCCATGGGAAATAAATATTGGGACTGTAGAAAGATCTAATTTGTAGAAGGAAAACAGTTTATTTTCTCCAATGTAATTTTGGTGAATATAAAAGGCAAATCGGAAGATGGAAAAAAACCCAGTTTGGTGAATATGACCGCAGGCAGCACGGGAGTAAACCAACCCAGGTTCACCCAAGACTTACCCTTTCCTCGCTGTGAAGCCTTGGGTGTGTTTCTACTCCAGTCTCAGTCCCTGTGTCCTTAAGCAGCTGAGCATCATGACAAAGCTCACCCCACAGCCTTTCAAGCCCAAGCTGCCTGACCCTAGCTAGACATGCTGGCTTTATAGCATTAGTTTCCCCATCCATACACTTGGAAATCAAGCCGTAGTGAAATTGATATTTGCTATTCACAGAGCCCAGTGCCTGGTAAATCCCTAAGAAAGGCAAGTTCCCATTATTACTCGTATGACTAGTATTACTCTGATTACTCTCAACAATAATACCCACTTCACAGGACTAGTAAATTAACTAATCAGCAATGCATCAAAGCATTTCACCTGCCTTATAATATCAGCGAGGTCAACAAGGATTCTGTTCATTAGCTTCCTCCTTACCAACTTTTCGTTGGCTGAAAATACACTTTCCACTTAAAAATAAAAGGTCAGGAATAACAGATCTACTGTTCATGGTTTTGGGTTGGCTGAGTCTGTGTGATGGGTTGATATGCCCAAAGGTGATGTTGGTCCCTAATTGGAAAAGGTGGAATGACGGGCCAGGTTGGGAAAGTCTTGATGAGCTGGTGAGATAGGGGGAGAGTAATGAAAGGAATTAAAAATATTGGCAGGAACACCAATTTAAAAAACAATAAATAAGTAGAAGGAAGACCAGTAGAGGAAAGGGGATGGGGAGGGAGAAGGGGAAAGAGTGTGGAAGAAATGGACAGAGTGTGGACAGAAATGGAGCAAATGATATTCCATGCATGTATAAATAGATCAAGATGAACCTACTATTACATCAACTATAATGCGCTAATAGAAGCATTAAGATTATTGGCAAGAGGGACCAAAGGTATGTGTCATGGGAACTAGACTAGAAAAGGGAGGAGAGGGAGGCAGGGCGGGGTTGTGGATGTAGTTCTAGAATTGGAAGACTCCAGGAGGAGCATGTGACAGGGAGCAGGGGGGACAGGACATTGTGCTGGAAAGCGAGGGGCTGGACTTAGACACTTGGTTCCAGAGCAGGGCAGGGCCCTATGGTTGGATGACTTCTAAGGTTAGGTAAGAAAGGGTCCTGAGAGATGAGGAGGTAGAGGGTTTGAGAGACCACGGTGCTGGGTGGCTCGTTGGAGTCATGACAGGACAGAGAGAGATCCAAGGCTCTGGTCAGTGAGGTGGTCTGACCTGGAAGCTGGCCGAGGGTGCATGGACTACTTGGGTGTCTGCTTCAACCGTAGCCCTCTGAGAACTGTACACCTCTATGGTGAACAGCAGACTGCCACCTTCTCCCAGGTCTGCATCCTGAGTAGGACTATTGGTCATCTACCTCAACGTGGTCGCTATGTGGTTGGAGGCTGTGGCTCCCAGTCAATCAGAAACCTACCATTGACCTTGCTGGACCTGCAATCTTTGCAGCCACTGTGAGCCCCCTCTTGTAAACCCAATGTCCCCCAGAGGAACTAGTCAGTCCTCCTCACAGTCCCCATGCCCAAATGCTCAGGGGCCCTTCCTGCTCTCACATCTGTACCTTGTCTCCTCAAGCAGCCTCCTCCCCTGTGACACACTGTCATGCATTTCATATTAATTAAGAAGGTGCATCCTGGCCAAAACCCATGAGGAATTTAGAGATGCTTTTGAAGGAATGTATACCTTATTATTCAAAACAGCATTTTCCATGTGCATTGGTGACTAAATACTTGACAAAAACACAAACATGAATTTGTGAGACACCAGCTCTATCTATTCTTCAGATAATTCTAGAACATGCATGGATTTGAAAGCCCTACACAATAACCCCATAAGCAGAGAGAAGTGCCTGACGCACAGATTGGAAACCACAGGCTTAAAACATTTGATCTTGACAACACAAAAGCAAACTTCTAAATGATGAAACCAAGACCCAGGTCCATCAGGAAGAGCAGGGCAGCCAAAGCTAGAAAGACTGCACACCAGGAAAATGCTTATTCAAACCTTGTTCTCTCACCGACATGGCTTGAGGATTCTTCTTTTTCTTCTACCACCTGAGCCCTTCCCCTACTGGCAGAGTAGAGATAACCCCTGTTGTTTTACTTCCAACCCCTTCTGGGCCCAGATGCTCCACCTGGCACAAGGTTCCTGCCTGAACCTGACAAATCACAGGGTGATTTGTCATTCTACAAACCACAGTCCGAGTGAGAAGAGAACCAGGTGATAAATAATCCCAAACCAGAAAGCTACTATGGAAGTTTGGAGCCAAAGAGAAAAACAAAAACAAACCCCCAAGAAAACATAAAAGCTCAGGATGATTTATTTCATAATTTAAAAATCAAAATCACCTTCAGGCGGTAGGACTTGTTTGCCCGGGCCTAACCTAGAGTGAGTCATATAGCTAAGTTATATACCCTTGGAAAAACCAGGGCTTTCCTAGTGGGAGCACTAAGATGTCATTAAGCCCAGAACTGCATGTGGTGGTATCAGAATCAAATGTCCTTAGAAATGGAGACCAGCAGAGAGGAAGCCTCGGGCTGTGCTGTGGTCCCCAGTATCATCTAGGAGATGACAGGGAAAGAATAATGAGGAGCAGAAAATCACTTTGGCTTAGGAGCAGAGCCTAAGAGAAATGAGGCAAGGCTTATAATGCAGAGCTAGGTGAGCAAGAGGACAAAGAGAAAGGGGGATATATGACACAGAATAGATGGGACTTTGTCTTCCACAGGGAAATAGACTACCTGTGTCCACAGGGACACAGCTACCAAGAAGTCCAGGCATGTATCAGTCATCTACTGCTACAATAGTGCAGGATAACAAACATCCCCAAACATCAAAGGCAGACAAAAGTAAGTATGGATTTTTACTTACAAGTCTGAGAGTCAGGCTTGACTCCATGTGGGTCTCACTGTCGTGTCTTGGTCACCTGGTGGGTCACTGGAGATGGTCTAGAAAGGTGTCTACCCCCCATGTCTGGCAGTTGGCTGACTGTCTGTGAAGCAAGGGAGGTTAAGTGATGCACGTGTCCGCCATCACCCAGCAGGCTGCCTGGGCTTGTTCAAGTCATAGTGGAAAAGGTACCAGGGAGAAATAGAAAAGTCTGAGTCACAATCCCAGCCCAGAGTCAAGAGATGGGAAACAGATTAGTCCTATGTGTTAACAGGAGGAATTACAAGGTCTGCTGGCAAAGTGCACAGGTATAGAGAGACGTAAAAAACTAGGGACATTGTAGAAATAAGTCTTCCCCGCCACAGCCTAATTGGCCACATTACAGAAGAGAACTTAGACTTTATCTGTGAATTTACAAGATGTGGGGTAAAGATCTGTTTGTTGGAAGGCAGATTTCATTTTACAATATGGGAGAAACTGCCCACGTTGTCCAATAATAAAACGAGTAGATTTAACAGCCAATACTTTCACATAATAAAAATTACTATTGTTAATTGAGCACTTATGTTGTGCATCAGACAATGACATGGTGGCTTACAGGAACTGATCACCACAGAAACACTGTGAACGGCTATGCAGACATGTTCTACGGAAAAGGGCTACTTGGCAGGGGCAGGCTGCTTGCCAAGTCCTGAGCCCAGGTGTGGAGCTGGGTCCGCTTGGAGCAAGAACCATTTTCTCACTCACATTGAGATGATGTGAAAACTGGCAGTAGCCCTTCTGCTTATGAAATTGGCATTATTCTGACTTTCCTTTTAGAAATAAACAAAATATGGCCTCATGGAGTTTCAGTTAATGGCTCAGAAACCCATAGGCTTTGAGCAGAAGAACTGAGAACTGAGATCAGAAGAACTCATAGAACTGAGATCTGAATTCAAACCATGTGACCTCATGGCCGATGCCCTTGACCGGGAAGCAATCCTGCCTTATTTGATCCTTACAGTCTACTGGAAAGAACATGGTACTCCCCTTTTACAGATGAGAGATCTAAAGCCCTCCTAAATGAAGGAACTTGCTAAAAACTTAAGGGACACAGGCAATGGATGGTAGTAGAGGATTTGTCCCTATGCACGTCCAATTCCAAAGCCCATTTGCTTTTAACCCTGACTGTCCACTAACCAAGGGTCTAAGTTTTGTATCACTGAAAGCTTCTAACAAGAGACTGTGTGTCAGGGTGCCAGGAGAGGTTAATGCATCTGCTCTGTCACTTAATGTCCTTTACCTGTGAGATTCTATAAATAGAACGGGCTGAGAACCCTCCCTGGGCTGTTCCACTCTGGCTGGTCAATTCCAGGGCAAGGAGTTTCCTAGATGGGAAAAGTGTTCGAAGCTGAGAGGGTCCTGGGCCGGACATTTGCTGCATTATTGACCTTCTCCAGGCTGGGGGGCTCTGGAAAGCTTCAGGATCTCACTTGGGATCCTGTTAACTGCTTGTCATATACAAGGCAGACACTCTTCCTTCTGGGAAGTCTTCCCAACTATTCTGCTGACCTCCCAATGGGACCATATAGAGAATAATTTTAAATAAAGCATCTAACTCTATGTTTCAGACTCTCCAACATAGCCCTGGGAGGTTTTTGAAGAACAGAGGGGTTAGAGGACAGGCCATCAGAAACCAGGATGTCCTGGGACCACACACCACTCCTGGTTTCTTCTGTGCCTCTGTCATTCTCTGATTCCAACCCAACCCTTCCTTGGTCCGGCTCCACAGTCTGGAGTGCCTTTGGAATTAGACACCTAGCTCATCCCAGCCCCACCAACTGGGATGTGTTTCTTTACCTCCCTACATTTTAATCAACCATCACCACCACAAACCTGCTCAGTGACCAAGTTCTGTCTCTACCACTGATGGAGCATAACCCAGCACCTGTAAAGCAGTGTCACCACTGGTCAATATCCATTGCAAAGGGACATTGAGTTTAAGACCTGAGCCTACAATTAATTAGTAGATTGGCTTTGGGCAAGTTGCCTCAAACCATCTAAGCTTTCGTTTCTCAGCAATAACATAGGAAAATGTGACCTTCCAGAGCCATCTTAAAATCATGGTGACCTACATCAAAGGGTACAAAACTTCAGTTGAAAAGAATGTGGGTTTTTTTTTTAGATCTATTGCATGATGACTGTAGTTCATAATAATGTAATATATATTTCAAAATTACTAACAGATTTTAAATATTCACCCCACAAAAAAATAAGTCTGTAAGGTAATAGATGTGCTAATTAACTTGATTTAAGCATTCCACAAGTACATATATCAAAATGCCACATAGTACCCCATAAATATATAAAATTATTTGTCAGTTAAAAATTCAAAAAAGTTTAAAAAATTAGTGAGAATATATGTATAAAATGCTTAATAAAGTGCTAGAAATTAAGTGTTCCATTAATTTATATTTATTAAAGTGTTCATTCATTTATATCTCCCTACCTCCCCCACCCCAATCTGCCCACATATACACCCATTTCTGAACTTGATTGAAATGGTCCACATCTCCACTTGCATGTCTAATGGACGTCTTCAATACAATGTGTACAAAACAAAACAGGTGAACTGTTCCTCACACAGGTTTCCCAGTCTCAGTCGATGATAATGCAACCTTCTGGGAGCTCAGGGTAAAATCCTGACTCTCACACCCACATCTGATCCATCAGGACACCCCATTGGTTCCACCTTCCAAGCACATCCAGACACCCCTCACCACCATCCAGGCCCCCAGGAGACCCACTCAGGGTTATCTGTTCTATACTGTGCTTTGAATATGTCCACCAAAGTTCATGTCGAAAGCCTGATTCCCAGGACCCCATAGTATGAGGAGGTGAGACCTTCAGGAGGTGATTAGGATATGAGAGCTCTGCCACATAAAAGAGTTAATGCTGTCATTGCTGGAGAGGTTCTTTCATCGTGGGTTTCTTCTAAAAGTGAG